>CM059196.1:1936451-2338223 GCA_030323885.1 Branchipolynoe longqiensis
TTTGGAGGAAACCCACCGCCGCCACATAGGCTACTCTTTCCGATAAGCAGCAATGGGGCTTTTATATGCACTTTGCCACAGACAGGACAGCACATACCACAACCTTTGATGAACCAGTTGTGAACCACTGGTTGCTAGAGAATTGAGCAAGGCCGATGGTCAAGGTCAGTAAGCCTTCCGGATGTATGAGGGTTAGTTGATTGGTTGCTGGAGTTTTACGTCCTGGTAATATCTAAGGTCATATCGGGACGGGTACTGACTTGCGACAGTGTGCACTCATGGTGATTTTATAGTGCTGACCCACTGGGAGACCAGGCCACCAGCACCCTGACCTGATATCCCACTCAGTCAAATTATCCTGACACTGAGCCAACCAGTCCTTGCCCTATCCTAAGAATCCAGAGCGCATGGCTAGGAGGCGACAAGTATCAATGTTTAAGTTTTTCGTTTGACTCGACAAGGGATCGAATGACTTAAAAATTGTTACTTGTCGCTTCCTATCCAGGCACTCAGCATTATTACGATAGGGCAAGGACTGGTTGGTTCATTGTAACAATAATGTGACTGAGTGTGATATCAGGTCAAAGGTGCTCGCAGCCTGGTCTTCCAGTGGGGCAGCACTATAAAGTCGCCATGAGTGCGCATTGTCACAAGTCGGTACCAGTCCTGATACGACCTTAGATGTAAACCAACAAGCATCGGATTGGTTGAATACAGTTGCATTGTCGGCAATGTGCGCTGGGCATTACATATACCCAACCGAGAGGCACCTGGTGGGAGTTGCGTTTGACACCATTGCGTGTAACCACCCAATCACTGCCGGAACCAGCGGACAGGACCCATTAGGGACCTGCAATTGGGGCTCGAAACCAGACCAGACTTCGAAAGCCGCATCACTGCTTCATCCCTTTGACCACAACAGGTACAAGCTTCACCCAAAGTGCATCACACCTGCACTGAAGAGAGAGCGAAGCAGTGACCGGGGTTTTACATGCCAGCAACATATGAGGTCAAAAGGCAAGGAGCGGTGGAATGAGGGAGAGGGTTAAAGAAGAGCTTGGCATGCTTTCGCTGTTTTTGCTAGAACACGCAACAACAACACCCACATCACGACGCGTGGATAGGGTGATTGCATCAGGGAGGCTAGAGAGTGTAATGGTCAGCCCAGGAATCGCAGGAATTGTCGATTCAAATCCTGCTCTGGGGGCAATATTTCCCCATTTTCATCACACCCACCATATTATCGTGGTAGTTGGGCTAGTGTCACATGTCCCAGACTTGGTACTGTAGTGGTCTGCACTGACCTCTCAGGCAAGCGCCGCATAGACAGGTAGGCGTGGGTCGTGTGGTGAAATCAGGGTGCCGAGGTGGTATAATGGTTAGCATATTGGCCCGGAATGCAAAGAGATATGGGATTGAGTCCCGCTCTAGGCACAATATTTCCCATTCTCATCACCCCCCCCCATGACATTGGTGTCATGACCAGAATCCTATACAAGCTACACGCTGTATAGTTGTTGAACCAACTCTGTGTATGTATGTGTAAGTGCATTCATTGCCTGTATGTATGTAATTGTAAGCATTAAAAGGCTTACAATTCCAGGAGGGCAAGTGTAGTAGTCTGCACTGACCTCTCAGGCAAGGAGCCACATAGACAGGTAGGCGTGAGTAGTGCAGTGAAATCAGGGAGCCTAGGTGGTGTAATGGTTAGCACACTGGCCCGGAATGCAAAAAGATGTGGGTTCAGGTCCCGCTCTAGGCACAATATTTTCCATTTTCAACCCCCCCCCCCCCCCCACAAGAGTAATTTTGTGTTACTGGCTACATCACGGAACTTACTGATATTCCGTAATATTCCACTTTGTGTTTTGAGAAGCAACATCTAGTTCTTCCCAACAGAATCACTATCGGAACAACCACACCCGACCCTCCCTGCTCCTCGCCCTCCCCCACACCCTCAACATCCCCAACCCACCCCATCCCACCCCATCCCACCCCACCCCACCCATCCCACCCCACCCCATCCCACCTCATCCCACCCCACCGCACCCCATCCCATCCCAAACCACCCCACCCCATCCCATCCCACCCCACCCCATCCCACCCCACGACCCATCCCACCCCATCCACACCCCATCCCATCCCACCCGATTCCCATACCCCACCCCACCCCAGCCCATCCACCCAATCCCATCCCACCCCATCCCATCCCATCCCACCCCATCCCACCCCTCCATCCCATCCCATCCCATCCCACTCCATGCCATCCCACCCCACCCATCCCACCCCACCCAAACCCCACCCAACCGCATCCCACCCCACCCCATCCCACCCCATCCCACACATCCCACCCCACCCCACCCAACCCCACCCCATCCCAACCCCACCCCATCCCACCCCACCCCACCCACCCCCACCCCCATCCCACCCACCCCCACCCACCCCCCCACCCCACCCCCACCCCCCCCACCCCATCCCCCCCACCCACCCCCCACCCCCCCACCCCCACCCCCCCCCACCCCACCCCCCCACCCCACCCCCCCACCCCCCCCCACCCACCCCACCCCCCCACCCCACCCCCCCACCCCACCCACCCCCCCCCCCCCCCCCCCCCACCCACCCCCCCACCCCACCCCCCCCCACCCCACCCCCCCACCCCCCCACCCCCCCCCCCCACCCACCCACCCCACCCCCCCCATCCCACCCCCACCCCCCCCCCCCACCCCACCCCACCCCCCCCACCCCCATCCCACCCCCCCACCCCACCACCCCCCACCCCCCCACCCCACCCACCCCCCCCACCCCACCCCACCCCCCCCCCCACCCACCCCACCCCCCCCTCCCACCCCCCCCACCCCCCCCACCCCACCCCCCCCCCCCACCCACCCCCTCCCCCCCACCCCACCCCACCCCACCCCCCCACCCCCCACCCCACCCACCCCACCCCACCCCCACCCCCCCCCCCCCCACCCCACCCACCCCACCCCCACCCCCCCCCCCCCACCCCACCCCACCCAACCCCCCCACCCCACCCCCCCACCCCACCCCACCCAACCCCACCCCCATCCCACCCCACCCCACCCACCCCACCCACCCCACCCCAACCCCACCCCACCCCACCCACCCCATCCCAACCCCACACCCCCCAACCCCACCCCACCCCACCCCACCCCCACCCCACCCCACCCCAACCCCACCCACCCCACCCCCCCCCACCCCACCCCACCCCACCCCACCCACCCCACCCCCCCCACCCCCCCCCACCCCCACCCCACCCCATCCCACCCCACCCCACCCCCACCCCCCCCCACCCCACCCCCACCCCACCCACCCCACCCCACCACCCCACCCCACCCCCACCCCACCACCCACCCCACCCCCCCATCCTATCCCACCCCACCCCACCCCAACCCACCCCATCCCATCCCACCCCCACCCCATCCCACCCCCCCACCCCATACCACCCCACCCCACCCCACCCCATCCCATCCAATCCCACCCCAGCCCATCCAACCCTCCCCCACCCCACCCAATACCATATCATATATCATATCATATCCCTGGTCAGACAATTTCCTGACTTGAGTTATCCACGAGAAAGAACAGTTATTTCTCTTTCAAAGCTTGCACCGATTCCAGGGGGTGATAGTACCTTGACTAATGCCAGTTTACAACTGACACAAAAAAGAGATTGTGTGACTTGCAGAGCTTGTATCCCTAAATAAAGCCTCTACATCCATCACTGTCAGGGTTGCCACATTGGAAAACGAAAAACCGGAAGATCTTAAGGCATGTTATATTGGGGTGGTGGTGGTGGTGGTGGGGGGGGGGGTCTTTGGGGGGGGGGGTATTCCCCCAGACAAATGTTAAAATCGTAGATGCTTTGCGGTGCATTTTGGACAAATTAACATGTAAGATGGGATCATGAAAAACCAGAAGATTGTCGTAAGGTAATTGTAAAATATTCTGATTTATGGCATTGGGGAGGGGGGGGGGCAATGCAAATGTTCTATTACTGATCGGGTATACGTGACCAGGTTCCTGAATGTATATATGAAGAGTTCAGGCAAAACACCATGTAAACACCAATAAAAAAATTAAATTAATATAACAGATTCGTACATGAAGGTAATTTTAATTCTCAGTCATTCCAGTTTTCTTGTGATGAAAAGGTTATGGAGCCATGAAGAACACAAATGGGTGTGTACAAAATTAATGTTTTGAAGGTTTGACTTCAATGTTTATCAACATTTTTGGATCGGCGTTTACATAGTTTTGCGCCTGAACTCCTCATATATAGGCACTGGTGGTGCCTGAGTGAGATGTAAATAGACATAGTGGTGTGGGCAGGACTGCGTGTAAGGGGCACTCAGAGCCTATCCTCTATCCCCTTTGCGAGTTAGGATCACCACACTCAGGCTCAAGGCAGGTGGTGGCCAGGGGAGCCACACAGCTTGGTGGTGGTGGGCAGACCACTGGTAACCATGGGGACCAGGAATGCTGGATCCCTATTGGTAGATCTAAGAATGCTTGTTTTCAATTGGGGGAAAAGGGTGGGGTGATACTCTACAATGAACCCATGTAACCATATAAATAATACACCTGAGGGCTTGACTCTCTCTTTATACTCTTCATTTCTCTTTGTCTGTATTGATTTCACTATAGCCTGCCTACACTACCACAGATTCTACATAATCGGTGACCATGCCGAGTGGTAAATCTATGAGTTGGAGTAGAGGATTCAATTGTACATAATGATGGGGACATAAAATATTGTGCACCTTAAAGCGTAACTGGTAAAGGTTGGCAACACTGCACTGTGAATACACAACATAACAAGCATCCAAAAACACACCGGTCAGTTTTTTTTCAGGGGACTTTGTTGTTGCGAATCGTTGTCCATATCTTAATTCCCATTCACATCAATCAACCCTGGGAATAATCCTGCGCTTATACGAGACGCGGTGGCTGAATTGGTAGAGTGTAGGCTTCCCGTTGTGGAAGATCGGGAGTTCGAATCCCAGCCGAGAGTCAAACCAATGACTTATACTCTCAAATTCATACTTGTCGCTACCTAGCCTGCTTTGCTCAGTATCAGGAGAATTTTATTACTGATCGGTGTACATGACCAGGTGCATGTATGTATGTATATGTATGGCTTGGAGGTGCCTGAGTGGGATGTAAATAGACATAGTGATGCTGGCAGGTCTGGGTGTGAGTGCACTCAGGGCCTACCCCCTCTGCTGGGATAGGGATCACCACACTCAAAGGTCAAGGTTGGTGGTGGCCATGGGGGCCATACAGCTTGTGGTGGTGGGCAGACCACTGGTATCCATGGGGAACAGGAATGCTGGATCCCTATTGGTAGGGCCAAGAATGCTTGTTTTCCATTGCATCAAAGGGGTGGGGGTGATACTCTACAATGAACCCATGTAACCATATAAATAATAAACCAGAGGGATGGACTCTTTCTTCTTCTTTACACTTTATACTCTTCCTTTCTCTTTTTCTGTATTGATTTCACCATAGCCTGCCTACGCAACACCAGATTCGAACATTGGACTTTACAAAACTGGTGACCATGACGAGTTCCTCAATTGGACTTTACAAAATGTTGCTCAGAGGAACTAGTAGTAATATGCTAGTCCTAATGGGGCAGGAGTTTTGGGATTGGCAGCCAATCAGTGTCGAGTATTTCAGTCACGTGACCATCCAGGGTGGGTCGAGGGTGGGATGGTGTTTTCTCTCAGCCACTAGAAAGACCCCATTTCTATAATTTATGCAAATTTATGTATCTAGGTCTAGGTCACATGTATGCCCAAATAAAGCTTGTTGAAATGAGGTCAAGTATGGGGATGGCCTAGTTTGTTGGTGCACGAGTGCCATTTGGTGCTTAATGCTTGTTTCTATGGAATGGTACCTATGCAGTTTGTGGACTATGATGACATTTTTGCAGCTTTTTCAGCGAAAACTGTGTGTGTGTGCACCCCCACAAAGGGGGCGTGGCTTAATTTTGATTGATAGTTGGTTTCCGCCAATGAGCGTGAAGTATTCGAATGATTGACAGAAGGCCACATGCTTTTGGGGGCTTAGTTTTTTAATGGTGGTCATCCATTCATATGGAAAATAACCCTTAACATTGTCTTTAGTAAAAGCTTTCAAGTATGAATCATAACTATACCCCGGTGCA
Organism: Branchipolynoe longqiensis; assembly: GCA_030323885.1. Taxonomy (NCBI): domain Eukaryota; kingdom Metazoa; phylum Annelida; class Polychaeta; order Phyllodocida; family Polynoidae; genus Branchipolynoe; species Branchipolynoe longqiensis. The sequence goes on from CM059196.1 coordinate 1,942,642, forward strand.
AGATAATTAAAAACATCAAGAAGTAACATATGTTTTGTTGTAATAGACAAATATTGATTACCTCGCTTAATAACTTGCACAATTTCTTCGCGACTGTGCAAAAACTACTGAAATTCTTTTTTAATTAAATTCAAATCATATTTTCCGCTATTGAAAAAGCTGCAAAAATGTCATAGTGCACAAACCGCATAGGTACCATTCCATAGAAACAAGCACTAAGCGCCGAATGGCACTCGTGCACCAACAAACTAGGCCACCCCCCACACTTGACCTAATTTCAACTAGCCTTATTTGGACTTAGGTGTGACCTAGATACATAAATTTGCATAAATTATAGAAATGCGGCCTTCCTATTGGCTGAGAGAAAACACCCTCCCACCATGGATGGTTGGCTGCCATTCCCAAAACTCCTGGCCCATGCAAACAGTACATTACATAAGGACTAGCATATTACTACTGGCCCTGAAGATAGCTTGAAGCAATACAGGGAATTTAAACCCGTCCTATGCACACTCCACCTCACCTCCTCCCACCCCCCACACTCAGCCATCTTGGATTACACTTACTACCACCTATGGCGCCCACTGTCCTATACCAAGAACACTACGGCCACCACTGGGCCCTGCCCGGTCGGCGGCCGCTGAAGTATGGTGGCACCACTTAGCGGGTACTGCCCGAACCTTACTAATTCTTTGACAGAGCATCCAATGTGTCAACATGCAGCACTTTAGCAATGATGTGAGGCTACATGATTAAAAAACGTCTTTCCTGCCATTTAAAAACACTTTTCCCAGAACTTCTGAGGCCAAACAGCTCAAAACAGTGATAAATAAACCAACAATTCAATAAATAAACACAATGTAAAGAGTTGCAAGCCTTTGGTATGTAATCCAATATGGCCACTGGAAGTTGTCTTGTGACGTCATTACACCCCCTCTATTTGGCCACCGCGCCTGGTGTTGTTGAACATTAATGATAGCCTCCACCACACACACACGCACACATACGCGCACACACCAGGTGCCAGTTTTCAGGTTCATCCACCAGTTCATTCTTAGAGATAGGGACAGCGCATCAAAGCGTCACCTTTGTGCAGGATTATTTAAATCTTAAAAGCCCTCCTGCCCCCCTCCTCCACCTGGAGCTGAGTGTATCCATAATCTCAGCCTCAGCACTAAACTTTAATGGAACCGTGGCACTTCAAAGGGGTTGTGGAATGCCCCCGGGGTGGCCTAACTCGCAGTGATACCGCGAGGTGGCAGCACACAGGTGGCAGCCGCTAGGGGGGGCTCTGTACCACCGGAAAGAGACGGTGCTTAGTTCCACCACCGGATACCACCTACACCGCCTTTAAGCCACCAGACCGGAAATGGCGGTGGACTCGGTAGGAGCTCAGGCTTCCTGTCTGGAAGGTCGACAGTTTGAATCCCAGCGGAGTCAAACCAACGACTTATCAAATTGATACTTGGCTGTATGCAACCTGGCGCTTGGCATTAATAGGATAGGACTAGGATTGGTTAGCGCATTATCGGCATAATGTGACTGTTGGTGTCATGTATCTTAGTATCCGAATGCCCCCCGCCCCAATAATCGGGTCATGATGCCAGCAGTCTGGTCTCCCAGTGGGGTGGCACTAAAAAAGCACCGGGAGTGTGCACTGTCACAAGTCGGTGCCCATCCTGATATGACCATACATGTTGCTAGGACATAAGACAACAACAAGCTTTAACGGCTGGAAGACCTCGGTGCACACACAAAAATGTGTTTAGATGAATCCCCCCAAAAAGCAAACAGTGTCTGTTCGTTCACATGATGCTTAAACTTAAAGGCACAGACAGGTTGTTCACTGAATCGAAGGCAGTGTGTATTTGTTTGTTTGTTGTTTTACATCCTAGCAATATCTAAGGTTATATCAGGACGGGTACAGACTTGTGACACTGCACACTCATAGCAACTTTTATAGTGCTGCCTCACTAGGAAATCAGGCCGCCGCCACCAAGACCCGATATCCCACTCAGTCACATTATCCTGACACTGAGCTAACCAGTCCTTGCCCTATCCTATTAATGCCGAGCGCCAGGCTAGGTAGCGACAAGTATCAATTTTAAAGTCATTGCTTTGACTCGACCAGGAACCGAACTCCTGACCTTCCACACACGAGGCCCGCGCTCTACTGATAAGGCCACCACGCCCGGTGGCAGTGTGTAGGACGTAGCAGAATTTTACCGGGGTTGGAAATGTGTCATGTAACTTGTTATATCAATATTATTTGAGAAAAGTGTACTGTTGTCTCTACCTATGCTGACCTTTGGAATATGGTATTCACCACATTCACAGCGTGACGCTGCACGTGTACGGAGCGGCCTGAGCAACATCCCTTATGCTACCAAGCTGCCTAAAGGCCCGGTCACATAGCCGTTAGTGATCGTAGTTGAACATAGTGGGGGCTAACGTAGTTGAAAGTAGTTTAACGTAGTTGAACGTACCGGCATCCATACTTCTCCGTGATATTAACTTGGTAATAATGTGGGTGAGCCGTAATCACCAATTAAATTTTTGGACATGTTCAAAAGAGCGGTATGTTAAGGCTGAATTTGCATCCATGATGCTAACGTACTCTAGCATACATGGACGAAGCCCTGATCACATAGCAGTTAGTGGACGTGGGTGAACGGAGTGGAGGCTAACATAGTTGAACGTAGTTGAATGTACCGGCATCTGTACCGTAACATATTTATCCGAACCATAACGTATTTAACCATACCAAAACCTGCCGTACCTTAACATATTTCAATGTAGTCTAACATACTTACACCACGTTTGACCCACGTTAGCCTCCACTTCATTCACCTACGTTCAACTACGTCTATTAACGGCTATGTGACTGGGGCTTAATTCAGCTTGTGAAGATCTGTGTGTTTTTGCGCGCTAATGCGCCTGCGTCTAGTTGGCGGGTTAATTTGCTTCATAATAAATGGATAGGCCTGTAGAGGTACCATCCAACATATACCATCATCGCTGTGTTTTATAGTATTGCCTATATGGGGTGTACTAACTAACCCTGACCCTTGACCTGCAATTCAGGCAAGGAAACAATTGCCAGATTACGTACCTTTAATTGATGAAGTTTATCAACACCTGTCTCAGACACATCCTAAGAGTACGCTGGCCAAACACCATCAGTAACCTGGAGCTATGGCAGCGAACAGGACAGCAGCCTGTTGAGGAGGAGATCCTTCAGAGATGCTGGAGATGGGTTGGCCATACCCTTCGCAAGCCTGCATCCAACACCGCAAGACATGCCCTCTCCTGGAATCCACAGGGGAAAAGGAAGAGAGGCAGGCCAAGAAACAGTTGGCGCCGTGACCTGGAGGCAGTTGTGAAGAGGTCTGGCCATACATGGAGACAGCTGGAGAAGATGTATGGCCCAGGACCGGGATAACTGGAGAGCCCTTGTTCGTGACCTATGCCCAAAGTTGGGCGGTAGGCATAAGTAAGTAAGTAAGTAATAGATGAAGGCAAATAACGCAACTGAAGATGGCTGGTTGTTGCAGGTTTACCTCCTGGCAACATCTGAGGTCATATCAGGACGGGTCCCGGCTTGTGACAATGCCCACTCATGGTGACTTTATAGTTCCGTCCCACTGGGAGACCAGGCCGCCAGCACCATGACCTAATATTCCACCCAGTCACATTATCATGACACTGAGCCAACCAGGCATTTCCCTATCCTAATAATGCCGAGCGCCTGGCTAGGAAGTGACAAGTATCAATTTTTAAGTCATTAGTTTGATTCAACCACGAGTTCGAATCTCTCGATCTACCAAAACGGGAGACGGTCGCTCAACTCATTCGGTCATCCCGTCTGGACTGCAAGACAAGCCACCTTCCTCGTTCTCAAAAACCATCCAATACTCACATTTATCATCGTTAAAGAACTGAGTCTGGAAGAGCAGCGCTTTGGTGCTGGCACATTATGTTTTGTGATGAATAAAATATTTGCTATCACACACACCAACAGCACCAGTTCATAAACTATCATCACCAACATCATCAGTACACACACCACCAGCACACACAACCACCAGCACACACCACAACCAGCACACACCACCACAAGCAGACACCACCACCAGCACACACCACCACCAGCACATGCCACCACCAGCACACATCAACATCACACACACCACCAGCACACAACACAAGCATACACACCACCAACACACACCACCAGCACACACCACCAACACACACCACCACAAGCACACACCACCACGAGCACACACCAATGTCACACACACCACCAGCACACACCACCACCAGCACACACCACCACCAGCACATGCCACCACCAGCACACACCACCACCAGCACACACCACCACCAGCACACATCAACATCACACACACCACCAGCACACAACACAAGCATACACACCACCAACACACACCACCAGCACACACCACCAACACACACCACCACCAGCACACACCACCACCAGCACACACCAATGTCACACACACCACCAGCACACACCACCACCAGCACACACCACCACCAGCACACACCACCACCAGCACACACCACCACCAGCACACACCACCACCAGCACACACCACCACACACACACCACCACCACACACACACACAGCACACACCACCACACACACACCACCAGCACACACCCACCACCACACACCACCACCACACACACACCAACACACACCACCACACCACCACACCAACACACACACACACCAGCACACACCACCACCAGCACACACCACCACCAGCACACACCACCACCACACACACCACACGCACACCACCACCACCACCACACACCAACACACACACACCACCAGCACCACACCACAAGCACACACCACCACCAACACACCCACCACCACACACACCACACAACACACCACCACAAGCACACACACCACCACCACACACACCAACCACACACACCACACCAGCACACACCACACCAGCACACACCACCACCAGCACACACCACCACCAGCACACACCACCACCAGCACACACCACCACCAGCACACATCAACATCACACACCCACCACCACACAACACAAGCATACACACCACCAACACACACCACCAGCACACACCACCAACACACACCACCACAGCACACACAACCACCAGCACACACCAACACCAGCACACACCACCACCAGCACACATCATCACCAGCACACATCACCACCAGCACACACCACCACCAGCACACCACCACCAGCACACACCACCACCAGCACACACCACCACCAGCACACACCCACCACCACACCACACCACCACCAGCACACACCACCACCAGCACACACCACCACCAGCACACACCACCACCAGCACACACCACCACCAGCACACACCACCACCAGCACACACCACCACCAGCACACACCACCACCAGCACACACCACCACCAGCACACACCACCACCAGCACACACCACCACACAGCACACACCACACCACACACACACCACCACACACCACCACCACACCACACCACCACCAGCACACACCACCAGCACACACCACCACCAGCACACACCACCACCAGCACACACCACCACCAGCACACACCACCACCAGCACATGCCATCACCAGCACACACCACCAGCACACACCACCACCAGCACACACCACCACCAGCACACACACACACCACACACCACCACCACACACCACCACCAGCACACACCACCAGCACACACCACCACCAGCACACACCACCACCAGCACACACCACCACCAGCACACACCACCACCAGCACACACCACCACCAGCACACACCACCACCAGCACACACCACCACCAGCACACACCACCACCAGCACACACCACACACACCACCACCACACCACACCACCACACCATCACCACACACACCACCACACACACCACCAGCACACCACCACCACACAGCACACACCACACCAGCACACACCACCACCAGCACACACACCACCAGCACACACACCACCACACACACCACAGCACACACCACCACGCACACACCATCACCAGCACACACACCACCAGCACACACCACCACCAGCACACACCACCACCAGCACACACCACCACCAGCACACACCACCACCACCACACCACACACCACCAAACCCACATACCCACCACCACACACAGGCCACCACCACACACACACCACCACCACACACCCACCACCAGCACACACCACCACCAGCACACACCACCAACACACACCACCACCACACACACCACCACCAGCACACACCACCACCAGCACACACCACCACCAGCACACACCACCACCAGCACACACCACCACCAGCACACACCACCACCAGCACACACACCACAGCACACACACCACCAGCACACACACCACCACACAGCACACCACCACCACCCACACACCACCACCCAGCACACACCACCACCAGCACACACCACGACCAGCACACACCACCACCAGCACACACCATCACCAGCACACACCACCACCAACACACACCACCACCAGCACACACCACCACCAGCACACACCACCACCAGCACACACCACCCACCAGCACACACACCACCCACACACACACCACCACCAGCACACACCACCACCAGCACACACCACCACCAGCACACACCACCACACACACACCACCAGCACACACCACCAGCACACACCACCACCAGCACACACCACCACCAGCACACACCACCACCAGCACACACCACCACCAGCACCCATCAACGTCACAAACACCACCAGCACACCACAAGCATACACACCACCAACACACACCACCACCAGCACACACCACCACCAGCACACACCACCACCAGCACCCATCAACATCACAAACACCACCAGCACACCACAAGCATACACACCACCAGCACACACCACCACCAGCACACACCACCACCAGCACACACCACCACCAGCACACACCACCACCAACACACACCAACGTCACACACCACCAGCACACACCACCAGCATACACACCACCAACACACACCACCAGCACACACCACAAACACACACCACCACAAACACACACCATTGTCCGTACATACCACCACCAACACACACCACTAACACACACACCACCATCACATACCACTACCAACACACACCAACGTCACACACACCAGCACATACCACCAGCATCAGCACACACCACCAGCACACAAACCACCGGCACACACCACCAGAACACACACCACCAACACACACCATCACTAGCACACACACCACCAGCACACACCACCACCAACACACACCACCAGCATACACACCACAGACACCACCACCATACACACCACCAACACACACCACCAACACAAACCACCACACACCACCACCATACACACCACCCCACATACCACCGCCCCCTAGACACCACACCTACACACCACACCCACCAACCCACCCACCACCAGTACACACCTCGGGTATTCACAGCACATGCCTGAATCATTCCTTACCCTCCAAACAGCTTCTGTCGACTCATTCCACATCTATCTAATCAGCATTTAGCCAACCCGCACAAATAATACAACAGACTGGCACGCCTTCTACTGTTCCTCCTTCTTTCTTCCCCAACCCCCTTTTTGTTTTACACAGCGGTATTTCCTCCCCCTCCCCCCCCCCGCCCCCCCCCCCTTTAATTTGTGTTGTTGTTGGTTTTTTGTTGTTGGTAAACAGTTCATTCATCAGAATATACTTTTTGTTTCAGCGCCGAGGCACTGGTCTTCCGGCCGTTTACATTACATGGTAAATAGGTAGATCAGCGGGTACTTAGGCTGGGGTTATTAGTAGATTATGAACGGTGTTAGTGTGTTAGCGGGTTAGCCATAATATGTTCCGTATTATGGGCTAAGATAGTGGGTCGCTGCAAAAACTGTACTCCGTAATAGTATTACGGTACAGTTGAGGTAAGTAATTGAGTGCGGGTGGGGGGGGGGGGGGGGGGGGGGGGGGGGAGAGGGGGGACAAAGCGAGAGGGGACAAAGAGAGAGGGGGAGGGGGAGCAAGGCAGGGTACAGCATCCACACTTTTACACAGTGACATATTTTTCTCCACCTCATCTCTGTTGCCAGCAGCTTATTTCACGGACAATTGGACCGCTTCATGGAGCACAGCGGGAGGCTAATCCAACACAAATACCACCTCATTCTCATCCACCACGAACAGGAAGCGGTGGCCGAGTGGGTTGAGCGCCTGCTTCCTGTGTGGTAGGTCATGTGATTCGAAGCCCTGCCGAGTCAAACTGGTGGCTTTTGAAATTGATACTTTTTGCTACCTACCCTCGCATTCGGTGTTCTCTGTGGCGGAGTGGTTAGAGTGTCTGACTTTTTTTCTAGGTCAGACTCCTAATCTGAGGGTCGGCGGTTTGATTCCCCGTGTTCCCAGCTCTGCCAATTTGGATTTCCACCGCTGTGTATAACTTACAGTGTCATCAAAGGCCGGTTGCTCTCATACCATCTCTATGTGGTGTGGGAGGTTAAAAATCCCTTGGGTCGGTAAAAGTGTAGGCTCGGGCTTTCTATCGACCAGCAGTGGAATGAGGAAGACCAGTCGTCTATGACTGAAATTTCCCATGCTTAAACAACTAATGGACCAAAAAAATAAAATAAAATAAAATAGGGAGCAGTTGAATGAGGAAGAATAATTGTCCGCGATTGAAATCTCCCCTGTTTAATCAATGAATGGCGGAAAACGCATGTCTCATTCTATTTATATTATCTGTATTCTATTTATATTATCTGTACTCGCAGACCTCATTTGTGTGGTTTGATGTCATTCAACATCCGAGGTTATATGAAGACAGGTATTGACTTGTGAAAGTATGTTGTGATGGTGGGTTATTCATATTTGGTTGTTTGTTTGCTGTTGTTTTACATCCTAGCAACATCTAAGGTCATATAGACTTGTGACAGTGCGCACTCCTGGCAACGTTACTTATAGTGCTGCCCCACTGGGATACAATGCTACCAGTAGCATGACCAGATATCCTACTCCGTCATATTATCCTGATACTGACCCAACCAGTCCTTGTCCAATCTTTGTAATGCTGAGCGCCAGGCTACATTGCGATAAGTATTTTATTTTGTAAGTCATTGGGTTTGATTCGGGTGGGATTTGATTCCACGGCTCATTTGTGTGTCAAGCTAGGACTCTTAGTCTTACCGATTCAGTAATGCACTGCTAGACTAATGACAACAACAAATAAAATGAATTAAAAAAGAAAAAGAAAGATAGAAAAATAAATATATTGTCGTGGGGGTGATGAAAATGGGAAATACTGCGCCTAGAGCGGGACTCGAACCCACATCTCTTTGCATTCCGGGCCAGTGTGCTAACCATTACACCACCTAGGCTCCCTGATATCAACACACTCCCCACGCCTACCTGTCTATGTGGTTACTTGCCTGAGAGGTCAGTGCAGACCACTACACTCGTCCCCCTGGAATTGTAAGTCTTGTAATGCTTACAATTACATACATACAGGCAATGCACTTACACATACATACACAGGGTAGGTTCAACAACCATACAGCGCAAAGCTTGTACAGGATCCTGATCACGGCAACCAGTGTCGTGGGGATGATGAAAATGGGAAATACTGCGCCTAGAGCGGGACTCGAACCCACATCTCTTTGCATTCCAGGCCAGTGTGCTAACCATTACACCACCTAGGCTCCCTGATATCAACACACTCCCCACGCCTACCTGTCTAAGTGGTTACTTGCCTGAGAGGTCAGTGCAGACCACCACAATATCAAAAATACACTGATAATTCAAGCAAAGTTTTAGAGGGTATAGATGCTAGGTATGATACATACAAAAGGTAAACTTTATACTTAAAATCAAAACCTAATGACCACTAACACAGCAAGGTTGTTTGTTTTTGGGGAGTTTTCAGTCGCATTGGTGCGCTGAAGGCTGCCATAAGTATCACAAACTTACTACAATCCTACTATCTCACTAACATGCTTTACTAAAAAAAATATGCCATCCTCCGCGCAAAACAGGTAATAAGCGCAGTGACTTACACAACTACCCACCAGAGGGAGATGTGTGTGCTGCATGCACCAGCACACACATCCACACACACACACACACAAACAATCTAACTAAAACTAAAAAGTAAAATTCGCGAAATAAAGCACCCACTCACCGAAAAACACATATAAATATGGTAGAAGAAATTGAATGCAAGCTGGGGAGGGGCACACACTTTGCCCACATAAACTGCCAGAGTGCATCCAACAAAATCGACATAATCAAAATACACCTAAAAAGAGAAAATCTCGACATACTGAGTCTGTCAGAAACATGGTTCACTGACAACCACAAAAACAACACCCTCAACATAGATGGATATAGGCTTGTACGTAATGATAGACAGCAAAATAACACCCTAAACCAAACAAAAAAGGGTGGAGGTGTTGCCCTTTACTGCAAAGACACCAACATTCTAGATCCTGAAGCACTAATAACAGCTAACTTATCAAATGAACACATAGAACTACTATGGTGCCTAACAAATAATGAAAAGCCAGCAAATATAGCCATAGCAAGCCTCTACAGACCTCCATCAGGGGAAATTGAACTCCTCATTGAAGCCCTAGAGAAGAGCATAAACACCATTAAAAAACTGACAAAGTCAGAAATCTTCATACTAGGAGACTAGGCGCAGGGAGGAACGAGGAAGCAGAGGTGGGAATGACATAACTTTATTCTCATGGCAATCTCATCCAGTGGCGGTCTCGGTTACAGTGCTTCGTGTTTGAGCATGCCCGCAGGCCAAGTCTGACATGAACATGAAGTTATGCGAGTCATTAATGTAATCGTCAAGAACATATGTACAATGTTTTTTATGAACGTAACATGGGAGATACATCACAATATATCAACACAATATATGAGGATCATGAGTGAAGTGAGTGAGAAGACTCATCAATGATCTAAGTAGTGATCAGGTGGATCACTGGGGTTTTTAGGATAATTGATCAGGTTTGCTTGATCTTATCAACACATATATATTAAGATAGTGCTGAGTGGCTAATATGAGAAATTAACCTATTCATAGTTTTCATTAAATGTTTTTTGTTTTTATTTGTCTCGTTGTGTTTGATTTATATTGAGACAAGTGCCAATGCCAAAGTTGTGGTTGTGTGTCCTTAGTTTATGGCCGCTATTAGGGTTTTGTTGACCTTGTTGGAGTCTGCGGTGCTTGTGTATGTTCGGTGAGTCTGGGAGGCCCATCCCCCGAACCTCTGCACCTCCAGTTCCGTGCTGCCTGAGGCAAATGCGACTGTGGCCGCCACCTTCCTGATGGCATGCAGCGTGACTGGGGTTTCTACCCCTACCGCCCTCTGGGTGTCTTTCCAAACAGTGGCGATATACGGTATCGTCATGGTATCACCGTCTCCTGGGTATACCAGCAGTGGTTGTGCTCGGTGCCGTGTCGGGTCCTCGTTCAGCATGCATTTGTATGCTGCTACCGGGCATAGCACCGGGTTGGGTGCTGGCGCCAGCTTCAGTATCCTCGACTGTGCCTTGCCCTGTATGTTCTTGGCCCACTTCTGGTCGATCCTGAGCTCTCCTCTTTGTATGGTGACATCTGCCCTCGTCTTGTGCAGAGTTCTGTCTAATGCATTCGCTGCCCGGGGGGCCACCTCGGATTGTCTCGCCCCTGTGTAGTACATTATGAGTATGGCGAAAGCCACCACCCTGTGCTTCTGGGTGTCCTGCAGGTACTCCACACTGACCTGATTGTGGCTATCGAGGCGTGCGGTGTGGGGTGTGGCTTGTGGGTTTTTGACCTCTTGAGGGCGTCCATCGCCAGCTTCACCCTGATATCGTCCATCTGTTTGAGTGGTGCCTTGTTGAGCCTGAAGTGCATGCCGATGTGGGATACCGTATTGGCCACAGATGATGGGCACTGTCGGGCCGTTACTTCTTCGATCCAGCATCGTATCTCGTCGGATGTGGGGTTCAGCTTGGTTACCCTGTATGTGCTGCAGTGGTGCCTGTACGCTTTCACCGCCGTTCTGTGGTTTGCCCACGTGCCTGGGGCCCGGGCCTGGGTCTGTCTCGCCTCCGCCGCCTCCTGCAGCCGTCTGTACTGTGGATCTGTAATGTGTGAGGCATTTGTGTTGTTTGTATGCGAGCAAGCATGGTTGTACAGGGATTAAGCAATGTTGAGCACATAATCAAATTGCAGTGTTTTTATGTCGTTCACTTATGTGGGCCCTGCTGAGCACGTCGGCTACAACATTATCAACCCCTGGTATATGTTGGAATGTAACCTTGACCTGTAGTACGGCCTGTAGCATCCAGGCTGAGCGGGCTGCTTCGAGCAGGCGTGGGTCATGTGTGCGGCCTGTGGTGGGGACGTGGACTGGGGCCTGGTTGTCACACATGACTCTAATGTGGCCGCCTCGATCTCCTTCATGTACCAGGAGAGGTTGGCGCGCATCTGGTCGGTGACGATGGCTGTGTCCTCGCCCATGGCCCGTAGAGTGTCGAGCAGGCGGCCAACAAATATACGTGCAGGTTGGACGCATTTTGCTAAGTGAACCAGCTTGCCCAGTATGGACTGGAGCTGCTTCTTTGTGATTGTACTCCTCTTTATAGTTGAGTTGACCTGTCTAATGGTGGCATTTATTTTGTCCATTGGTATGGTAGCATCATGTCAGATGCGCTTATGTTTATGCCGAGCCATCGGACCCTGTGTGCTGGGGGCTGTGTCTTCTCGGTTGCCTCGGGTAGGCCGAGCTGGCGAAATAGATCTCTCGTTATGGCGAAGTGCATGTTACATGTGTGTATGTTGGGGGCGACCACAATTAAGTCATCTAGATACATTATTGCATTGACGCCTTGCTCTTTTAGCATGTATACCACAGCCTCGGCCACGAGTTGTATATGACAGCTCGAGCCCCTTGCTCCGAATGGGACTCATATGTCCAGGTAGAATTGATCTGCCCAGCTGGCACCTAGGAGTGGCCAGTCGAGCGGGCATGTTACAAAGTTTGTATATGCATGGCTGATGTCCATAGTGAACATGTAACTGTGCTCACCCATGGACCTGAGTTTGCGTGTGAAATGGTCGACTGTGGGGAGGCTGTGTTCACGTATGTCGCCTAGTGCCATATTTTTAATGATGTAGGCATTAATAGAAGTTCTTACTGGGTAGGACATGTGGGTGATTATCCTGCGTTTGGTAGGATCAGCCTTCTCCCTGGTCATTATCGGTGAGACGTGGTACCAGGGGGTGAATGGTGGTTCGCTATATGGTCCGTATATAGCTCCTAGGCACTTCTCTTTTGTTATGTATGCCTCGACTGCGTCGGGATGTTGTTTCGTGCTTGGATGGTTGGGGCAGCCTGTGCTGTCCGAAGTTGGGCTGAGGTATCCTAGCGGGAAGCCGTATGTGATGAAGTCGAGTCGCTGTCTATGGTCATCGGTTTTTCCGAGGCGGGGTTGCCACTCGGGTAGGTTGAGTGTGGAAGGGACTGGTGTGCGCGCCTCCATGGCGTTGGGCAGACCGGTGGCGCTGACCGTCTCATATATCTTTGCGATATCCGGCTGGAGGGGCCGGGCTGCGATTGGCCAGTTGCGTTTGCAGTGTTGACTGAATGCCCTGGGGCCCGGATCAATGACGCAGTGGGCGAGGGTTGTCGTGTCAGCCGTACAGTGTTCACGTATCACATCAAAGCCTATGTTGTGTACAGTGCCGGCCCGCTTGTTGCTACCTCCGCTTGTATTTGTATGGGTGGCATGCTGGTCGGGGCGGGCGGCACGTTCGCGTGTAGTTACGGCGATATCTACCGTGGCACGTTCATCCCACCTGTCGTGGTCAGGTTGGCAGTTGTGTGGGGGGCCGTCCTGGGCTAATCCTTTGTTGTGCGGATGGCTGCCGGCCGCCACCCCCGGATCTGTGATGTCGGCGGGGTGGGCCTCTCGCGTGTGGTTAGTGCCGTTGCGAGTGGTGCCTGTCATGCGGGCGGTGTCGACGTGTGTGTTTATGGTGCGGTGCCCGCCGCCTCCTGTGGCTGGGGTGCAGGCCTTGTCGCAGCATGTTGTGTTTGTGGAGCCGTTGGCGGTGGTTTTGGCGCTTAGATTGGCAGCCATCTTGGATGGGCCGTCCACACGACCACCCACGTTCACACATACATCAGGAATATGAACTTTGATAACATTTTGTTTGACATTTTGTACTATAGTTGGGATTGTTTGGTGGGGGTGGTGTTCACGGTCGAGGTGGCGTATTACAGCTTCTTTCAATCCGCCCCCCCCGTGTTTAGTTTTTTGCCACGTTGTTCCTGGCCTTTTTTCTGCACTGCTGTTCAGTGCGCTCATAATAAGTTTGTGTTGTACGGAAGCAGTATGCACACCCATGGACCACATCCTGTGGGCCGTCCTGATGGTGTTGGGGCTTGTTGCACCTCCTCCCCGAGTTGTAGGTTAGGCACGGCCTCTCGTGCGGCTCGGCCTCGAGCCTTGCGCGGCCGCCCTTGTTGTCGGGGTAGCTCGTGTTTGTGCTGTCGTCCCTGCCACTTGTGTCATTGTGGTAGGTGTTATTGAAGGCAAATCTCGCCCTCTCATTATCGCGTGCCATGGGCTATATATTGTGTCCTTTGCGATTATTCTAAGGTGGTCTAACATGCCTTCGAAGTCTTTCGGGTTGTACAGCTCTTTGTCGTCTAGCATCGTCAGGTATGCGGCTATGTACTCCCTCTCTGTCATGGTGTGTCTCGCTGCTATTTTCTGGGCGAGGGACACGCAGTTATGACAGTCAAGGAACATGAAGGGCTTAGCAATCAGGTACTTTACAAACATGTCATGCATTATGGCTTTCCTACATTCCGTGCGCCTGTAAAGCGCCCTACACCTGTCCATCTCGTCATCCAGAGTCTCCGCCTGCTCCTCGTGCTGGTGCTGTATGGGGACGTGCCTGCGGGGCACCGCGGCCACCGCCTGTCGGGCCTCCCTGCGCCGACCCTGGTGGGTTGCTTGCTGTGGGGCGGGTTCCCCATCGACCTCCGATATTGATGGTGCCCTCTGTGAGTGCCGCCGTCGTGGCGGTAGTGGCGGTGGTGTTGGTCAACGCGGCTGTCGTAGTGCCGGAGCCTGGGCTGGTGGGGGAGCCACCGGGTGAGCGGGCTCCCACGGCCTCACCGGTGCTGGGATGGGTGCCGGCGCGGGGGGTGGGAGGGGGTGGGGGGGGGGGGGGGATGCTGTCTGAATGACTAGCTGCTTAAGGGTGGCCTGGACTGTGGCCATCTGGTCCTCCATGGCTGCCATTTGTCCTTCAGGTCCTCGTTTTTTGGCCTGCTAGGTGGCTGGGCTGCCAGTGGGTAGGACATATCGGTCTCCGATTGCCGGTGGGTAGGACATATCGGTCTCCATTGCAATCAGGTCCCTGTGGGAGTCCTCGGCCGACGAGGCTGGATTCCTGGGAGTGCTGCTCCTGATGTCGGTGCTGTCCCCTCTTGGTATCGGGAGGGTCGTGGACGTGCCTGCGGGGCGGGCGGCATTAGCGGCCGGCCCCCTGCCTCCTTCTTTGACGAATTTGCGTGCCTGGGCATCTTGGTGCTTTTTTCAGTGGAGATGTGTAGCTGACGAGTGTCAGTGGAAGAGTGAGGAGGTGTGTGCGACACGGAGTCGGAGGGAGAGTGAGGGGGGGGGGGGGGGCCTGTGATTGGCTGGAGAGGATTAGGCCATCAGGGTAGTGGTGGGCTGGTGCTTGACAGGTGGGCGTGGCTGCTTCACTGGCCTCCCACTGCCCCCCAGCAATGACAGCAAATGACCACCTCCGTGGTCATTTAACTCAATGATAAAAATAAACTAATGCTGCAAACCACAATCAAAATCTTAGTCGTACAACAGCTCATCACTGAAAAAACAAGTCTAAGTAAAAATAGCACGACAATTGACCTAATACTAACCAACTCAAACCACGCCACTAAATGGGGAACCAGAAGCTGGGTATAAGTGATCATGAGCTAATATATGTAACAAGGAAAAAACTAAAAAGCACAAATCACTATGAATACAAGATGGGCAGGTCCCTAAAAACTATTCAGAAGATGCATTAAAAAATCATCTGCACCAAAACATGAACAACATCACACAAAACAGAGATGCTGTTAATATCTATTGGGGCAACATCATCACAGAAATAAGAAAATCAGCTGATGAGATGTGTCCCATTAAGAAAATAAAAATACAAAAAAACAGGACCCCTGGGTAGACAATGACCTGCTAACGCTCATCATAGCCAAAAGTAAACTGGGTAATAAAGCAAAGCTCACAGAAACTATAGAAGACAAACTGGCCTACCATATCGCCAGAAACAACTCTCTCAAAGCTGTGAGAACAGCAAAAAAGAAATACATAATAAAGCAGGACAAAGACTGGGGAAGCAATACAAACAGATTCTGGAAAAATGTAAACCTATTATTTCCCAAAAATAACAAAGAAGAGCACACAAACTTCCAAGATAACGAAGGGACAATGCTCACAGACAAAGATGCAGCAAACAAACTGAACACGCACTTTGCAACAATAGGACAAAGGCTGTCAGAAATCTTTTTAAAAAGGTGGGAAAATAGATCAGGAACTGTGGAGAATGAAATCCCCACCTGCAAAACAGATATACTAGAAGTACAAAAATTTATAAATGACATAGACACAAATAAACCAAGTCTCAGCCTGGAAAATGGCAACCATTACCCCTATTCACAAAAGTGGAGACAAACAAAATATGGGAAACTACAGGCCAATATCGATTCTTCAAACCCCAGGCAAGCTCATTGAAAAAGTGTGACATAGACACATAAATGAACACCTGGAAAAAACCGATGTACTAAACGAAAGACAAGGGGGTTTCAGGAAACTGCACTCCACATCTAAAACAATAGCTAACCTAACAAATGACATACTGGCATCAATGAACCAAAAACAATTAGTTGGAGCAGCCTTCATTGACTTCAGCAAAGCATTCGATACACTAGACCATAACATACTACTGGAAAAACTAGAACCTATGGGCATATAATCCGACACTATGGACTGGATAAAATGATACCTGAACAACAGGCAACAGAAAACAAAAATAAACAATACACTATCAGACAACCAACCTGTCACATGTGGTGTACCCCAAGGATCAGTGTTAGGGCCACTGCTCTACAATCTACATAAACAATCTTGAAAAATGGTTGAAAACCGAATGCCTCCAGCTATATGCTGATGACACAGTCATAAATGCAAATGGCACCAAAGAAGAGGAGGTAATAACTAAACTAAACAAGCTCATACTAAAACTGGACGAGTGGTGTGAGTCCAACAAAATAACCATCAACGCAAGCAAGTCAAAAACAGTTCTCTTCTCGCATAAACAAATGCCAGAAAGAAAACTACACTGTAAGCTAGGAAACCAAACACTAGAAAATATACACCATTACAAATACCTAGGTCTTGAGTTGGACAGCCACCTAAACTACAACCTATGTATAAACAAAATTGTCCAAAAGGTAAACGACAAACTGTGGCTATTTGCAAAGCTAAGAGACTACATGACACAAGAAATGTCAATAAAAATCTTCAAAGGCATGGTGCTCCCCTATTTTGACTATGGAGATGTAAACTACATGGGTGCGAAGAAAGAACTTCTAAAAAAAACTGCAAACACTGCAGAACAGAGCCCTGAAAATCTGCCTCAGAGTAGACAAGCTGCACCCCACCTATGACATACACAAAAGAACCAAAGTGAAATTGCTAGAAAATAGGAGAATAATTCATCTGAAAACGTTAGCATACAGCTATAGTCAAAACAATAAACATCACAAAGGGTTACTAGAGCAAATAATGCGCCACTACTAAAGCAGACCAGAAGCCAAATAAAAGTTCACGAGAGAAGCACGCTGGAAATGATTGCCAAGGTGTGGAATGCCCAAACAGTAAAGGAACAACAAATTCCTGACCTAAAAACATACAAAAAATATCTGCGTAAAATAAGGCTAGGAAACCACCACTAAGCTGCACTGCAAAGGGGCATGTGATATGTCACGGCCCACCAGTGGGATGCCCAATGGAAGGTAACCATGCCAAAAGTAGCCAGATAACACACCACACAGCTACGTACAAGCCTATGATATGTAAATAGGAGTAGGCTAGTCTAGTAGTAAGAGTAGAAAGAATAAAACACATATATGTCAAGAAAATCCCCAAGAAATTAACATAGACTACTAACCAGACCAACCAACTATCTATCTGCTACTGAAATTCAGGCAATCAAATAACTTATCAGCAGCTACTGTGTGATAAGATAACACCAACACTACAGCTGGCCAGCATTGAAAACAAGCCTGAATACCCAGGCTTATATGCTATGGACAGTATAAATACAGCCTCAAAAAAAAAAAAAAAAAATATGAAGCACTAAATGGGCACCGCTGAAAGCAGTCCCATGTGGTCGGGAGTTGGCTTCCGATGGGTAGTGATCAGAGGAATTGAGGGGGGAGGGGGGAGGGGGGGAAGGAAGGAAGGAAAAAGGCAGCCTAAGAGCCCAACCACAGTCCTCTGAGAGGGCCGGGGGAGGCTGGGTGGTTGGTGTAGTTTTACGCCCCAGTAAGACCCTAGGCCATACCAGGACGTGCACCGACTTGTGACAGCGTGCACTCATGGTGACTTTATAGTGCTGCCCCACTGGGAAATCAGGCCGCCGGCACCATGACCTGATGTCCCACACAGTTCACAGCAAGGTATTCAGAGAAATTAACTATTGGTAACCAAACAATTATCCGATTGTAGAACGAACAAACTCACAGAGGTTTGGGGGATGTGGGAGAATGTTTACAAACAGAGAAAGAATGCAGGCAGTAGTTAGCTACACAACAACTGAAAGTGATAACAAGAAGGGGAGTCACAAGACTATTACTGTCTTTTTTTCTTTCTTTTTTTTTGGTGACAAATTTGTTATTCTGCCCATAACGTATAAGCTCCCGTGAGGGTGCTTGTTTTCAACGCTGGACAGCTGTGGTACTAGATTGGTCTGGTCCCGCACTCAGGAGTCTTTACCTGGTCTTTCTCGGGCCAACCTTTGCGGTTTTGGGTGTTAGTAGTTTCTATATTAGTTTTTTTTTTATTTTCAAGTTTTTTCCTAACCTGTATATGATAGCGGTGAAAACAAGTCATTAGACTTAACCATTATGGGCAGCATAAATACACCCGTCACAAAAAAACAAAAACAAAGGGTGAATGACAATCCAGCTTAAACCTGAGCAAAACCTTCTTCAGTAGGATTCAACTATCAATCAATCAATAGTTCCGTCCTCTAGTCGAGGGTTGGATGCAATGGTTCTCCACTTGTCCCGATGGTGTGCTGTTCTGATAGACTGTGAATAATTCAAGCCTGTCCACTGTGAAATATTTGTAAACCATGATGTTCTTGGTCTCCCTCTCCCTCTGCTGCCATTCACCTTCCCTTCCCACAATGTACGATATATTGAACTCTGACGAATGATGTGGCCAAAATAACTATATGATGTGGCCAACTATAATTAGTATAAATAAGCTGTCAATGTCCTAGTTCCAGTGTGTAGTGCTTATCTATATTAGCCTAAAGTTAAGAAATTGGGAGAGTATGAAAACAAACAAAAATCAAGATGGCGGCCACTGAAAGCTCTCGATTCAACTTTCGAAGACTATTCATCTACATTTCATAAATGATTAATCCCAAAAGTAGCAGGCTATGATAGGGTCAAGGCTTTTAACTATATATGTATATATAGCGCATTAGATTTCAAAATCATGTAATTATGTACATAACCCAGCCTTCCAACACTTTTCCTACCGGGTTGTTTAGCTGCGTGAGTAACTAATTTTCATAGTGCTGCTTCCCCACTGCAATACTTTTCAGCAAGCACCATGAACCAATATCCCACTCAGTCACATTATATCCTCACACTGAGCCAAACAGTGTCTGTCCTAGTAATGCCACCCATTACCCTCAAGAAATGTGCTCCGATATGTACATTACATTTTAACGCCTCAGTATGTTGCTATCTATCTAGTATCTAGGCATGTGGCATTGCGCAGGATGTGTTGCCATGGGAATGGTGTCTCATGGTGCATTCATTTTCCACACTTCCGATATAAATGGCATGTGTCATGAAAGAGAATCGCCCCCTCAAAATTGTCTACCCCCTGGTGATTGTATTTCAAAATAAAACACCCCCTCCCCTCCCTTCCCTTTCCTCCCCTCCCGTCCATCTCCACTTCGCTCCTCCCTAACCTCCCCTCCCACCCCCTCACCGCCTCCCCTCCCACCTCTTTCCTCACCTCCTCCATCTCCCTCTCCCCCTTCCATATAACCCGCCACCCTCCCCCTCCCCTCCTACCAGCACTCCATTCCACTTGTCGCTACAAGTATCAATTTTCTAATTCTTTGGTGGCTTTTGACTCGGCCGGTGATCAAACCCACGACCCCTCCCACCGACATGAGAGGCGGGCGGACCAATCAATCAGCCATCTTTCTCGGCGTTATCCATGGTAACCATGGTAATCAGATAGCATCACTCTACTGGCCGTATTAACAACCATTTTGTTGGGTTCCATTCATTAATTAAACAAGGGAAAATTCAATGCCAAACAATTGGTCTGCCACATTCCACTGCTCCTTGCCCTATCCTAGTAATGCCGAGCATCAGACTACGTAGCAACAAGTATAAATTTGATAAAAAAAAAGTCATCGATTTGAATCGACTGGAATTTGAATCGCACCACCTGCCACACG
The DNA here is from genome assembly GCA_030323885.1 of Branchipolynoe longqiensis. Classification (NCBI taxonomy): domain Eukaryota; kingdom Metazoa; phylum Annelida; class Polychaeta; order Phyllodocida; family Polynoidae; genus Branchipolynoe; species Branchipolynoe longqiensis. The sequence continues at coordinate 1,963,487 of CM059196.1, forward strand.
CAAAGGCGAGCGCTCAACGCATTTAGCGATCCTATCCAGTTGATCCCAAATCCATATTGATTGACCTAAACACCACGTCCAGCAGGTGTTTCATGAACCCCCAAAATCCATCATAAATAGCAGGCCGTGTGCAAAAGAATAGGACACTTACCACCAGGCTGAACCATTGTTTCTTGAGTTCTTTGTGCTCTTCTTTAAGTCTCAACCACCGGCTTGGAATTCGATGATCGTCTTAATTAAACCACTGGGAAGCCATTAGTTCCGAAACGAAATGCATTCTCTTTGCAAATTCCACACGTCCAGCACTTTCTTTCTGGCAAACCAAAGCAACAAAAGTTAGTTTTATTTAACGATGCCTCTAGAGCACATTGATTTTTATCATCAGCTAATGGACGGCAAACATATGGTCATTCTGAAATATTTCTTTGGAGGAAACCTGCAGCTGCCACATAGGCTACTCTTTCCGATAAGCAGCTAGGCGTCTTTTATATGCACTTTCCCACAGAGAGAACAGCACATACCTCAGCCTTTGATGAACCAGTTGTGGACCACTGGTTGGAACGGAAAATAGCCCAACTGCAAATTTGTCCACTGAGCAGGATCGATCGGATGATCCAAACCTTCAGAGGTGTACGCTCTACAGCCTGAGCTACGTCCCGCTCCCCCAAAGCAAGTTTTAAATATAATTAGCGCTTTCAGCGGAAGTGGCCATATATCTTACTGTTACAGGCGCAGTCAGCGTGTTGTAATAATCCCGCCGACTGCCCAAAATTACAGATAGCGCTCAGTCGTATATCGCGAAGCAGCTTTCGTATACTAATTAATCCTGTTGATAAACAGTAACACAAACGTATATATAGTTAATAGCAGGGGAGGGGAATGCAAATGTTCTGTTACTGATTGGTGTATGTGACCAGGCTCATATATATATATATATGCACAATTTTTAAGCGAGTGGTACAGGCAAGAGGCTGAATCGTGACAGCTGAATAGGCCTGGTGGCAGCACCAGGCAAGGCGGGCACCATTTAGAGGATAATCAGTTTACAGATAATTATGCTGGTATAATGGTTATACAGCACATATATATATACATATGAGTCAGCCTCACGAAAACGGGCCAATCGGTGGTCAAGTGAAGATGTCGGCATCGCAATTCTTAAAAGTGTAGTGCATTTCTTTGTTTCATATTAAATTATCCTAGAAACAAATCAGGTTGTTTTATTTTCTCGACCTTTACATTCAGGATAAATTTAAAGACTTTCCAACACCTCTGTCAATGCTAAATCATAATTATCCTGATCGACGCCGACATCCAATGATCGATGCCGACAACTTTAACAGATGTCGGCGTCGCAATTCTTAAAGTCTCGTACATTTCTTTGTTTTATATTATATTATCCTAGAAACAAATCAGGTTGTTGTACTTTCTCGACCTTTAGATTCAGGATAAATTTAAAGACTTTCCAACACCTATGTCAATTCTAAATTATAATTATACCGATCGACGCCGATATCCAAGCTCGACGCCGACATTGACCACCAATTGGCCTCTTTTCGTGATCCTGACCCATATATATATATATATATATATTTATATATGTATATGGGTTGGTGGTGCCTGAGTGGGATGTAAATAGACATAGGTCTGGCAGGTCTGGATGTGATTGCACTCAGAGGCTACCCCTTCTGCTGGGGTAGGGGTCACCACACTCAAACGGTCAAGGTTGGTGGTGGCCAAGGGGCCGTACAACTACTGGTGGTGGGCAGACCACTGGTATCCATAGAGACCAGCAATGCTCGATTCATAGTGGAGAGGCTAGGAATGCTCGATTCCCATTGGTGGAAGGAGGTGGTATGATACTCTACCATGAACCCATGTAACTCTATACTAATAAACCAGAGGGCTGGACTCTCTCTCTTATACATTACTCTCTTCCTTTCTCTTTGTCTGTATTGTTTTCCTCATAGCCTACATATACAGCCACATATCCGAGCATTGGATTCATATTCATTTAAAGGATTATGTAGTACATATATACACACCACTGCAGGGATAAATAGGTTGCGCCTGTCTTTACGTGTTCTTGTCGGTATGAGACCTCTATTTGCTCCCCGAGAGAGTGCCACTAGTAACTTGCAAAAGCTAGCAGCACTTCAACACTTTGCAAGCAGCTTTTATGAAATGTGGAGAGCGGCGGCTAAGTAATGAAAGCAGTCTTTGTCGCATTGCGACTGGCAGCATGATGATGATGATATACACACTATACACATTATAAGCATTATACAAGTACAATTATTTGGAAGCTTTCACTCCTTCATTTCTTTTTTTTTTTGGGTAAAGTATTTATTTATCTGAATATGACATTTGTCAGCGCCGGAGCGCTGGTCTTCCGACCATCTTACTATGGAAGTGACAGTCTATATAATCTCTAAGTTTGATCGATGCTGTATTAGTTATAGCACCAATCCTGTAGAATTAAGGGAGTGGCTCCTGCTGTGTAATGTACAGTACCACTCACTGTAGTTCATGCAAAAATGGGGAGCAGCACCAAGTAGAATGTGTATACTTGGGGAAACTCAAACAATCATTGAAGGTTAATTTTTTCTCTGATAAAACATGGTAAGTTTATAGTTGACAAGACATTTTGTCTGTCTTATATAATGTTCAATGTGTTTAAACAGGTTGATAGTTGTGTAGGATGTTCGGTGTGTTGAAGGTTTGTTCATGAATGTGAAGGGTGGTGGCAGGGGAGGGGCAGGCCCATTGGGGTGGGTGGTTTCAAGTGGTTTTAAGTGGTTTTATTCTTCCGAATAACATGTCGTCAGTGCTGATGAACTGGTCTATAAACCTTTATAACAATTGCCACTTACACACTAAAGGAAGTTATAATGACATTGATGGACAATGATAAGAGGAGATGTCCTACACTGGATACAAGATTTTCTAAGCCACAGAAGACAGCAAGTCATTGTAAATGGCAAACCATCAGGATGGTGCTCAGTGAAAAGCGGAATACCTCAGGGCCCCGTGCTTGGACCAGTCTTATTTGTGATATATATCAATGACTTACCAGAAGTTGTACATTCTATGGTCCAAATGTTTGCTGACAATACCAAAGTATTCCGCCATATGGAGAAAGGTAGTTACTCAGGGGAGTTGCAGAATGTCCTCAACAACATGCAGAAGTGGTCAAGTGATTGGCAGCTGAAGTTTAATGCTTCAAAATGCAAAGTGATGCATTTAGGGGGCAAAAACAGCAAGCACATCTATGTAATGAACGATGGTGTGAATAATGTTCCGCTCTCCGAAACAATGATAGTTAAGGACTTGGGTGTCAAGGTGGACAACAAACTGACATTCAGCGACCACATCCAGGAAGCCGCCAACAGAGCTAATGGAATACTGGCCATCATTCGAAGATTTTACACATACCTAGACGAAGATGTTGTGCGTAGACTGTACACATCATTTGCGCGTCACTTTTGGAATATGGAAATGTTGTGTGGTCACCACTCTACAGGAAGGATGCTGAGTCAATTGAGAAGATCCAAAGAAGGGCAACGAAGCTTGTTGATTGATTGATTGGTGGTTGCTTTACACCGTGCCGGCAGCATAGGCCATATTCATGGCGAGAAATGTTAGTTTTTTGTTCAAACCATCACTTTTACATGTAAAAGCAGACAATCAATTATGTGCCAATAGACACTCATTAAATTAGAAAGCTTACAATCATATATTTGTGGTCAAGGGAAACAAATTCTCATAGAAAAAGAAAAGTTTTATTAATAATTGATAGAATCTATTTAGTAAACTATATGAGGTGGTACAGTCCAGCTGCCATCAAAAAGGCTAAAATGTTTTCCTGTTTTACCTTAGTAAAAAGGTCATGCATACTGTCTGCAGTGTAGAACTGTTGGCGCAGTGTAGAACAAAGCTTGTACATGGATTCGATGAAATACCATACAAACAACATATGTGTCCTTTGAAGATCCCAAGCATGTACTACAGACGGGCCCGGGGGGATATGATTGAAGTATTCAAATATCTCCATGGTATCTACAAGACAGGCAGCCCCCTTATCAGAGACTCCAACACCAGGACCAGAGGACACTCCCTGAAGCTGAGGAAGCGGTACTCCAGACTGAACCTGCAACACAACTTTTCGGCTTTAGGGTGGTTGACCTGTGAAATGACTTGCTGGAGAGTGTTGTAGCAGCAGAGTCCGTGAACTGTTTCAAGTCCCGACTGGATGCATACTGGTCAAGCATTATGTATATAGCTCTGACAGTTGCTACAATCGACCACATCTGAAGATTTCTATTAATTAAGAGCGGCTAACAGGTCCAAGGCCTATTATAGCTGTATCCTTTTTTTTTGGTCCATTAGTTGTTTAAGCAGGGGAAATTTCAGTCATAGACGACTGGTCTTCCTCATTCCACTGCTGGTCGATAGAAAGCCCGAGCCTACACTTTTACCGACCCAAGGGATTTTTAACCTCCCACACCACATAGACATGGTATGAGAGCAACCGGCCTTTGATGACGCTGTAAGTTATACACAGCGGTGGAAATCCAAATTGGCAGAGCTGGGGGCAATCCTATTGATTGATTGATTGATTGATTGAAGAAAATACGCAAAGAATTGATACGTACGATGGGTAGAGGATAAGAAGCATAGATGGGGTTTGATGGACTAACATGTGCGGAAAAAAGCATTAATATTTACGACAAGTAGAGAATGAGATAAGAGATAATGAAGTAGGGTGTGTGGGTCAGGGGTATTTTCGACTAGCCCAGCGAGAGTTGGCGAGGGGAGGGTACGTAGATCCCTGTCATTCATAGTTCTGAGCACCCGCCACACCCCTACCAGACAGATGGCCGAATGAGTTGAGCGTCCGTCCCCCATTCTGGAAGATCGTGGGATTTGACGTCACGGGTTAGAACCATGGTTGAGTCAAACCGATGACTTAAAAATGTATACTTGTTGTCGCTTCCTAGCCAGGCGCTTGACATTAATAGGATAGGGCAAGGACTGGTTGGCTCAGGGTCAGGATAATGTGACTGAGTGGGATATTGCATCATGGTGCTAGCGGCCTGACCTCCCAGTTGGGCAGCACTATAAAACTGTCCTCAGTACACACTGTCACAAGTCGGTATCCATCCTGATATGACCTTTGATGTTGCCAGGATGTAAAACTCCAAACAAAAGCGACAAGTATCAATTTTGTAAGTCATTGGTTTGATTCGGCTGGAGTTTTAGAAGTCCCGACCTTGCGCACGGGAAGCCTGCGCTCTAGCGATTCGGGCAAGGCGTCCGGTGTCTGGTGAGTGGTATGCAATGAGATTGGGCACCCGTTGTCAGGGTTGTGTAGTTCCGTTACCGCCCACCACGTGGCGCTGTCTGCCCATGTCTCATTACTCCACCTGGTGTCGGAGGTTCCGGGGAGGGGGCGGGGGAGGGGGAGGAGGGGGAGGAGGGGGAGGAGGGGGAGGAGGGGGGGAAGGACGCTCAACGGACAGTGACCTATAGACTACATCACGGTTCCGACTGCGCATGCGCCGAAAACGGCCTTGGGAGCAAAGCAAAGGCGTACGGCCATTGAATTTGCCTATACGCACATTGAAAAACATCAGTTTTATTCAAAACTAATAGAAATCCCAAACCCTAACCTTATCAATTTAATATAATCTTTTTGTTAAACCTGTTTTCTATATGTGTTCCAAGCGGTTTGTGTCTAGGTGGTGTGGTTTTAGCAATATTTTACTTTTTCTGTATGGAGATTACTCACTGCCATTGACAATGCATTGAGTACTCTGGCTGTGGCTCTAACACTAGTCTGAGTGCCTAGATCTTTCTAAATCTAAATGCACATGGCATAAGATGTGCTGATTATATTGATGTAAATGCAATGCTGGCTAAAAGATTAATATCTTAATTTATTATATATATATTTTTAGTTAGTATTCTATGTTTCAAACAAGAGCTGAGATGAGCTGAAACTAGCACATTTCATAGCTGCACCCAGTGTATTAGCATGTGCCATGTGCTTTTGGGGGGGTTGTTTTGCTCTGACACATCCCACAATGCACCGCGCCGCTGAAACCGTGATGTAGTCTATTCAGTATGTGTGTGTGTGTGGGGGGGGGGAGGTAGAGGGGGGGTGGGGGAGGGGCGGTGGGACATGCTAGGATTGTTGCATTGGCTGCTTGCTTCTTGTGGAGTTGTACATCCTGGCAACATATAAGGTCAAATCAGGACGGGTCCCGACTTGTTCCAGTGTGCACTCATGGCGACTTTATAGTGCTACCCCATTGGGAGACCAGGCCACCAACAGCATAACTTGATATCCCACTCAGTCACATTACCCTGACACTCAGCCAACCAGTCCTTGACTAATCCTATTAATGCTGAGCACCTGGCTAGGAAGCGACAAGTATCAATTTTTAAGTCATTGGTTTGACTCGACTAGGGTTCAAACTCCCGTGGCTTCGAATCCCACGATCTACCCAAATGAGAGACGGACGCTCAACTCATTTGTCCATGATTATTGTGAGATGGGAATAAAAAAACATATAAACAAATATAAATAAATATAAACAAACATACAAATATATATTTTTTTAAATGCACACCATTATCTACATTACATTTAGACGCTTCAGTATGTTGCTATGTATCTAGTATCTAGGCAACTAGCAATGCGCCGGACCCATTGCCATGGGAACAGCATCTTGTGGCCCCCGCACAATTCTTTTATCCCGGTGATTATATTTAAAAATAAAATCGCCCCCAGATATTTTATTTCGAAATAAAATACCGCCCCTCCCTTTCCTGCCCTTCATCTCTCACCCCTCTCCCACCCTTTCACCTCCTGCCCTCCTCCCACTTCCCTCTAAATTATTTCGAATTGATTTTGGTGAGTCAGGGATATGGATATTCTATTTCAATGGGGGAGGTTTTCTTTCGAAACAGATTCGCCAGAGGGGAAACACTTTGAGGGGCGATTCTATTTTGTGACACCGGCTGCCACTTTACACATCCCTCCTCTGGGGAAGTAAAACACAGAAAAGAAGATTGGTTGGTTGTTAGAGTTTTACGTCCTGGCAACATCTAAGATAATATCAGGACATGTACGACTTGTGACAGTGCACACTCATGGTGACTTCATAGTGCTGCCCCACTGGGAAATCAGGCCACCGGAACCATGACTCGATATCCCACTCAGTCACATTATCCTGACACTGAGCGAACCAGTCCTTGCCCTATCCTATTAATGCCGAGCACCAGGATAGAAAGCGAAAAATATCAATTTTATATAAGTCATTGGTTTGATTCGACCGGGAAGCAAACTCCCAATCTCCGACCCACGAGGCCCGCGCTGCCGATTCGGCCACCGCGCCCGGTCAGACAAGTAGGAGATTGACATTTAAATTACACATGGTTTTGCTTCTCACACAAATTGTTTCCCAACGGGTCTGCAAGTCAGTAACAAGATCTCCCTTTTTTATCCTTCTTTTCTTTTCGTGGTGTTAAGTTCTGTCTTATAAGAGCACCATACCCCGTCAAACAGTCATCCAGAACGCTCAGTTGGTTGGTTGTTGGAGTTTGACATCCTGGCAACATCAAAGGTCATATCAGGACAGGTACCGACTGGTGACAGTGTGTATTCATGGCGACTTTATAGTGATGCCCCACTGGGGTACCATGACCTGATATCCCACTCAGTCGCATTACCCTGACATTGAGCCAACCAGTCCTTGCCCTATCCTAATAACGCCGAGCGCCTGGCTAGGAAGCGACAAGTATACATTTTTAAGTCATTGGTTTGACTCGACCAGGGTTCAAACCTATGCGTTTGAATCCCACGATCTACCAACACGGGAGACGGATGCTCAACTCATTCGGCCATCCCGTCTGGTCCAGAACTCTGAGATCATCCATTGAGATATTATTACACGCTGAGATCATCTGGTCAGATATCATTACACGACCCGTGTCTAGACTCACTACCATATTGCGATGGTGCCTCTCCTGGGGCAGGTCCCACTTTATGAAATAGGTTGCCAGAGGAGGTTAAGAAAAGCAGCGTCTCCCGACAAATTGTAATCCATCCTCGAGACGCGTCTGTTTACGGTAGCTTTTTGCTGGTGAATGAAATGTTCTCCTTCCTTCCACTAATTTTACCCGAGTTGTAAATATGTTATAGTTGCAAGGTCAGACGGTTTTGAATTTCTGTAATTTTTCACAGGTGAAGACATTTGTCATAATCTACCTTACTTTAGTTTGAAGTTACTTTAAATGCAAACTTTGCAGATATTTGAAGTGCAAACATACAACATTAATTTGTGCAAGCCTACGCTCTAAGCGCAAGCCTACGCTCTAAGTACAAGCCTACGCTCTAAGCGCAAGCCTATGCTCTAAGCGCAAGTCTACGCTCTAAGCACAAACCTACGCTCTAAGTGCAAGTCTACGCTCTAAGCACAAGCCTACACTCTAAGCGCAAGCCTATGCTCTAAGCGCAAGTCTACACTCTAAGCACAAGCCTACGCTCTAAGCACAAGCCTACGCTCTAAGCACAAGCCTACACTCTAAGCACAAGCCTATGCTCTAAGCGCAAGCCTACGCTATAAGCACAAGCCTACGCTCTAAGTGCAAGCCTAGGCTCTAAGCACAAGCCTACATTCTAAGCACAAGCCTACACTCTAAGCACAAGCCTACACTCTAAGCGCAAGCCTATGCTCTAAGCACAAGCCTACGCTCTAAGCACAAGCCTACGCTCTAAGTGCAAGCCTACGTTCTAAGCACAAGCCTACACTCTAAGCACAAGCCTATGCTCTAAGCACAAGCCTACGCTCTAAGTGCAAGCCTATGCTCTAAGCGCAAGTCTATGCTCTAAACGCAAACCTATGCTCTAACCGAATCAGTAACCGCGTCCGGACCTACAAATACAGAAGGGTAATAAACGCGACGGGTGGGATCCGATGGAATGCGCCATATTGATTTGTTGGCTTGTTGAGTGAGGTGCAATATGCGTTTACTGGTTGGGGAAGGTTGGGTGTGATGTAGGGTGTCTCGCAGCCACATGGCGGGCTGCTGCGGCGTGAGTCAATTATAGACGAGACGGTAATGGGGTCAAGGTCATAAGCGCACTGCACATGTACACATACATACATCATCAATCGGTAGAGCGCAGGCCTCTCGTGTGGGAGATTACGAGTTAAATTCCCAGTCGAGTAACAAAAATGACTTACAAAATTTATACTTGTCGCTTTCGAGCCTGGGACCCGGCCTTGATAAGATAGGGCAAAGACTGATTGGGTTAGTGTCAGGATAATGAATTGTGGTGTTCTCTGTGGCGGAGTGGTTAGAGTGTCTGACTTTTTTCTAGGTCGGACTCCTAATCTGAAGGTCGGTGGTTCGATTCCCCGTGCCCCCATCTCTGCCAATTTGGATTTCCACCGCTGTGTATAACTTACAGCGACATCAAAGGCCAGTTGCTCTCATATCATGTCTATGTGGTGTGGGAGGTTAAAAATCCCTTAGGTCGGTAAAAGTGTAGGCTTGGGCTTTCTATCGACAAACTGTCTAATGGTGAAAACAAGCCTATTCAGGCTTATCCATGATAGGCAGTATAAATCTTCAACAACAAAATAATGTGACTGGGTGGGATATCGGGCTATGGAGCTAGTGGCCTGATTTCCCAGGGTGTAGCACTATAAAAATCGCCATGAGTGGGCCGTTACAAGATGGTACCCGTCCTGATATGACCTTAGATGTTGCTAGGGCATAAAACAATAACCTGCACAGTAAATATGGACTGGCCTGCGTGTTGATGATCTTGGCTGTCATCGGGACAAAGTTACCTTCTTCCCACTTATGCCTTCTTGTTGTCTGAGCCCATGCAATCGCGCCACTAAAAACCCCCCACAAAAACCAGCCCAAATGAGCCAAGAAGAGCTTTTATCTAACTACATTAAAACAATTCTTTTGATTAAATCTGCATAGTCCGATGAAAACATCAAATTTTCAAAATCTAAACAATTACCTAGAATTGATTCTACATATCTAACTTAGATACTGGTGCACTTATTAAACATCTGTCACCACATAGAAGGGAATACTGAGGCAATTTAATAGGACCAGTTACTGCAGAAGCCTATGTTGTCAGAGTTTTGGCATGCTTGCCAAAATTCAAGTTAGAATATTTTCACTTCAAATATCTCAGAAGTTAGCCATTTCAAATATAAGTTTCTTCAAACTAAAGTAAGGTAGATTATAATGAACAACATAATACATTTATCTCTGAAAATGACAGAAACTCAAAATCATCGGACTACGCAACTTTAAACCATCAATCAGTCACCACCCTAACATTACCTCACCTTTTGATCCTCAAGAGATCCCCACCCGCTAAGCGACAGTCCTCAGGTAACTAGTTCTTGCGTAATAATTTTAAATGACATCAATTATTCATTACTGCGATATGCGTTCTGCGGGTTGCTTTCGTTTTGACAAAAAACCACCAGATGGGATGACCGCATGAGTTGAGTGCCCACTTTGCTTGTGGCAGGTTTTGGGATTCGTAACCGGAGCTGAGTCGAGGCAATGAATTTAAAAACCTTATACTTGTCATGACCTAGCCTGGTGCTCAGCATTACTGGGATTGCGCAAGGCGCTGTGGAATGACGGTGATTGCTTAAGACGCAATATTTCCCATTTTCATCACCCCCATGACAATATTGTCTACTTGGAACATTTTGCATGCAGAACCTGACCGGTTGTCTGATTTCATTATAAATGTCTGATGAGGCTTCCTTCTCGCTACACCCAACTCAGAACCAGTATAAGAAAAGGTAGACACAAACACCAGAGTGTTGGTATAGACGTTTATTACCATGTGAGGTCGGTCTTTGGTCATGGATTAACCGCCGAGGCATTTGTTGCGGGCTATTAAATATGACGGATATGACCTTACATCTTGCTAAGACATAACACCACACCAAACAAACAAATAGACAAACAAAACACTACCACAATTCGGTACCATGGTTCTGATATGACCTTAGATGTTACTAGGACATAACACCACACCAAACAAACAAAGAAAACACTGTCACATTTGGTACCCATTCTAATACGCCCTTACTTGTTGCTAGGACGAAACGCCACACCAAACATGCCACAATTCTGCACCCCGTTCTGGGATGACCTTATATGTTGCTAGGGCACAACACCATGTAAATGTAAAAGCAACAACAAAACCAAATTGAATGATTCCTGGAAATAGAACCAGTACTTCCTTACCAGGTTCGTCAGCCAATCAGCAGTCCTTGTCGCCAGGTGCTGGAGGGACCAGTCAACTGCCTGCCCTGTTAAGGCATGGCGTCCCCCACCAATAGCGTATCTGATAAGGCCGTCAATGTCCACCTGGTCCCTTCCCACTTGGGTTCTTCCCCAGCACCAGCCACGTTAATCAGTTTGTTTATTGGGGTTTTACGTTGTAGCAACATCTACCGGTACCGACTTGTGACAGTGCACACTCATTGTGATATTCTAGTGCTGCCCTATTGGGAGACTAGGCCGCTGGGACCAAACAAGTACAGTAAAGCTTGTTTTATTTAACGACGCTTCTAGAGCACATTGATTTTTGTATCATCGGCTATTCGATGTCAAACATATGGTCATTCTGACATATTTCTTTGGAGGAAAACCGCTGCCGCCAAATAGGCTACTCTTTCCGATAAGCAGTAAAGGGTCTTTTATATGTACTTTCCCACAGACAGGACAGCACATACCACAGCCTTTGATGAGCCAGTTGTGGACCATTGGATGGAACGGAAAATAGCCCAAACTGCAATTGGCGCCACCTTATAGGATCGATAGGATGGATGACTGACCCCTTCAGAGGTGGACACGCTTTTGTTTGTTTGTTGTTGTTTTACGTCCTAGCAACATCTAAGGTCATATCAGGACGGGTACCGACTTGTGACAGTGCGCACTCATGGATACTTTATAGTGCTGCCCCACTGGAAGACCAGGCCGCCAGCACCAGGACCTGATATCCCACTCAGTCACATTATCCTAACACTGAGCAAACCAGTCCTTGCCCTATCCTAATAATAATGCCGAGCGCCAGGCTAGGAAGCAACAAGTATAAATTTGTAAGTCATTGGTTTGACTCGACTAGGGTTCGAACCCACGACCCCACAATCTACCAACACGGGAGACGGACGCTCATTCGTCCATCCCCACCTTGTCAAGGTGGACCCGTTACCGCCTGAGTCCCACTCCCCAGGCTACGTATCCTGGCACTGTACTAACCAGTCCTTGCCCCATCCTATTTATGCCGAACGCCAGGATAGGAAGCGAAAAGTATCAATTTTGCAATTGCTTGGACTCGGCCGGGATTTGAACCTCCCGACCTATCAATGACTAGTGTGTTGAATCATGGTGATGGGAAACAGGATACCCCAGTGCTGCAGCACTATTAAGGCACCATGAGTGTGCATTGTGACCAAATCGATACTCGCCCTGATATGACCTCAGATGTTGTCCTGGCGGAAAACCCCGATCAGACAGACATTCAATTATGTGGACAGCCTAGTTTTAAACATAAGTTTTCCCAGGAAAAAATAGCAACAATGCCAACGGAAATAATTTTGCAGTCGATAAACATGCATAGTCCGATGAAAGTATCACATTGTTCAAAGTAAAGTACTGACCTAGAATTATTCCTGCAAATTCAACTTAGATACCGCGACAGTTATTCAAGTTGCGTAGTCCGATGGTTTTGAGTTTTTACCATTTTCTAAGCTAAATACTGTGATAGGCCACATGTCGATGGTTCCGCCCTGGTCTCTCTTGTAGCCCACACACGGAAGAACGACAAAAGACAGGAATATACGCTTCCAACGTTTATTATCATCTCCGCACACTGTGGTGTCACAAGACTAAGTGACCCGCACCCTGACCAGCCAGGTCGCAGGTCACCTCTCACGGTAGGGACACCAACTAGTCGGATGCAGTATGGGCAGTCCACATGGGACCCGCCCACTGGATAGCGTGCCACCACCTGACACAGAAGAACTGCGACAGTAGATGGCGTAGTTCCTGCAGCCACCACATGGTGGTGGAGCTCATGTACGGACTCTGACACTGCCCCACCCCCAAAGACCCTATAACACTAAGACGGCTCACTCAGCCTGTATTGTGTAATCAAGAGAACAGCCAGCGCACCAGGTGGTGGGCTTGATTATTCTGATATTGTTATAGGGAGGGGGGGGGGGGGGGGGAAGAAGAGGGAGTGTGGGGAAGGAAGAGGGAGGGGAAGGGGAACTGGAGGAGGCGGAGAGAGGGAGTGCAGCGGAGGAAGATGGAGTGTGTGGGGAGGAAGGGAGGGGAGGGGGAAGGGGGAGGGAGGTGTGGTGTGAGAGCGCCGAGTGCAGTGGGTAAGGAGGGGGAGGGGGAGAGGGAGGCGGCAGAGGAAATATGGGGTAGGGGGGTAGGGGGAGGCGGAGAGGAAGGGAGGGAGGGGGAGGGGAGGGAGGTGTGGTGTGAGAGCACTGGGTAAGGTGGATCAGGAGGGAGATAGGGAGAGGGAAGGGTGGGGATGCGAGGGGGAGGGGAGAGGGAAGGGTGGGGATGCGAGGGAGATAGGGAGAGGGAAGGGTAGGATGCGAGGGAGATAGGGAGAGGGAAGGGTGGGGATGGGAGCGGGAAGGGGAGAGGGAAGGGTGGGGATGCGAGGGAGATAGGGAGAGGGAAGGGTGGGGATGCGAGGGGGAAGGGGACGGGAAGGGCGGTGAGGCCGGGGGAGGGTGGGACGGAGGGGGAGGGCGGGGATGGAAGGGGAGTGAGGGAAGGGGTGGGTGGGGCAGGGAGGGGGGAGGGTGGTGAGGCCGGGAGGAGGGAGGGGGAATGAGGGAGGGTGGGGCAGAGGGAGGTGGGGACCAGGCAGTAGGTGCAATATCAGCATCCAAATGACAGGCAATCTCTCTTCTTTTATTTTAAACTCACCCTCTCGCCTTGTATGTATTTACATGTGAAACACCAGCCAGCAGCCGGGCTGATGAAACCCACCACAAGATGGCACTGCAAAATGTACATTACCATGGGAGAGATAGGGAGTGAGGCGTCTTAATGTGAGAGGGTCTTTGTTATAGTCTACTTAATTACTTACTACTACTTACTTACTTACTTGTTATAGTCTACTTAATTACTTACTATTATTACAGTTTAAAGTTACCTTTATTTTAAACGGCTAACTTTGGAGATATTTAATGCGAAAACATACCAAACTAATGTTGGCGAGCGCGTCAACTCAAAACTCTGCCACCATAGGTTCCAGTCATAACAGGTTCTATTAGATTGACGTATTACGGCTCTTCAATGTGGCAACAAAGCCCCAATCACACATAGCTGGACGAGCCCCGGATTTTGAGCCGGACCACCCACGGACCAACGGCCCAGACTGTCCCGCACCGCCACGGATAAAATCACTGTTTTCGTCGATTTTTTCCTCGCAGTCACACTTTCCCGGATGAGCCCCGGACGAGCCCCGGACCAAAGGCCGGACCGCCCCGGACCACCCCGGACCGCCCCATACCACCCCCGGACTGCCCCCGGACGAGCCCGGACTGGGCCAGACCGGCCCCTGACTAACCCGGACGAGGCTGGACCACCCCTGGACTGCCCCGGACCACCCCCGGACAACCCCCGGACCTCCCCCAGACCACCCCGGCTGTCCGGGAGTGGTCCGTGGCTACTCCGGGACACTTCGGGGATGGTCCGGGGATGGTCCGGGTCAAACGGTGGCTCAAAATGACCCCGGACCACCCCTGGACATTCCCGGTCCACCCCGGACCACCCCCGGAATAGTCGGATCACCCCCGGACCACCCCCGGATCAGGCCGGATTGAGCCCGGATCGCAAAATCTCCCGGACCGCCCCGGATGTTTTAAACATTTTAAAACATCCGGGGCCGAGCCCGGACGGTGCCGGACGAGCCACGGATCAGGCCGGATCGGGGGGTGTCGGCAAGGATGAGCCACGGACGAGCCACGGACCACCCCGGATGGCGGTCCGGGTTCGTCCGGCCCCTGATCCGGGTATGTGTGACTGGGGCTTTAATAAGTGCACCAGTATTGAAACTGGATATGTAGAATCAAATCTAATTCAGTGTCTTAGTTTTGAAAATTTGATGTTTTCATCGGACTATGCTACTTTAAGGATGCAATTTTTGCATAGAAAGAATCCTAGCCCCATTTAATAGAACCTATTCCTGCTGAAGACAACGGTGACAAGAGTTTGTACGTGTGCGCCAAAATAAATATTTTGCATGTTTTTACTTGTAACATTGATAATTGCAAAAAAGCCATCAGGCTGTGCAGCTTTAATTAAATTACAGTTTTGGCTCATTATGCAACTTTAAAAAGAGCTCTGTAGATTTTGGATGTTGGCAGCTTTGTTTTGATTTAAAGGTGCATAGTCTGATGGTTTTGAGTTTCTGCCATTTTCTAAGATAAATACTGGAGTAGTCTGTACATGAGCTCCACTACCACGCGGTGGCGGCAGATACTACGCCGCACACCTACGCAGTTACACTGAACTGCTCTAGGTGGTGGCATGCTAACCACTGGGCAGGGTCCCGACTGGGCTGCCCTCTACTGCGTGTGGCTAGCACACACCCCCACCCACCTATAGGGGCGACGTGGGACCTAGCGAGTGAGGGGGAGGGTCAGTTGAATGTTGACGCCGCGGAGAGCGGATAGGTTTTGGAATAAACCAGTTGAAGCATACTGTTACTCAATCTTGGCGTTCTTCCGTGAGTGCATGGCAGTGTGAAGACCGCGGGCTATCACAATACAGTAGATTGATCATTGTAATCCACTTTACTTTAGGCTGAAATAACTTTGACTTTGAATGGCTAACTTTGGATATATTTGAAGTGATAACATGCTAAATTAATGTTAGCAAGCACACAAATTCTGACACCAAAGATGTTTGTTTGTTTGTTGTTTTACATCTTACCAACAGCTAAGGTCATATCAGGACGGGTACCGACTTGTAACAATGCGCACTCATGGCGACTTTTTAGTGCTGCCCCACTGGGAGACCAGGCTGCCAGCACCATGATCTGATATCCCACTCACTCACATCATCCCCTGACACTGAGCCAACCAGTCCTTGCCCTATCCTAATAATGCCAAGCGCCTGGCTAGGAAGCGACAAGTATCAATTTCTAAGTCATTGGTTTAACTTGACCAGGGTTCGAACCCACGATCCCACGGTCTACCAACACGGGAGACGGACGCTCTTACTCATTCGGCCATCCCGTCTGGTTGACACCATGGATATGACCTTAGATGTTGCCTGGACCTAAACCTCCAACAACCAACCAACCAAGCATCGGCTTCAGCAGTGATAGGTTCAATTAAATTGGCTCAGTATCCAATGCAGCAACACATGCTGAATAAGTGCATACATATTTCAGTTAGACATGTCAAATTAAATTTAGCTAATTGTTTTGATTTGGAAAATTTGATGCTTTCATTGGACTATTCAGCTTTGAGGATACATTTGCGGATTGGCTGCTCTGTCAGGATTTACAAACACACCACACACACACTGACAGTCTTCTTATCGTCTACATTTGTTTCTTGTTCTTTGGTGATGGTTTATTTACCCTGTCCGTAATGAGTAAGTCGCATGGCGGCTTTTGTATGGTTGTTGAACCTACCCTGTGTATGTATGTGTTAGTGCATTGCCTGTATGTATGTAATTGTAAGCATTACAAGACTTACAATTCCAGGGGGACGAGTGTAGTGGTCTGCACTGACCTCTCAGGCAAGTAACCACATAGACAGGTAGGCGTGGGGAGTGTGTTGATATCAGGGAGCCTAGGTGGTGTAATTGTTAGCACACTGGCCCGGAATGCAAAGAGATGTGGGTTCGAGTCCCTCTCTAGGCACAATATTTCCAATTTTCATCACCCCCACGACACTATCCAGACGGTCCTGCAGCCAAGCCTACATCTCTGTAACTGCTGTCTCCTCTAAATATACCTAACACAAGCAGCTCCAGCATCCGCCCCTCATAACGCGCATGGGATGCTGGCTAGGCATCAGCCTTTTATGGGTTTTTTCCCAACATGAAACACCGGGTGCGGTCGCAGAAGCGGTAGAGAGCGAGCCTCGAGTGCAAGAGATCGGGAGTTTGGTTCTCAGTGGAGTAAAATCAATGACTTACAAAATTGATACTTGTCGCTTCCTAGCCTGGCGCTCGGCATTAATAGGATAGGGCAAGGACTGGTTAGCTCAGTGTCAGGATAATGTGACTGAGTGGGATATCAGGTCATGGTGCTGGCAGCTGGATTTCCAAGTGGGGCAGCAGTATAAAGTTGCCATGAGTGCACACCATCACAAGTCGGAACCCATCCTGAAATTACCTTAGATGTTGCCAGGATGTAAAACTCCAACAACCAACCAACCCAACATGAGTCATATTTCTTCATGGATCAGGATAGAATACCAACAACTCTCTTCTACTGTGAACTTTTAGTAAAAGGACGCAGACATCAAGGTGGTGAGAAGAAAAGGTTCAAGGACTGCCGTAAATACAACCTGAAAAAATGTAACGTCAACACGACAACCTGGGAAATAGTGGCCAAGGACCGGTGAATAGCGTGCTTCTATTCGCAAAGGCACAACGCAGTTTGAAACTGATCATATAACTCAAGCTAAACAAATGAATCAGCGGAGAAAAGATTGTCTCGTTCATCTACCAGACTCTCTGACAGCAGCTACACACACATGACCAATGTGCCACTCACATTCCGAGCACAAATCGGACTCATCAGTCATCGACGAGTTTACAACAAATGATGAGTTGCTGTCATCGTTGCGACTAATGGACAACAAAGATGGGTTTTCCCCTAACATGAGACACACTTCTATATGTCGTAATACATGATGTAGGAAGTAAAGGGATTTGGGTGCTAATTTTTTTACAATTAATTAGTGACTCCTTAAATTAAACTTGTGACACAATTGGATTGGATATTGAGCTAAAACAGTAAGAAGAAAGAAGAAAGTGACAAAAGAAGGTGGAAAAAGAAGAATGCAAAAGAAAGAACCATGTGAAGAAAGAACAATGCGAAGAAAGAGGAAGGTGACAAAAGAATGCAAAAGAAAGAAAATGTGAAGAAAGAAGAATGTGAAGAAAGAAGAACGTGAAGAAAGGTCGGACTCCTAATCTGAAGGTCGGTGGTTCGATTCCCCGTGCCCCCCACCTCTGCCAATTTGGATTTCCACCGCTGTGTATAAATTACAGCGACATCAAAGGCCAGTTGCTCTCATACCATGTCTATGTGGTGTGGGAGGTTAAAAATCCCTTGGGTCGGTAAAAGTGTAGACTCAGGCTTCCTATCGACAAACTGTCTAATGATGAAAACAAGTCTATTCAGACTTATCCATGATAGGCATTATAAATCTTCAAGAAAAAAAAAAGATTAAAAAAAAAAGAACGCGAAGAAAGAAGAACGTGAATAGAGAAGAATGTCAAGAAAGAGGAATAGAAAGAAAAGATTGGAAAGAAATGAAAGGATAAGGGTGAGTGATAGGTGTGGTGTTGTGCTTAGGTGTGAAAGGTTAGGGTGGTGACTCTGGTTTTGGTTTTGGCTCTATCCATCAGTCAGGGTCGACATGGTCCTAAGCACAAATACCACTCAGTGAGTGTCAGTAGTGTCTGCACCCCAGGGGCCATATGTATGAACAACTTATTTATCGGCTCTGGTGTTAAAGGCCGCCGCCGGGTTAGCTAACACTGGTGTTGGGAAATGGGTCACGGGGTATGTACAGGGCCTAGCAGTTATTTATAGGTTTTGGAAATCCCTCTGAGCCTGTTGCCGGCGAGCACCGCTATTTGACAATATCGGCGTTAATATCGCTTTTTGTCAGTAATCTTACTTTTATTTCAAAATTAGCGTCTATTTTTGTATATTTTGTTATATTCATACATTCGGATGGTTTTGGGTTCACAATATCGCCGCCTATGCGGCGGCGGCGGCGATTTGTTTTGTTTTCATTCGATTCGACAATATGAATATCGCCGCCGATGTAGCGGCGGCATTAATATCGCTTCGATTTTGGGCTTAATTTGACCAAATGTCACTTTTGGAGCATGTTATTGTGTTAAATATGATAGCATTGAATAGATTTGCGCCTAATCGATACCTAACACCGCCCATAAACCTCCTACGGAGTGGTGTTAGTGTACCCGACCTTAAACTCACGGTGTTTTGGTAACACCGCTCCATACATACTGACTTTTCGCTGCTAAACTAGAAATCCTTTCCAAAACCAGTTTTGGCTTGGTAACACCGCTCCATGCATACGGCCCCTGAAGGTGCTGGTCAGCCCTAACACCACGTGACACCTCTTCCTTATAGATTCCCCCCCACAGACCCGACCACAGCCAACAGATCTGCCATGCAATACCAGGCGCAGCTACCCGGGCGACGTGGCCGAATCGGTAGAGTGCAGGCCTCAGACGCGGGAGATCGGGAGTTTGGTTCCCAGTCGACTCAAACCAATGACTTATAAAATTGATACTTGTCGAGTCCTAACATGACACTCAGCATTAATAGGATAGGGCAAGGACTGATTGGGTTAGTGTCAGGATAATGTGACTGAGTGGGATATCTGGTCATGGTGCTGGTGGCCTGATTTCCCAGTGGGGCAGCACTATAAAAATCATTATGAGTGTGCACTGTCACAAGGTGGTACCCGTCATGATATAACCTTAGATGTTGCCAGGACATAAAACTCAAACTCTTCTACTACCAAGTGCTGCACACAAGCACTACAGGCTAGAGGGTAGGGTTGTTGGAGTTTGACATCCTGGCAATACGGTTGTTGGAGTTTGACGTCCTGGCAACAGGGTTGTTGGAGTTTGACGTCCTGGCAACATCTAAGGTCATGACCTGATATCCCATTCAGTCACATTATCCTGCCACTGAGCCAAACAGTCCTTGCCATATCCTAATAATGTCTAGCGCCTGGATAGGAAGCAACAAGCATACATTTTTTCGTCATTGGTTTGGCTCAACCAGGGTTCAAACCCATGTGGCCGAATCACACAATCTATATACCAAAACAGGAGACGGACGCTCAACTCATTCGGCCATTCCGTCTTGTGAGAGGGTAGGATGCCCTGGTCGCCAGTTTGATACTTGGTGCTGGATTGACAAGAGTATTTCGTCTCAGCTGCAAGGGACGAGTGATGTGCTCACTTGTCGCATCCGTCTTCATTTGTCGTTGTGAATCATGGACCCTCACAGCAGAACTCCAAAGAAGAACGCAAACCATGGAAATGAGGCGCTACCGCAAGATCGTACACATCTCAAACAAAGACGCTGTCAGTATTGCTACCAATGAGGTCAGGAAGTCTGTGCCAACATCCAGCAGGCAATTGGACCACACAAAGATGTAATGGTCTGGCGATCGTAAAGAAATGCAATCTGCAGTGGTATGGCCATAGTTCCAATTCATCAGGTTTGGCCAAAAACATTTTGCAAGACACAGCGATGGGAGGAAAAGAGAAAATGGACAACGGGAGACATCAGGGAATGGACAGGTCTGGAGTATGGCAAGTCCGAGAGTGCAGTGGAGAACAGCGGTAACTGGAGAAAACTGGTTGTAAAGTCAGCTGTGATGCGCCCAAAGACTCTCACGGTTAAGACATTGATGATGATGATGATGATGATGATAATGTTGTGGGGGTGATGAAAATGGGAAATAGTGTGCCTAGAGCGGGACTCGAACCCACATCTCTTTGCATTCCGGGCCAGTGTGCTAACCATTACACCACCTAGGCTCCCTGATATCAACACACTACCCACGCCTACCTGTCTATCTGGTCACTTGCCTGAGAGGTCAGTGCAGACCACTACACTCGTCCCCCTGGAATTGTAAGTCTTTTAATGCTTACAATTACATAGATACAGGCAATGCACTTACACATACCTACACAGGGTAGGTTCAACAACTATACAGCGCGTAGCTTGTGCAGGATCCTGGTCACGGAACCAGTGTTGTGGGGGTGATGAAAATGGGAAATATTGTGCCTAGAGCGGGACTCGAACCCACATCTCTTTGCATTCTGGGCCAGTGTGCTAACCATTACACCACCTAGGCTCCCTGATATCACCACACTACCCACACCTACCTGTCTATGCGGCTCCTTGCCTGAGGTCAGTGCAGACCACTACACTCATGATGAGTCTTTAATGAAGTTGGGAAAACTTCAATTTTATCCTTTTATTTTTGTCTTTGTTGGGGGTAATTTAAAAATAATGCGAACGCTTTGGTCTTTCTTCTGGCCATGTCAAACTTATGCTAAATACAATATATAAAGTTAGGATACTCTCAAATCAGACAAGACACAACACGACTATGGGTTGATCACTTTAATGCGAGATCTTGGCTAGCATAATGCCTAGCCGGTTACAAATTTGAAAGCCCGGTGTGAAATGCCTGAGCGGAGGTTCGCAGGGCACTAACACGCGGTGGCGCTGCAGTAGCGCAGCACGGGATCGATCAAGTCGGGTGGTGATAGGTCGATATAAATATTAATGGCAATTAAATAGCAACAATATTACTGCACAGAAATAATCTGAATAAAAATAATGGAGAAGCCGCTCCACCTTTTTATATAATGATAATACATTATCCTGTCTATAAAGTTGGGGGGGGAGGATCTGGAAATAGCGGCTCAGGATGCAATACTAGGAACTATATCCGGTGTGCTTTGCTATGTATGTAAATATGAGTTATGATGGCCCATAACTAGCGAACACACATTAAATATTGCCTATAAACCTAGTATGGAAAGAGAAGGATCTGCTGTAATAGGCATAATCAATATCAGACACATACACGACGGTAGGGGGCGCCTCGGAAGAGGGCCCTGATTGGCTGGGAGGAGACGCAGGAAGCGGGAGAGTGACGGAAGCTTTTGTAGTCATCTACACTGACTTCACGCACAAGGAGCTGTATAGAAAGGTACTGGTTAGCTCAGCGTCAGGATAATGTGACTGAGTGGGATATCGGGGCATGTGCTGCCGCCGACCTGATTTCACAGTGGGGCAGCACTATAAATTCAACGTGAGTGTGCACTGTCACAAGTCGGTACCCGTCCTGATATGACCTTAGATGTTGGCTGGATGTAAAACTCCAACAACCAGCCAAACGCATAAACAGGCAGACATAGGTTGGTTGGTTGTTTGGTTATTGTTGACATTTTACATCCTGGCATTATCTAGATAAAAGATTCACCCGGTACTTGTAGTACACGGGTGAAGACCAGCCTTATATAAATACGGGCGAAAATAGCGTTAGTATGGAACAAGAAGTAGAATGCCTGGCACCAGTGTCAAATGGTTACTTATATCAGAACAGAGTTAGTGAAATGGGAGAGAATGCAAAAAGACAAGATGGCGGCCACAGAACGTTGTCAATTTCACTTTTAAATCTTATTAAACTAGATATTATATTATATTTTTCAACTCAAAGGTAGCGGGCTTTCAATAAGACATATGTAAAGAATAATTGTCCCTTCTTAGATTGTGAAATTAGGCTCTCAATTCTTTAACCCGCTTTTTCGACCGTTTTTATATAGGGTTGGTATTCACCTGTGTACTGCGAGTACCGGGTGAATCTTTTATCTAGGCATTATCTGACATTTTGGTAGGTGGGTAGGGGGGGGGGGGGGTAGGTCTAGTCGATGTGGTGATATAAATGGCAAACATTGCATCTCGGGCAGGATTCGAACCCATCCTTCTTGCCATTCCGAAGCTAGTGTGCTAACCATTACACCACCTAGACTCCCTGATGCCATCACTCTATCCACGCCTACCTGTCTATGGGGGCTCCCTGCCTGAGAGGTCAGGGCAGACTACTACAGTTTGTAGGACGCAGTAGTCAGGTCTCTGAATGAGTGACCTTGACCCTCAGAGCCAGTTCCTTGGTACTGTAGTGGTCTGCACTGACCTCTCAGGCAAGAAGCCACATAGACAGGTAGGTGTGGGTAGTGTGGTGATATCAGTGAACCTAGGTGGTATAATGGTTAGCACACTGGCCCGGAATGCAAAGAGATGTGGGTTCGAGTCCTGCTCTAGGCGCAATCTTTCCCATTTCCATCACCCCCACAACACTGGTTGCCGTGACCAGGATTATTTACAAGCTACGTGCTGTATAGTTGTTGAACATACCCCTTGTATGTAGATGTAAGTGCACTGCCTGTAAGTATGTAATTGTAAGCATTAAAAGACTTACAATTCCAGGGGGACGAGTGTAGTGGTCTGCACTGACCTCTCAGCCAAGAAGCCACATAGACAGGTAGGCGTGGGTAGTATGGTGACATGAGGGAGCCTAGGTCGTGCAATGGTTAGCACATTGGCCTGGAATGCAGAGAGATGTGGGTTTGAGTCCCGCTCTAGGCGCAATATTTCCCATTTTCATCACCCCCATGACAATACTTGGAGCATTTTGCATGCAGAACCCGACCGGTTGTCTGATTTCATTATAAATGTCAGATGAGGCTTTCTTCTCGCTACACCTAACTCGGAACCAGTATAAGAAAAGGCAGACACAAACATTGGGGTGTCGGTATAGACGTTTATTACCATGTCAGGTCGGGCTTTGGTCACGGATTAACCGCCGAGGCATTTGTTGCGGGCTATTAAATACCCGGATATGACCTTACATGTTGCTAGGATATAACACCACAACAAACAAACAAATAAACAAATAAAACACTACCACAATTCGGTACCACGGTTCTGATATGACCTTAGCTGTTACTAGGACATAACACCACACCAAACAAACAAAGAAAACACTGTCAAATTTGGTACCCATTCTAATATGCCGTTACTTGTTGCTAGGATGAAACGCCACACCAAACATGCCACATTTCGGCACCCCATTCTGGTATGACCTTATATGTTGCTAGGGCACAACACCATACCAAACAAACAAAAAAAGCACTGCCACAATTCGGTACCCGGTTCTGATATGACCTAACATGTTGCTAGGACAAAACACCACAACAAACAAACAAAAAAAGCACTGCCACTATTCGGTAACCGGTTCTGATATGACCGTACATGTTGCTAGGACATAAGACACCACAAAAACCAAACAAACACATACAGCCCCCTTCCTCCTCACCCCCTTCCCCCCACTGTGTGACCTCATCATATCACGTGACGTTGACGGCGTCCTAAAAGTAACACCTCCTACCTGATGACCGACCGTCCAATCTTCACCATGGGCGTAATCGATTAATTGACTCTGGTCACCCGAGCCACTTTTTGGCGCATGCGTACATCCTGCAGACTCGGGTCGAATAATCGAATACGCTTTTCCACGCTCGGGGTGACAAAAATGGTGGCCCTTTTATTTGTTTTTTAATAGCCGATATAATTACAGCAAAATATGATTTAAATATTTTAGTGATATTTCTATTTCATTAATCTATGTTATTACCATAAAAAAATATGTATGACTGGTACCGGTGGCTGTTATCCTGCAGGACGGTACCAGCGCAAATGTGACGTCATCGCTCCTTGCAAACCCCAGCCAAGAGGTGGGTTACTGGGGTCGGGTTGTTTTGCACATGGCATGTGTATTTGTTGACTCCACTTGTGGTGTTCTATTTGAAATTCTGACGACTCGGGTGACCCGAGTCGCCCGGGTCGTGTTAATCGATTACGGCCCATGACGACGTCACATGACCAATCGAACACTTCGCGTGACCACGGCGCGATCACGTGATCCATGACCTCGCCTGACCTCGCCCCTGGGGCAGGTAGATGGGATCGCCCCAGCGGTTTGGTGGTGGCGCCACGTGGCGGCCACCTAAGGCGCTAACCAACGTAATGGGGCGCAGCTGGGAGAGTTATTTATGTCTATGCATACATTGCATTTTTTCTTTTCATTATTATTTTTTGTTGGTACATTAGCTGATTAAGCAAGGAAAATGTCAATCGCGGACGATTGGTCTTCCTCATTCCACTGCTCCTTGCCCTATCCTAGTAATACCGAGTGCCAGGCTAGGTAGCGACAAGTATACATTTGTCAGTCATTGGTTTGACTCGGCCAGGGTTCGAAGCGGTATTTTATCGAAGGTAAAATATTTTCTAACATCATTACACCGCAATCTATATTACCCCCAGTCACACTATGCTGGTGATCGCTTACGACCATTTTGCAACCACTTTACGACCACTTTGCAACCACTTTGCGCCCACCTTGTGAGTGGTCGCTGCTGCACCAAAAACCAACCCAAACTTCCGGTTGTGTAAACATGTCCCAGCTTCAGTCCTTCCCCAGGGACCAGCGGACACTAACCCCAGAAAACTGACTGATTGATTGATGATGACTTAACCAATGATTTTATATAACAGGATGGCAAAGCGAGGGTGTTTGAGGCTCTCCCAGCAGGCAATCCGAAAATATGGCCACCATATTGGAAGTGTGATAATGAGCGATGATAGGGGGCAATTATTGTATATATATATACCTGGGGCCATATGCATGAAGCGGTGTTAGCGTTGTGTGGTGTTAACAGGTAACACTGGGTAGCTATCACCGCTGTCGCGAAGTATGTCACACCGTATGCATAGGCGCCTAAACCCTTAGCGTTTGCTAAACGTGCAGTTATTTATAGATTTGGGAAATCCCTCTGAGTCTGTTGCCGGCGAGCACCGCTATTTGACAATATCGCCGCCGATCCGGGGGCGGCGGCGGCGATTTATTTTGTTTATATTTGACAGTATGGATATCGCCGCCGTTGTAGCTGCGGCGTTAATATCGCTTTGATTTTAGGGTTAATTTGATGAAATTTCACTTATTGAGTATGTAATTCTGTTAAATATGATAGCATTGAATAGATTTGGCTCTAATATATCACCGCCGATGTGGCGGCGGCGGCAATTTGTTTTGTTTAGATTCGACAGTATGAATATCGCCGCCGATGTAGGGGCAGCATTAATATCGCTTTGATTTTGGGGTTTATTTGACCAAATTTCACTTTGTTAGTATCTTATTCTGTTAAATATGATAGCATTGAATAGATTTGGGCCTAATCGGTACCTAACACCGCCCATAAACCTGGTACTGAGTGGTGTTAGCGTAGCCGACCTTAAACTTGCGGTGTTTCCGTAACACTACTCCATATATACCGACTTTTCGCCGCTAAACTGGAAATCCGTCCCAAAACGCGTTTTGGCTCGCTAACACCACGTCATGCATACGGGCCCAGGTGTTTACAATTTAGACAGATATATAATTCTTTGGTGGTTTTATTTTGTATCAAACCGACATGGTTTATGATGCCTTAGAAATGCGGCCGGGTATAACTATTGCAACCATCTGTTCTAAAGTGTGACATCCGAGAGAAGCGCAGAAGAGAGGGAGGGTCTACTAGATTATAGCATATGAATGACATGGACACTTATCACGCTTTCAAAATGGCCAATTATCACGCTTTCATGACGTCACTTAACCATCTATCCCGCTATTACATGTGTGTAAAGTCTACGGCTCGAATCTGTAGTTGTGTAGGCAGGCTATAGTGAAATCAATACAGACAAAGAGAAAGGAAGAGTATGAAGTGTGAAAGAAGAGAGAGAGTCAAGCCCTCTGGTTTATTATTTATATGGTACATGGATTCAGTCAAGAGTATCACCGCACGCTATTCTCCCAATGAGAAACCAGCATTCTTAGCTCTACCAATAGGGATCCAGCATTCCTGGTCCCCATGGTTACCATTGGTCTGCCCACCACCACCAAGCTGTGTGGATCCCCTGGCCACCACCTGCCTTGAGCCTGAGTGTAGTGATCCTGACTAGTAGAGGGGGGAGGGGGGAGGGGGTAGGCTCTGAGTGCCCCTTACACACAACCCTGCCAGCACCACTATGTCTATTTACATCTCACTCAGGCACCACCAGCACCTACATATACACATACATGCACCTGGTTAAGTATACCTGATCAACAATAGAACATTTGCATTCCCACACCAATGCATTAAATCGGAATATTTCACATGTGGTTTAAGGCAACAAGGGTCATATTCATGGCGAAAAGCTAGCGGTATCTATTCTGTCAGTCTTATCAATCGCATTCACATGCCTATTGTGCAATTTACGCAAACATCCGAAATGGTTAGATCCATGTCGTGAGGGGGTGGGGGTGATGAAAATGGGAAATATTTCGCCTGCAGCGAGAATCAAACCCACATTGCTTGCATTGCGGGCTAGTTTGCTAACCATTACACCACCTAGGCTCCCTGATATGACCCACGCTTATATGTCTGTGTGGCTCCTTGCCTGAGCGGTCAGTGCAGACTACTACAATAGCAAAGAAAATATTAACAAAATAACAGAAAACCCCCTGAAAACTCACATTATGTTTTTTTTTGCCCCCCCCCCCCCCACCCACTGCAATGCCGAGAGTTTACATCATTTTAAAGTAAGTGCTAACCACCTCAAATCAGATATACTAAGAACATGGATGATAGAGGTTGAGGAGTTCTGAGGAAATGGCGGCGAAAAGATCTCAGGAGGCTCCGTACCAAGTCACGTGACACGAGCTCCACAGCGGCGGGTGGGGGTGAGTGAGTGGGAGGGGGTATTTGCTAGGGGGTCGTGGTCACGTGTGCAAGACGGGAAGTGCTCAGGGTGACACTTCCGGTAGAGTTGGAGTCTGTTGGTAAGCAGTAGGACTGGTACCACCTGTATTCTGTAATATACAGACAGGTACCTCTCAATGAGCGAACAACCTTTGCCTCCTTGCGATATGATTAAAATTGTAGACGGTTTTGAGTTGGCCTGTCTGCCATATTTCTTCTTAGAGAAATATATTAGATTGATTGTTACATTTGTTTGTTTGTTGGAATTTTACATCCTGACAACATCTAAGGTCATAGCAGGATGGGTACTGACTTGTGACAGCGCACACTCATAATAATAATAATAAAATATTTATATAGCGCCCGATCCAGCAAGCTGTTCTCAGGCGCTTTACATAACAAACAAATATACAGGAAAATTAATTTCACCTAGTTAAAAGCAGATTTAAACAAATGTGTCTTAAGACCTTTTTTAAAAGCACCAACAGATTTACAATCTGTGATATATCCTGGCAGAGCATTCCACAGTCTCAGGGCAGCAATAGTAAAAACACGATCCCCTAAGCCTTTGAGTCTGCTCCGAGGAACTGCTAACTGGCTGGAGACTGTGGAGTGCAGTGTTCGAACATTTGTTCTTGCCTGGAGCATATCTCTCATATATTCTGGAGCCTGATCATGCAAGGCACGATATACAAGAAGCAGCACCTTGAAATCAATTCTCTTCTCCACGGGGAGCAGTGTAATGATTTCAGCACAGGAGTGATGTGATCAAATTTCTTTGTACCTGTCAACAACCTGGCAGCTGCATTCTGTATACGTTGTAGTTTTGAGATAATTGACAGCTGCAGACCATACAAGAGAGCATTACAATAATCCAGGCGTGAACCAATGAAAGCATGAGTAACCTTCTCTAATGAGTCACGTGTCAGGGCATCCTTGATGGATCTGAGATGTCTCAGTTGCATAAATGATGCCCTACACACCGTCCTGATGTGATTAGACATATCAAGAGTATTATCAAAGATCACACCAAGGTTACAGGCTGACTCACTAGCTTGAACACTAGCATTACCAATTCTAAGATGGGTTTCATGTGACCTATCAGTGAAATAGGGAGTGGAGATGACTAAAACCTCAGTTTTCTCATCATTGAGTTTGAGCATATTTTTCCTCATCCACTCTCTAATTTCTCCAACACATTTCTCCATTATCTTCAAGCATTCAGACATGCCATCGGATACATCAAATGACAAATACAACTGTGTATCATCCGCATATGTGTGTATTTTGATACCATGTTTGCGTGCAATGTCACAAATAGGTCCTGAGTACATTGAGAACACAAGTGAACCCAATACCGACCCCTCTGGGACACCCCAAAGCAACCACATAATCTTGGAAACACACCGATCAATCTGAACAGCCTGACTTCTATCACTCAAATACGATCGGAACCAAGACAAAGACGTGTCCTGAATTCCGAATCGCTTGAACATACGATCTAACAAAACATTGTGGTCAACATGTCAAAAGCTGCTGATAAATCAAGCAGCACCAGCAAGACTGCTTTCTTCTCATCGACACAACGGAGTATATCATGGCTGCTTTATAGTGCTGCCCCACTGGTAAATCAGGCCACCACCACCATGACCCAATATCCCACTCAGTCACATTATCCTGATACTGTGCTAGCCAGTCCTTGTCCCAACCTATTGATGCCGAGTGCTAGGGTAGGTAGCGACAGTTTTATAAGTCATCGGTTTAACTCGACAGAGAATCAAACTCCCCATCTCCCGCACGGGAGGCCTGCACTCTACTGATTTGACCACTGTCCCGGTTGTGGTTATTACAATCTGCCTTACTGTAGTCTGAATCACCTTTGACTATAAATACTTAACTTCGGAGATTTCTTTTAAAAGTGAAGGACCAGACAGGATGGCCGAATAAGTTACCGGCGGTCTAGTCTCCCAGTGGGGCAGCACTATAAACTCGCCATGAGTGTGCACTGTCACAAAGTCGGTGCCCGTCCTGATATGACCTTAGATGTTGCCAGGATGCAAAACTCCAACAATGAACCAACCAATCCATTCAGAAATAAAAGGAGAAATATTGAGATGGATTTGAACCCCAGGGTTCTGCTCCCTGGTTTACCATCAGTAATTCATTGGTTTGATTCAGCCGTGTTTCGAACTCCCGACCTTTCCGCATGGGAAGTCTGCGCTGGCAGCGCGACGTAGCTCAGGCAGTAACGTGTCCACATGTGAAGGTTTCGGTCATCCTATCGATCCTGCTCAGTGGACCCATTTGCAGTTTGGGCTATTTTCCGTTCCAACCAGTGGTCCACAACTGGTTCATCAACGTGTGGGGTATGTACGGTCCAGTCTGTGGGAAAGTGCATATAAAAGACGCCTTGATGCTTATCAGAAAGAGTAGCCTATGTGGCAGCAGCAGGTTTCCTCCAGAGAAATATGTCAGGATGACCATATGTTTGATGCCCAATAGCTGATGACACGATACACAAATTAACGTGATCTAGAGGCGTCATTAAATAAAACAAGCCTTACTTTTTGGGGGGAAGCCTGCGCTATAACGATTCGGCTACGGGGTCAGGCGGAGCAGGAAGCAAAGGAGCTTCAGTGTTACGTGCAGTTTGCGTCTTGTCTACCCTTTGTGTCGACTTGTCAGCCAGCTTAACAAGCCTCTCCACGCGCATGCGCAACCCGCTTCGCGCCCGCTGGACCTACACGCTTCCGGCCAGCGCCATTAGAGGAAGGATTGTCACGTCAGCCATGGTGTTGATTGAGCGGGGCACGCGGGACGGCGAGTCCCCCCCCCCCCCCCCCCCCCCCGGCACGCGGCAGCGGGGTGGGGGGGGGGGGAGGGGGTGGGCACAAACACACAGCACACCCTCCTGCCAAACCCCCCGGCGGACGTCCAGCCACGTGCTCGGCACCAGCCCGTGGCGCCCCCCCCCCCCCCACGGCCACCCCCCCCCCCCCCCCCCGCCGGCCGTGCACCACCGCGGGGCCGACAACAGGCGAGGCAGCCCCCCCCCCCCCCCCCCCCCGGGGGCACCGCCTCAGCTCCGCCGTCCCCTCCCCTACTACTCCCTCCGGCCCATTCTCCCAGCTAGACTGATACACGGCCTGGCCCCCGACCCCCTGGAGGCCCATGGGGTGTGGGGGGGGGGGGGGGGGTAACCGTCGCCGTCGCCGATCCACAGTGGGAGGGACTGGCCCGACAGCAGGCCTGAGCCGATCAGATCGAGATCCTTGACGACGAAATCGGTCCTGAATGCACCAGATTGTGTCATTCCTAAATGCACCAGATTTTATCGTTACTAAATGCACCAAATTCCCACAACACTGTCAACGGACTCTGCAGGAAGCAAACCGGAGACGTAACGGATGGGTACCGGACATGAACCAGACAAAACGGACTAACCAGAGTTAAAACGGACACCAACCGTACACGTCAGTGTACGGTTGGTGATGTCCGGTACAAGGTTTGTGCATGTTGAAAACTTGCCACCGTACACACCGAACACCACCGGACGGAGAAAGGACATGCCGGATGCGTACCGTATATAAAACGGACATTGACGTATTTCACCAGACAGTGTCCGTTTTCTATCCGGTGCCCCAATCCGGTACGGTGTGACTGAGCCTTAAAGACCCCGGGGGCTGCCCGGAATAAAGCCACGTATTCTCAACTCATGCCTCCTATTCCTGTGTGCCAAATCTGCAATGTTCGGCGAGTGCAGTCAGGGCAGACCCGTGTAGTCGTCTACCGGATATAGCGGTCAGATGGACATAGTGGTCGACCTAACATAGCGGCCGACCTGACAGTGGCCAGCCTGATATAGCGGTTGATATGACATAGTGTTCAATGTGACACATCGGTCAACCCAATATAGCAGTCAACCTGACATAGTGGTCGACCTGACATAGTGGTCAACCTGACATGGTCAACCTGACTTAGTGGTCAATGTGACAGTGGTCAATCTCATGGTCAGCCTGATATAGTTGTCAATCTGATATAGTGGTCAACCTAACATTGCGGTCAGCCTGACATAGCGGGCAATGGGACAGTAGGTAACCTCATTGTCAACCTGACATATTGGTCAATGTGACATAGCAGTCAACCTGACATAGCGGTCAACCCGATAGTGGTCGACCTGACACAGTGGTCGAAATGCCATAGTGGTCAAACTAACACAGTGGTCAACCTGACATAGTGGTCAATGTGACAGTGGCCAATCTCACTGTCAGCCTGATATAATGGTCAACCTGACATAGGGGTCAATAATGGTCAACCTGACATAGTGGTCAACCTAAGATAGAGGACAATGTGACATAGTGATCAACTTGTTATAATGGTGAACTTTCCATAGTGGTCAATCCGGCATCGTGGCGAATGTGACACAGTGGTCATCCTGACATAGCGGTCAACCTGACATAGTGGTCAACATGGCATAGTGGTTAATGTGACATAGTAGTCAACCTGACATAGCGGTCAACCTGACATAGTGGTCAACATGGCATAGTGGTTAATGTGACATAGTGGTCAACCTGACATAGTGGTCTACCTGACATAATGGTCAACATAGCATAGTGGTCAACCTGGCATAGTGGTCAACCTGACATAGCAGTCAACCTGACATAGTGGTCAACATAGCATGGGTCGGCCCCCGATGTTTTAAAATGTTTAAAATATCCAGGGTGATCCTGGGCGATCCTGGGAATATTGCAATCTGGAGTTAACCAGCATCATCTGTGTGTGATCCGTGACTCATTCGGGTTGTCCGGGGGTCGTCCGTGTCTCGTCCGGGGTTGATCCAGGACTAATCCTTGGCTGTGGACCGTGGCTCATCTGGGTAGGTGTGAGAGCGAGGCAAAAATCACCAAAAATAGCGATTTTATCCGGGGCGGTCTGGGGTGGTCCGGAGGAGTGGTCCGGCTAAAAGTCTGGGGCTCGTCCGGGTATGTGTGACTTGGGCTTTAGCACCTTACAACCGCGCATCTCCTGTAACCAAACTAGACACTGTTTGCAATACATTTATTTCTAATGTAGTTTGCAGTGAAATTGTTATACTAAATATGTTACATTCGAGAAAATCCCACTTCCTGTATCATTGTGTAATCTGTATCCCCCCCCCCCCCACCCCCCCCCCCCCCCCCCCCCCCGCCCCACCCCTCCCCCCCCCCGCCACTTCCACCGCACTCCCGCCATGTAATACCCCTGTCACACTACGACATAACGAGCCAACGTAAGCTTGACGTGGGCACTTTTCGTCATTACGTTGACATACTTTGGGTTACGTTATGATGACGTCAGAATTATGTTAGACTGATGTCGAGCCACGTCACGTTATGTCGTGTTACGTCGGCGCGCATCAAGGTTTTGAACCTGTTCAAAACTTTCGAAGTGACTCGAACGTAAGGGTTTACATTGGCCATACATTCTGTACACGTTCGGCGAACATCAATGACATTAAACGGACGTTAGTCAAATGCTGCTCACTAGGTTCTACTACGTTCCACTACGTCGACCCACATTAACGTCGGTGGAAACGTCCACACGGAATGTACGTCCAACGTATGTTCAGCATTTTGCCACCGTGTCATGACGTCTGTAATGTCACGTAACGTAAAGCAACATAGTTCTGGCGATGGAATAACGTTCATAACGCTCCGTGAGCGTAATTACATTGTCCTCTCTCGTTGAATGACGATATCACTACCATTTACCGACGTTACGCTCTCGTCAACTACGCTGCATCCACGTTCAACTTGTGCCCAAATTTGCATACTACGCCGAGAAGTTCGACGTTTTTCACGTTCTCCCTACGCTGACGTTGTCACGTCATAATGTGACAGGGCCTTTAGGCTGTAGCTGTGACCTGTGTGCTGGGTCTGAGGCTAAAGCTAAGATTCCTTATACGTGGCATGCGAATGTTGTATATGCGGCGTAGATATATGCCAACCCCCAACATTTGTCGGGGTTTTTCCTCCAAATTTGTGAAGCAACAGTATTGGTTTCTATGGCAAACGCAGCAGCATTCGCATTCGCATGCCGCACCGATGGCTACAGGGACCGATTCAGTTGCCACATTCGCATTTGGAGGCATGGAAGCACCCCCTATTCACTTAGATGCTTTTCCATTCTTTGCCACATGCGCATTGGCATGCCGCATACCGCGTGTAAGGAATGCTAGCTTAAGTCCTTACTGAGGGACCAGCAGAACTTAGAATAGCGCAATGTATGCGATTGAAAGTTCCTTAAGTACTGAATGAATACAAGTTTAATCGATTAATGTGTGGTTTCTTTACGCCGTGTCGGCAGCATAGGCCATATTCACGGCGAATCAACCAAAGTAACAAGAACAAAGTGGGGTTATCCTCATGAGGAGTTACTGTCTCTGTGACAGGCCTGCTAGACAACCCTACAGAAAATGTGTCTGAAGGCCGGGTTCTGGATACAACCCAATGAATTTGCAATCAAATATGCGAAATATATGCTTCCAATGCTCGTTTAGCATAGCCTGGTATTTGGGAGTGTAGAATTTATCATATTATATAGATTAATCCGTTTTAAAAGTAAAAGCGAGAGTTTCTGTGGCTGCCATCTTGTTTTTGTGTGTTTCTTTGTATCCTCGCTTAAAGTTGCATAGTCCGATGAAGCATCACATTTTCAAAACCAAAACACTGACCTAGATTTGATTCTACATATTTATCTCAGATACTGGTACAGTTATTAAGCATTTGTTGTCACATAGAAGGGCATGGGGAGTCAATTTAACAGAACCTCTTACTGCATAAGCCTATGGAGTCAGAGTTTTGGCGTGCTTGCCAAAATTAATTTGGCATGTTGTCACTTCAAATATCTCCAAAGTTAGCCATTTAAACTAAAAGTTACTTCAACCTAAAGTAAAGTAGTGTGTAGTGGTCTGCACTGACCACTTAGGCAAGTAACCACATAGACAGGTAGGCGTGGGCAGTGTGGTGGTATCAGGGAGCCTAGGTGGTGTAATGGTTAGCACACTGGCCCGGAATGCAAAGAGATGTGGGTTCAAGTCCCGCTCTAGGCGCAATATTTCCCATTTTCATCACCCCCATGACACTGGTTGCCGTGACCAGGATCCTGTACAAGCTATGCGCTGTATGGTTGTTGAACCTACCCTGTGTATGTATGTGTAAGTGCATTGCCTGTATGTATGTAATTGTAAGCATTAAAAGACTTACAATTCCAGGGGGATGAGTGTAGTGGTCTGCACTGACCTCTTAGGCAAGTAACCATATAGACAGGTAGGCGTGGGAAGTGTGGTGGTATCAGGGAGCCTAGGTGGTGTAATGGTTAGCACACTGGCCCGGAATGCAAAGAGATGTGGGTTCAAGTCCCGCTCTAGGCACAATATTTCCCATTTTCATCACCCCCATGACAGGAGCTTAGAATGACCAATTTAATGTATTTATCTCAGAAAATTACAGAAACTCAAAGCCATCGGACTATGCAACTTGAATTTCAATTCTAAGCCAATATAGATGAACGCTGTGTATTCGAACCAACCACCTGTTTTTGCTCTTTCCTGTTGGCATGGTTATCATTCACCCCTACTGTGGGTAGCGGTGAATCTTTTTTCTTGTTGTTGAAGATTTATACTGCCTATCATGGATAAGCCTGAATAGGCTTGTTTTCACCATTAGGCAGTTTGTAGATAGAAAGCCCCAGCCTACACTTTTACCGACCCAAGGGATTTTTAACCTCCCACACCACACAGACATGGTATGAGAGCAACTGGCCTTTGATGACGCTGTAAGTTATACACAGCGGTGGAAATCCAAATTGGCAGAGATGGGGGCACGGGGAATCGAACCACCAACCTCCAGATTATTAGTCCGACCTAGAAAAAAGTCAGACACTCTAACCACTCCGCCACAGAGAACACCACATTATTTTTATTTAACTAATCACGTGAATATAAATGGGCCCCAACTCAGTACCCGCTCTACCATCGGTGTAGGCTACAGTCGCAGGTGTCCACTAGTCTCCACGATGCCTGGGTTCACTTGATTAGTTTCGCTTGGCGACAAGCACGACATCTGACAATCCATCACGATGGCGGCTTGGAGACGAGTTCGGCACAGAGTAGCGGCTTGTCGGACTCTGCAGTGATCCATCGGGAGTGCGCCTGGTGGGACGCTTTGAATACAGGGTTGCGAGGTACAGTGGCTTGATGTCATCCATATGTAGTGACCTTCAGGCGATTCTGTCCACCAGGGGGCGCCAGGAGGACAGTTATACGGAGAACATGGAAACGCAAGCAGCAACACTAACGGTGCTGGTGTGAGATAAAACTCTGACTCCCGTAATAAAGTGATGTCCTAGTCATGATGCCCCAGTCACTTTATTTTTATTTTATATTTTTTTGGTACATTAGTTGTTTAAGCAGGGGAATTTTCAGTCGAAGACGACCGGTCTTCGTCATGCATAAACAAAACTTGTTTTATTTAACAATGCCTCAAGAGCACATTGATTTTTATCATCAGCTATTGGACGTCAAACATATGGTCATTCTGACATATTTCTTTGGAGCAAACCCGCTGCCACCATACAGGCTACTCGTTCTGATAAGCAGCAAGGGGGTCTTTTATATGAACTTTCCCACAGAGAGGACAGCACATACCACAGCATTTGATGAACCAGTTGTGGACCACAGGTTGGAACGGAAAATAACCCAAACTGCAAATGGGTGCACTGAGCAGGATCGATAGAACGACCAACACCTTCACAGGTGGACACGCTACCGCCTGAGCCACGTCTCACCCCTACGCATAACTGCCCTTATCATATTGTGACTGTCATCAATGGATCTTAGTGGTGGGCTAGGCATATGTCGATGCTTTTTTATCATTTTAAAGACATGATATGCATAGGTACTCATTTTCATGCATGTTGATGTTGGTTGTTGTAGTTTTACATCCTGGCAACATCTAAGGTCACATCAGGACAGGTGCCGACTTGTGGCAGTGTGCACTCATGGCAACTTTATAGTGCGGCCCCACTGGGAAACCAGGCTGCCAGCATCATGACCTGATATCCCACTCAGTCACATTATCCTGACACCAAGCTAACCAGACTCTTACACTATCCGCATGATGCCGAGCGCCTGGCTAAACGACGATAAGAATCAATTGAGTAATTTATTGGTTTGACTTCACCAGCACTCCAGATCTTCCGCACAGGAAGCCTGCGCTCAACCGATTCGGCCACCGCGGCCGGTACATGTTGATGTATATATGTGTGTATGTATATTATAAAAGCCATCTATCATGAGTCCAATGCTATGATAATGCGACTGAGTGGAATGTTGGGTGATGGTGCTGGGCAGCTCTATAAAGCTGCCATTAAGGGCACAGTGTCCCAAATGGATGCGCCACAATGTTAACTCTGGGTGACCATGTGGTGTTCTCTGTGGCGGAGTGGTTACAATGTCTGACTTTTTTCTAGGTCAGACTCCTAATCTGAGGGTCGGCGGTTCGATTCCCCTTGCCCCCAGCTCTGCCAATTTGGATTTCCACCACTGTGCATAACTTACAGCGTCATCAAAGGCCGGTTGCTCTTTTACCATGTCTATGTGGTGTGGGAGGGTAAAAATCCCTTGGGTCGGTAAAAGTCTAGGCTCGGGCTTTCTATCGACCAGCAGTGGAGTGGGGAAGCGTTCACACTTCCTGTCTACCATTCGCTATATTCGCTATATGGGAACACTGTAAACCACTTACTAGATTAGACGCTGTCAGAGTCAGTATCCGCCCTTATCTGACCACAGCCGTTAAACCCCAATCACCAGCTCACTTCACAACAATCACTTCTTATATATACAGTAAAATCTCTATAACCGACCATGTCCATAGATTGACCACTCCCCTATATCGATCGCTTTATTTGGGTCCCAACGCGGCTTTATTTTAAACGACTTTATTTAAAGCTGCATAGTCCGATGAAAGCATCAAATTTGGAAACATCAAATATGCAAAAACAAAGTGATTATGTAGATTTGATTCTACATATCTAACTTAGATACTGGTGCGCTTATCAAACATTTGTTGCCACACAGAAGGGAATACTGTGTCAATTTAATAGAACCTGTTACTGAGGAAGCCCGTCCTGATATGACCTTAGATGTTGCTAGGACGTAAAACAACAACAAACAAACAAACAATACTGCGGAAGCCTATGGTGTCAGAGTTTTTGGCAGGCTTGCCAAAATTAATTTTGCATGGGTGCACATCAAATATCTCAAAAGCTATTTAAAATAAAAAAAGTTACTGCAAACTAAATAAGGTAGATTATAGTGATCGACCTAATATATTTATCTCAGAAAATGACAGAAACTCGAAACCGTCGCACTAAACAACTTTAAAATAGATCTGACTTTGGATGTGAAATCATTCAGTCGACCCACCCAGACTAGGATTCCCTCTGCCACTGCATATCTAAAAGCATGTCCTTCGATCATAGTGTGGCTTCATCTTTTAAGTGACTTCAATGCAGACCATATTTGGAGAAGCGTCATCTGTCATAGTGATCAAGGCGCCCCGTGAATGTGTTCGGAGTAGATCGCTGAATCGATAAGAGTGCTGGCTTGACACGGTGACGAGCCACGATGGAGTCAAATCCCATCCGAATCAAACCAATGACTTACAAAATATGATACTTGTCGCAAATGTAATGCGGCAGTCACACTACGACATGTTGCACCAACGTTGGACAACGCGTGCCAACGTGTTGGGTTTTTGGGCAAAACGTCGGTACACGTCCGGCACATTACCGGCACGTCGGTACACATACACTGATAGCAACGTGTGAGCCAACACGTCGGCGCCCGCTGGCTCGCGCCGATCGTGTTGTGCTTGCACAAAACTTTCGACGCGCCCCGACACGCCTCTATGGGTTGGAGGGGACGTTACGGACGCGTTAACAACACGTCGAAACCCGTTGCGGGTGCGCCGGCGGAACGCTGGCAGACCGTTGAGCAACGTCGCTTAACGTTGGCATTTTTTTCGCCAAAATGCGACTGTTCCGTTGGCGCGTCTGCAACGTCCCATCGACGGGTAGTGGGCGTGCCATTGGCGTTGCTCCAGCGTTTCTCGGCGCGTTGGACGTGTTGCCGGCGCGCCTGGACACGTTGGCCGCGCGGTGTGGACGCACTGCCGGCACATCCTGACGTGTTGCTGGCGGGTATGTATGCGCTGACACTGTACTAACACGACACCAACACGCTACCGGCACGCCATCAACACGCTACAAGCACGCCAATAACGCGCTACCGACACGCTGCTGATGCATTAGTAGCATGCTACTAGCGCGCCAATAACATGCCAATAGTGCTCCACCAACCTGCCACTAACACGCTGCACCCCGTCAAACTTTGTCCCAAAACGCCGAAAAGTTTGACGTGTCTCGCATGCTAGCAAATATTTTGCGTGTTGGCGGCACGCCGGAAAACACGTCGTAGTGTGACTGCACCATTACCTGGCGCTCAGCATTTCTAAGATTGGACGAGGACTGGTTGGGTCAGTGTCAGAATGTATATGACGGGGTAGTATATCTGGTAGCATTGTGTCTCAGTGGGGAAGCACTATAAAGTTGTCATGAGTGTTCATCACAATGTGTGACAAAAAGACTAAAATAAAAAGTAACATAGTACAGGTTGGGAGTTTGAAACTTGACCGAGTCAAACCAATGACTTACAAAATTGATACTTGTCGGTGCATAGCCTAGTAGTAGTACTCGGCATTACTAGGATAGGGCAAGGACCGGTTGGCTCAGTATCAGGATAATGTGACTGAGTGGAAAATCAGGGCATGGTGCCTGTGGTCTTACTCCAAGAGGGGCAGCACAAACATTGCACAGTAGCCTTCAGCATGGTGTAGTAAGTTCAAAACACTACCCCACAAAAACACTACCGTAGTGTCTTCAACCTAGGTTCAAAACACTACAGTAGTATTTTCAACCTGGTTGAAGGTAGGTTCAAAACACTACTGTGGCCACGCTCAAAACACTGTCCTTAAGTTCAAACCACTACCTTTAAGTTCAAACCCCTACCTTTAAGTTCAAAACACTGTCCTTATGTTCAAAACACTACCTTTAAGTTCAAAACACTACCTTTAAGTTCAAAACACTACCTTTAAGTTCAAAACACTACCTTTAAGTTCAAAACACTACCTTTAAGTTCAAAACACTACCTTTAAGTTCAAAACACTACCTTTAAGTTCGAAACACTACCTTTAAGTTCAAAACACTACCTTTAATTTCAAAAGAGTACCTTTAAGTTCAAAACACTACGTCTAAGTTCAAAACACTACCTTTAAGTTAAAAACACTACCTATAATTTCAAAACACTACCTTTAAGTTCAAAACACTACGTTTAAGTTCTAAACACTACCTTTAATTTCAATACAGTGCCTTTAAGTTCAAAACACTACCTTTAATTTCAAAACACCACCCTTAAGTTAAAAACACTACCACTAAGTTAAAAACACTACCTTTAAGTTCAAAACACTACTCTATTTATCTTTTTTAATAATTGCTGCATATTGATTTTCATTTGTTGTAGGGTGAGGCAGTAATCAGTAGGGTGGGGCCATGTGCAGTAGTGTGAGGCAGTAATCAGTAGGGTGGGGCCATGTGCAGTAGTGTGAGGCAGTAATCAGTAGGGTGGGGCCATGTGCAGTAGTGTGAGGCAGTAATCAGTAGAGTGGGGCCGTGTGCAGTAGTGTGGGGCAGTAAACAGTAGAGTGGGGCCGTGTAGAGTAGTGTGAGGCAGTAATCAGTAGAGTGGGGCCATGTAGAGTAGTGTGGGGCCGTGTGCAGTAGTGTGGGGCCATGTAGAGTAGTGTGAGGCAGTAATCAGTAGAGTGGGGCCATGTAGAGTAGTGTGGGGCCGTGTGCAGTAGTGTGGGGCAGTAATCAGTAGAGTGGAGCCGTGTGCAGTAGTGTGGGGCAGTATCCAGTAGAGTGGAGCCGTGTGCAGTAGTGTGGGGCAGTGTGCAGTAGTGTGGGGCAGTATGCAGTAGAGTGGAGCCGTGTGCAGTAGTGTGGGCAGTATGCAGTAGAGTGGGGCCGTGTGCAGTAGTGTGGGCAGTATGCAGTAGGTTGGTTCAGTATGTAGTATTGGGGGGGGGAAGAATCCAGTAGGGTGGGGCAGTGTGCAGTAATGTGGGCAGTAGACCCTATGTAGTAAGGTTGTGAAGAATGCAGTAGGCCTAGGGTGTGGAAGTGTGCAGTAGTGTGAGGCAGTATCTAGTTAGGTGGGGCAGTGTGCAGTAGGGTGGGGAAGTATGTAGTAGGGTGGGGCAGTATGTAGTAGGGTGGGGCAGTGTGCAGTAGGGTGGGGCAGAATGCAGTAGGGTGGGGCAGAAGGCAGTAGGGTGGGGCAGTATGGAGTAGGGTGGGGCAGAAGGCAGTAGGGTGGGGCAGTGTGCAGTAGGGGGGGCAGAATGCAGTAGGGTGGGGCAGAATGCAGTAGGGTGGGGCAGTATGCAGTAGGGTGGGGCAGTGTGCAGTAGGGTGGGGCAGTATGCAGTAGGGTGGGGCAGTATGCAGTAGGGTGGGGCAGAATGCAGTAGGGTGGGGCAGAAGGCAGTAGGGTGGGGCAGTGTGCAGTAGGGGGGGGGCAGAATGCAGTAGGGGGGGCAGAATGCAGTAGTGTGGGGCAGTATGCAGTAGGTTGGTTCAGTATGTAGTATTGGGGGGGGGGGGGAGAATCCAGTAGGGTGGGGCAGTGTGCAGTAATGTGGGCAGTAGCCCCTATGTAGTAAGGTTGTGAAGAATGCAGTAGGCCTAGGGTGTGGAAGTGTGCAGTAGTGTGAGGCAGTATCTAGTTAGGTGGGGCAGTATGTAGTAGGGTGGGGAAGTATGTAGTAGGGTGGGGCAGTGTGCAGTAGTGTGGGGCAGAATGCAGTAGGGTGGGGCAGAATGCAGTAGGGTGGGGCAGTGTGCAGTAGTGTGGGGCAGAATGCAGTAGGGTGGGGCAGTGAGCAGTAGTGTGGGGCAGACTGCAGTAGGGTGGGGCTGTATGCAGTAGGGTGGGGCAGTGTGCAGTAGAGTGGGGCAGTAGACAGTAGAGTGGGGCAGAATGCAGTAGCGTGGGGCAGAATGCAGTAGGGTGGGGCAGTGAGCAGTAGGGTGGGGCAGTGTGCAGTAGTGTGGGGCAGAATGCAGTAGGGTGGGGCAGTGAGCAGTGGTGTGGGGCAGAATGCAGTAGGGTGGGGCAGAATGCAGTAGGGTGGGGCAGAATGCAGTAGGGTGGGGCAGTGTGCAGTAGTGTGGGGCAGAATGCAGTAGGGTGGGCAGAATGCAGTAGGGTGGGGCTGTATGCAGTAGGGTGGGGCAGTGAGCAGTAGTGTGGGGCAGAATGCAGTAGGGTGGGGCAGTGAGCAGTAGTGTGGGGCAGAATGCAGTAGGGTGGAGCAGTGAGCAGTAGTGTGGGGCAGTGAGCAGTAGTGTGGGGCAGAATGCAGTAGGGTGGGGCTGTGAGCAGTAGTGTGGGGCAGAATGCAGTAGTGTGGGGCAGAATGCAGTAGGGTGGGGCAGTGTGCAGCGTATATTACTAATACGGACTTCAAACTTCGCAGCACCCTCAGCGTATGCACCCCCCACTGCCGTGTTATGATAGTGTTTTGAACTTGGTTAGTGCTTTAAACTTAGGTTCAAAACACTACTGTTTTGAACGTCCTACACCGGCACTGTGGGAATATTCTAGCACAACTCTAGCTATGTGAATGTCAGCTGGCTTCTCGCTATAAACACATTAACTATGGCAGAGGATGCTCTCCGAAGACGCATCATTCGCTTGCGGAAGATCTCATGTTCAACAGACAATACTTTCGCTTTCGACAAACAACCACCCCATCTGATGGTGCTGCGAAGTTTGAAGTATGTATTAGTAGTATACGCTGCACACTGCCCCACCCTACTGCATTCTGCCCCACCCTACTGCATTCTGCCCCACCCTACTGCATCCTGCCCCACCCTACTGCATTCTGCCCCACCCTACTGCATCCTGCCCCACACTATTGCACACTTGACATTTCTCTGTGGCGGAGTGGTTAGAGTGTCTGACTTTTTTCTAGGTCAGACTCCTAATCTGAGGGTCGGCGGTTCGATTCCCCGTGCCCCCAGCTCTGCCAATTTGGATTTCCACCGCTGTCTATAACTTACAGCGTCATCAAAGGCCGGTTGCTCTCATAGTCATACCATGTCTATGTGGTGTGGGAGGTTAAAAATCCCTTGGGTCGGTAAAAGAGTAGGCTCGGGCTTTCTATCGACCAGCAGTGGAGTGGGGAAGACCAGTTGTCTGTGACTGGGATTTCCCCTGCTTGGGACAACTAATGTACCAAGAAAAAAAAGATGAGAGACAAATAAGTGTTCACACTTCCTGTCTACCATTCGCTATATCGCTATATCTGCTCAATACTGTCACTGTAAGGGTAAGCCGTAACAGCCAATCAGATGAGGGGACCCACCTAATGATAATCAGACAAAGATGGTGGACGAGGTGACCAGCTGCTCCCCAGCTGCTCCCCAGGAAACAGATCGTAGAGTTTGAACTGCAGCCAAACCAAACTCATAATATACAAATTTACACTTAGGCCAAATACACAAATTTTAAAAGTTGATCGTCCACGCCCGTGCCTGAAAAAATCGCCCGCGCTTGAATTTAACAAAAATAAAATTGTATACTGTTTAAAAAAAATGCTTTTGGCTAGCAGCAATTTAATTTTAGTATCAATTTTTAAGTAATTGGTTTGACTCTGCCAGGGTACGAACTCAGGAGTTCGAATCCCATGACCTACCAGAACGGGAATCGGGCACTCGACTCATTCAGCCATCGCATCTGGTTACCTATTATGTCTACTTCAAAAATAAAAAATAAAAAATAAAAATAAAATCCGCCCGTCCGCCCGACCCGGATTTTTATTTCAAAAGGACGATCAAAATTTGTGTTGGGTGGGGAGGGCCTTATGGGCTCCTGGGCCCGTATGCAAGGGGCGGTGGTAGCGCTCCAAACCTGTGGGTAGAGGCGATCTCCGGGTTAGTGGCGAAAAGTCGGTATGCATGGACCAGTGTTATGTAAACCCCGGGAGTTAAAAGTCGGGTAAGCTACCCCCACTCCGTAGCAGGTATAAGGGTGGTGGTAGGGACCGACTCGGGCCAAATCTATTCAATGCGACCATATTTAACAGAATTACATACGCAATAAGTGAAATTTAACCCTGAATTCGAACCGTTATTAATTCTACCGCCGCATTGGCGGCGATATTAATAGTGTCGAATCGACGAATGTAAAGTAAACAAATCGCCGCCGGTGCAGC
The DNA here is from genome assembly GCA_030323885.1 of Branchipolynoe longqiensis. Classification (NCBI taxonomy): domain Eukaryota; kingdom Metazoa; phylum Annelida; class Polychaeta; order Phyllodocida; family Polynoidae; genus Branchipolynoe; species Branchipolynoe longqiensis. The sequence goes on from CM059196.1 coordinate 2,007,565, forward strand.
GACGTCGATATCCATACTGCCAACCCCGCCGCATCAGCGGCAATATATTAGGCCCAAATCTATTCAATGCGATCATATTTAACAGAATTACATACTGTACAAGTGATATTTTAGCAAATTAACCGCAACAACGAACCGAAAGTAATATTAATATTGTCAAATCGACAAATGTACACAAAACAAATCGTCGCCGCCGCCCCATCGACGTCGCTATCCATACTGTCGAATATCAACAAAACATCGCCGCTGCTAGGGTAGCTAACGCCTCCACGCTTTGGCTCCATGCATACCCCATGACCCATTTCTCACCACCGGTGATAGCTACCCCAAACTCGGTCCTTACCACCGGGGCCGATAAATAATTCTTCATGCATACGGGCCCAGGTGTGCATTACTAGGAGGCAAGGAGCAGTGGAATGGCGGGGATAAATTTTGAGTAAGCTGCATTGTTAAATGAAATTCTCAAATGATATGAGATATGCCCAGCTGATTTACCCAGACGGGATGACCATTCAAATGAGTAAGGAGCCAACATCCCCGGTGACAGTTTGTTTGTTTGTTGTTGTTTTACGTCCTAGCAACATCTAAGGTCATATCAGGACGGCCGGTGAGAGTTCATGGGACCAATAACCCCTGCTGGGAGAGTCAAACAAAAGACGTAGAAGAAAATGTATAAATGTCGCGAATGTGCCTAGAGCTTGGCGTCTCCAGCGCTTGATATTACAACTAGGATAGGGCGAAAAGCGATTGAATGAGGGGTCGTTCGTGATTGAAATTCCCACAGCCCTGCTTAATCAGCGAATGTAAAATAAATATTTAAAAAAATACATTTAATTAGAGAGAAGAAGTAAGAAGAAAGAAAACAAAATTGGTGTTCAGACGATTGGTTGGTTGTTGGGAGTTTTACGTCCTAGAAACATCTAAGGTCATATTAGGACGGGGGTGTTCAGACGATGCATACCAGCTGTCGGCGGCCACGTGTCTCCGCTCCATCACGTGACACGCCAGGTCTGCAGAGCCGTGGTTTACTGTGAAACATCCGGGCTGTCACGTGGGGCAGTGTGGGAGATGAAACAGGATATTACACGTCCACCACGTGTCACGCGCATGCGCCGTCTACTCAGTGTGGCCAATATCGTAGTGAGTAATGAGAACAATAACAAAGAAGGTACTACCGCGGGTGTTGTCAATATTGTAGTAAGCAATAAGAAGAACAACAAAGAAGGTACTACCGCGGGTGTTGTCAATATTGTAGTAAGCAATAAGAACAATAACAAAGAAGGTACTACCGCAGGTGTTTTCAATATTGTAGTGAGTAATGAGAAGAATGACAAAGAAGGTACTACCGCAGGTGTTGTCAATATTGTAGTGAGTAATGAGAATGATAACAAAGAAGGTACTACCACGGGTGTTGTCAATATTGTAGTGAGTAATGAGAATGATAACAAAGAAGGTACTACCGCTGGTGTTGTCAATATTGTAGTGAGTAATGAGAACGATAACAAAGAAGGTATTACCGTGGGTGTTGACAATATTGTAGTGAGTAATGAGAAGAATAACAAAGAAGGTACGACTGCGGATATGGCCACTATTATAGTAAGTAATAAGAACAATAACAAAGAAGCGACTTCTGCGGATACAGCATGTCCGATAAAAGCATCAAATTGCAAAATGAAAACCCTTATCGAGATTTAATTTCATATATCCAACTTGATTTAATTTCACATATCCAACTTAGATCTATCGCTGAACTTATTAAGCATTTGTTGCTGCATGGAAGGGAATAAATAAGTCAATTCAATAGAACCTATTACTGCGGAAGCCTCTGGTGTCAGAATTGTAACCTGTGTGCCAAAATTAATTTGGCATGTTTTCAATATTCTTTAAGGTTCCATTTAAATGAAAATTAATTTCGTACTAAATTAAGGAAGATCATAACGATCAATCTAATAAATTTACCATAAAAAATGGCAGAAACTGAAAAGCATGGGACTCTGCAATTTTAAGTTTGGCAAGTAATTAATGTATATTAATTTTCAATTCAGCTCCTGCCAAACCCATTTCCACCCCCTCCCAGGCGTCTCGTAATGAAGAGAAACCATCCCCACGATACCCCCACCACCATTTTAGTTTTTTTAAATGTCTTTTTATCAACAAAATGGTTTATTTACGCTGTCCATAACATATAAGTTATGTTCCCTTCCGGGAAGGAAGTCATTCTGTCCGAGGAGTCCAGCTCTTCAATACAATGCCAGCTTACATTAGAAATCAATAAAACTGCAGCGTACAATCATTCAAAAGGCAGCTTGACGACGCGTTAACAAGAATACCAGATGAACCACAGATTCCATGATACACCCAGCTAATGCCAGCAGATTCAAACTCATTACCGCACATGACAAAACTGAACAGAGCGTCCTCACCACGTGTGCTGGGCGCTGATGATGGAGTCTCCGACTTGGCCTGAGCATACAGCTCAAACAATCTAATCTAATCTAATCCAGTTCATGATAGAACTTGATTTCAATACTGAACAGCTTTAAGCCAGGAGTTTGTGGCATATTTTCTTGTAATGTTTGTTATTAATTTGCAAGTGTATTTATGTAACTAATCATCAGTGCAAAATGATACCAGACCCCCCCCCCCCCTCACACACACACAAAACAAATCTCAACAAATTGCTTCCGACTTGAAACCTGCAGCATCAATTTACAGAATGAAAAGAATTAGTTTTTCTGCTCAAGGGCTTAAATTTAGCCTCTGCCTCCTGTGCATTTTCCCACCCCAACTTAAGGCAGGACTAACACAGCTTGGTGCGCACTGACAGCTCACCTTCCCACACTACCAGAGTTGCCAACATTGGAAATGAAAAACCGGAAGATCTTAAGGGATGTTATATTGGTGGTCTGTGGGTACTACCCCAGAAAAATGTTAAAATCTTAGATGCTCTGTGGTGCAATTTGGACACAATAATCTTATATAATATTACTAAATGAAAAACTGGAAGATTGGCGTACGGTGATGATGGGGAAATAAAACATTGCACACCTTACAGCGAAACCATAAAGGTTGGCAACCTTGCATTAGGCCTGACACAATTCTCACTATCTGGCCAACCTGATATTATAGGCCGATGGAATTTAGTTTAGGCAGTGGGAAATGACATTCAATTACTTTGTTTGTAAATTTGTCAGAATAAAGTTGCGTAGTTCAATGCTTTTGAGTTTCTGCCTTTTATATATTTTGTTTACTATTATTATTATATGTTTTTATTATAAGTATTTTGATTATATTTATATCGTAGATTTTTCCAATATATGTATATTACATACATTCATATTATATTTATATTATAGATATTCATATTATAGATATTATAGATATTTATATTATAGATATTTATATTATAGATATTTATATTATAGATATTTATATTATAGATATTCATATTATAGATATTTATATTATAGATATTTATATTAGATATTTATTTATCATAATAGTGTGTTGTTATATATATATTTATATTTATATATATTTATATTGTAGATATTTTTATGGTAGATATTTTTCATATATTTTTTTATTTTATATATCGTTAGTATGTATATTCTTAGTACATATATTACTATCATAACTATTTTTATTGTAGATATTGTTAACATGTAAGGTGATATCAGGTGGAAACCGACTTGTGACAGTGCACACTCATGTCCGCTTTATAGTGCTGCAACACTTACTTCAAACTGAAAGTAAGGTAGATTATAACGATCAACTTAATATATTTATCTCAGAAAATGACAGAAACTGAAAACCATGGGACTCAGCAACTTGAAATACACTAAAACGGGTTAAACTATCATAAAACCTAGTTTGTTCACACCCAGGGCTCATTAACAGTCCATTGCTCACGGGCACCGAAGAGGAGGAAGCTGAGATTGGGAAAAACATGACACTTCGGGCGGCATGTACAACTTTGATCATCTAGTTCATGGAGTGCACGTCTCTATTGGTAATGATCGGGGCAGTCACGATCGACATAAGGTCATGTGATATGATAATGGATGCGTATAGGATGGGCGATGCTTCATATGATAATCATGAAAGTCAGCATATTAATTGTGATTAGATCGATTGATTTGCATATACACTGTGTATGTATTTGAAAATATATTCTTGATATATTTCTTTACAAAAAAAGGAAAGAAGGAAAAACATGTTTGAAGACAATTCTAGAACCATGCAATACATATTCACTGAATGCGTGATACTTTTATTGGACTGGAATTGTACACAGTTACTACTACAGCTGATACTTCATTTATAGAATGTAAAATACCTTTAATATCAAACAGGATTTGCATGCAGTTACTATTACAACTGATAGTAGTTTAATTTATGTATTAAGGAATTGTACTGTACGGCCCGAAGACCATTGCTCTGGCGCTGACAAGCGATATTATTCGATGAATAAAATAAACTTTAGAAAGAAAAAGAAACGATGACATAATAGACATAGCAAGTTACATTGATATCGGTAGACATTAAGCAGGGCGATAGAAACATAGCAATTACACATTACAATGTTGATTCACGATTGTCTATTTGTCAATTGCTCGGGTGGCAATTGACTGGAGATTGTCTTTATTTGGTGGTATTGCTTTTTTTTGTTGCTTTTTTTTGGTAAAGTATTTATTCATCTGAATATGACATTTGTCAGCGCCAGAGCACTGGTCTTCCAGCCATCTTACTATTAGAATTGACAGTCTCAATAATCTAAGTTTGATCAGTGCTGTATTAGTTACAGTACCGATCCTGTAGAATTAAGGGAGTGGCTCCTGCTGTATAATGTACAGCACCAGTCACTGCAGTTCATGCAAAAATGGGGAGCAGCACCGAGTAGAAAGTGTATACTCAGGGCAACTTGTGTTTGATTTTTGTTGTATTTCGGATTTATTTATTTTTGTGTTTGATTGGCTCGGCCAATCACTCAGCAGGTGTGGGTGGGTGGGTAAAGACAAAGTTTGTACTTGTGGTCAGTTGTGGGCGGCTTTGGAGACTGACCATCAGGGTGTATGGAGTCATGGGATCCAGGTTGTGTTGTGATGTGATTGGTTGGAGGGGTTTGTTGTTATGGTGTAAAATATTCCGATAAAACGCATTGGTGGGGAATATGAAATGGTCTATAAAGGAGTACAAATGGTCTAATAATGTAAATGATGCATAGGGTCAGTCCTTTAAGTCTCCTATTAATTCTGAGCGCCAGGCTATGTAACGCACAAGTATAAATTTTGTAAGTCATCGATTTGACTCGTCTGGGCTCCGAAACCACAACATCCCACAAGGGAAGCCGGCCAGCGATCTGACCAATTCAGCCCTCCTGAGCCCACTTATTTGTCAGTAGAACCGCGATATACAAAGAATAGTCTGGAGGAATTTCGAGTTCAGGTGGAAATCTTGTGCAGAATATTTTTGACGGTGGAATAAGGTCACAATTCCCCGAGAGTGTGCACAATTTTGGCTGGTGGCACTTTTACAAATCCAAGATGGCTGCCATCGCTCACCGATATCAATAAAATGGTCATTACTCAGTCAATATTAGTAGCAGAGATGTAATGTTAGGCTCTATATATACCTAGGTTTGTAGGTATATAGGGTCGTTCTCAGAAGTTGTGTACCAATACTGTGACATCAGTACCACAAAATCAAAATGCTGTCAAATTCTATATATACAAGCGACCTCAATGTGTATGTCCTTTTGCATCTGAATAATTGAAAATAAACATATTCTGACATTTTTAAGTAGGTCAAATAATGCTCACACCCAATTAATAGCAGTATAGCATGGAAACCAATCTGACTCCAAAATCAAATATTTTCCACACAAAGCTTAACATTTTTAGGACATTTCACATGCCACTTGCTTTATAAACACTAGTAATAATAATTTGAAACCTCATTGCTATGGTTTTGCGTTATTTGTGATGATTAAAGAGAAAAACAGAAAAATATTAACAACGTAACAGTCCAAGTGGAATCAACAATTTTACACAAATGTTTGACTCAAATTTCATAGTACTTGCAAGTGGAAAAGAAATATTATGATGTTAATGACTCCAGAAAAAGTAAACTATTTCATCATTTTAATATTTCTTTTAGAAATAAATGTCTTGAAATGAAGTGAAATGTGCTGTTGTTCAGAGGTTTTCATTAAGTTTGTGACACTTTATTTTCAATGCTGTTGACAATGTCACAAATTAGTGATGTCATTTTCTATTTATTTAGCTACATCCATCCCAAAAAGATACATAGTACACAATATTAACATTTACTTTTGATCTAAAATATCTCCCACATTATTGGGCTAAATGATGAAATCTAAATATTGACACTCCAATAATGGGTTTCTTTGAAATATGCATTTCAAGTATACTACCTCAAGTGGTACACAGTTTCTGAGAATGACTCTATATGGACTCGAATGGAAGGGTTATTTATGTAATTTGACAACTGTGTCACCATTAGAAATCCAAAATGGCCCCCAAAACACCCTATAAATCATTTAACTCATGCTTTGACTTTATTCACGCCACAGCTATCATTATGCTACAAATGTCCTTATAAGGGCATTCACAACCTGCTGACGTCACATTCCAGTTACATTATAACGCCATTGGTTGATGGTTGGTTGTTGGAGTTTTACGTCCTGGCAACATCTAAGGTCATATCAGGACGAGTACCAACTTGTGACAGTGCACACTCATGGTTACTATATAGTGCTTTCACACTGGCAAATCAGGCTGCTGGCACCATGACCCAATATCCCCACTCAGTCACATTATCGTGACACTGAGCTAAGCAGTCCTTGCCCTATCCTATTTAGGCCGAGCACCGGGTTAGGAAGCAACAAGTATCAATTGTGTAAGTCATTGTGTAAAATATTCCGATAAAACGCATTGGTAGGGAATGTGAAATGGTCTATAAAGGATTACAAATGGTCTATTAATGTAAATGATGTCTAGGGCCAGGTGCACGAATGTATTTATGTAGTTGTCGTGGGGGTGATGAAAATGGGAAATATTGCGCCTAGAGTGGGACTCGAACCCACATCTCTTTGCATTCCGGGCCAGTGTGCTAACCATTACACCACCTAGGCTCCCTGATATCACCATACTACCCACGCCTACCTGTCTATGCGGCTCCTTGCCTGAGAGGTCAGTGCAGACCACTACACTCGTCCCCCTGGAATTGTAAGTCTTTTAATGCTTACAATTACATACATACAGGCAATGCACTTACATATACAAACACAGGGTAGGTTCAACAACTATACACTGCATAGCTTGTTCAGGATCATGGTCACGGCAACCAGTGTCGTGGGGGTGATGAAAATGGGAAATACCATGCCTAGAGCGGGACTCAAACCCACATCTCTTTGCATTCCGGGCCAGTGTGCTAACCATTACACCACCTAGGCTCCCTGATATCACCATACTACCCATGCCTACCTGTCTATGCAGCTCCTTGCCTGAGAGGTCAGTGCAGACCACTACATAGTTGCTGGTTACTCTTTACTTGTAGTCAATAGTCATTGTGTATTAGATAGATAGTGTGAGAGGGGCACTATTGTTAGTGTGTAAGGAGCCTCAAGAGCTCTACCCACTACCCCCTCCCCCACCAACTGTTAGCCACGGTTCACCACACACACACAGCAAGCAGGTGCAGGCCAAGCAGCCACATGGTGGTGGTGGGTAGATCAGAGTAGCCATGGTGACACAAGAATGCTTACTGTTCATTGGTGGAACTAGAAATGCTTGTTGCTGATTGGAGATAATGGTCAGGTGGTATGCCATATCAGATCCATGTACCACTATATAATAATAAACCTGAGGGTGCAAGCTCTCACTGTACTTTTCACTCTTTATACTCTTCCTTCTCTCCTTGCCTGTGTTGATTTCATATAGCATATAGCCTGCCTACACAACTGCCTACACAACAGCTGCCAGATGACGACTTTACAATTGGTTTGATTCAACCAAGAACCGAACTCCCGACCTTCCACACGTGAGGCCTGCGCTGTACCGATTAGGCCACGGCGCCCGGTAGTGATTGATGTCTGAGCTGAAACTTAAAAGGAAACCGCTCTCCAATATCGCTTTGTTTTCGTCGAGCATTGCGAGGGGAAGGAGGGAGTGGGGGAGGGGGGGGGGAGGGGAGGGGGGAGTTACACACAAAATGGAGAACAATCCCACAGAGTAGATTACATCCCAAAATACCCGACCTTATCTCAGTCAATGACTCGTGTATCCAATTAAATTAAACACCCAGATCGAGTGAAATAGGTCCTGTCTACAAATAAAGGCCAGTTATTAATAACAGTTTGTTTGTTGTTTTACGTCCTGGCAACATCTGAGGTCATATCAGAACGGGTGGCAACTTGTGACAGTGCGCACTCATGGCAACTTTACAGTGCTGTCCCACTGGGACCAGTTACATTATAACGCCATTGGCTGATGGTATGTTGTTGGAGTTTTACGTCCTGGCAACATCTAAGGTCATATCAGGATGAGTACCAACTTGTGACAGTGCGCACTCATGGTTACTATATAGTGCTTTCACACTGGCAAACCAGGCCACCAGCACCATGACCTGATATCCCACTCAGTCACATTATCCTGACACTGAGCCAACCAGTCCTTGCCCGCCCCCTAATAATGTTGAGTGTCAGGCTAGGAAGTGACAAGTATACATTTTTAAGTTATTGGTTTGACTCGACCAGGGTTCGAACCCAAAAACTTATGGGTTCGGATCCCCTGTCTGGTTATTAATAACGATAAGGACAATGTACGATAAGATGCGACACTCACTGCTTTCCCATGAAATACAGCAAACAAGGTAATTGGACAGGTCCCCTAACCCAGCCAGACTGCTGTACCATTGAAACAAGGGGACAGGTTCCCTAACCCACCCTGATGGCTGTACCATCAAAGACAATGTACAACAATTATAATGTATAATCTCCTAATATTAATAATGAAAACAATATTATAGAATAGTAAAGTTCAAACACACCATACATACTTTAATCTGAACCATACATTAATAAAAATATGTGATTATGTCTGAGTAATAGAACTACTAATCAAAGACAACGCACCTTGCTTGCCGTTGGGTGGCAGTGCTGCATCATTATTTCAGAATGTCCTATATGAAAGCGCTGAGTGGGCATCTTAGTGTACATCGTTTTTGATAATAACAACAACAACAAAAAAAAAAAAAAAAAGGACAGGCAATCAATGCGCCTTATCACATATATTCAATCTTCTTTAAATCAGGCATGGTTCTGGCAGCCTGCTCTCCCAGTGGGGCAGCGCCATGAAGTCACCATGAGTGTGCACTGTCAAAAGTCGGTACCTGTCCTGATATGCCCTTAGATGTTGCCAGGACGTTAAACTCCAACCACCAACCAACCCGATGGGATGACCTACATAGCAGCAGACTGTCCTCTGGGCTGCTTCCTGTTTGGGGAGGTTTCTATCGTTTCTATTGTTCCCCGGCAAGCATTCAAATTAAACGTCACCTTAGATGTTGCCAGGACCGAAAACGCCACCAACCAACCAACACTCCCTTCCTCTCTCTGTCCCTCCCTTTCTGACCCTCTCTCCCTCCCTTTCTCTGTCCCTCCCTTTCTCTGTCCTCTCTCTCTCCCTCTCTGCCCCTCTCTCCCTCCCTTTCTCGGTCGCGCTCTCCCTCCCTTTCTGACCCTCTCTCCTTCCCTTTCTCTGTCCCTCCCTTTCTCTGTCTCTCTCTCCCTCCCTTTCTCTGTCCCTCTCTCCCTCCCTTTCTGACCCTCTCTCCCTCCCTTTCTCTGTCCCTCTCTCCCTCCCTTTCTCGGACTCTCTCCCCCCCCCCCTTTCTCTCTCCCTCCCTTTCTCTGTCTCCTCTGCCCCCTCTCCCTCCCTTTCTCTGCCCTCCCTTTCTCTGTCCCTCTCTCCCTCCCTGTTTAGGTCTCTCTCCCTCCGTATCTTTTTCTTTCTCGGTCTCTCTCCCGCCATCCCCCTCTCTCTCCGTACCCCTCCCTCCCTCTCTCTTCTCTCCTCCTCTCTTCCCTTCTCTCTCTCTCTCTCTTTCTCTCTCAGAACCTTGTATCACATTGCGAGAATCGGTGAGTTTCTAGTGAAGTGTGGTTTGCTTAATTTGATTGGCTGCGTGAGTTAGTGACTGCGAGATTGCTACTGGCTGCGTCACTGCAGGCATGTAAGGTAAACCGGCCCATTGTGCCACCAGGGTGCGCCACCAGGGTGCGCCACCAGGGTGCGCCTCCAGCCAACTCTTCTGTGAGATAAAGTTCTGACTGCCATAATAAAGTGACCCCCCAGTCACTTTATTATGCGTAATAAACCCACTCTCCCTCTCACACATTGTGACTCCTCACCAAGTTTCTTTTCGTAAATGTTTAATTCTTTTCAAATATGAAGTGATTATTTTTACTTTCGGTTCAAAGAATCGCAAACACATATGAACGCACAATTTATATTTCAAACAAATATCATTTTCTATAATATACATATACACATAGACGTGAACATACAGGATCACGTCCTAACAATGATAATAAAGTGTTGACATATCCCCCAACCCACCACAAATATCCACTAATCTACAGTCACAACTATATTTGAATATATATATATATATATATATATATATATATATATATATATATATATAATATATAATGGTTATATAAATGCCGGAATTAAATGGTTCTATTATTAATATTATCGATCGATTAATAATAAATTATCCTGCATTCGGTTCGTTAGATATTGTCCAATCAATGGCCGTTCACGGCGAGCCCGGAACTGCCCTAGGTGGCGCCAAAACGGCGGGTTCCGCAGCCGGGCCGCCATTTTAAAATATTTTTTTTGGTCCATTAGTTGTTTAAGCAGGGGAAATTTCAGTCATAGACGACTGGTCTTCCTCATTCCACTGCTGGTCGATAGAAAGTCCGAGCCTACAATTTTACCGACCCAAGGGATTTTTAACCTCCCACACCACATAGACATGGTATGAGAGCAACCGGCCTTTGATGATGCTGTAACTTATACACAGCGGTGGAAATCCAAATTGGCAGAGCTGCGGGCATGGGGAATCGAACCACCGACCCTCAGATTAGGAGTCTGACCTAGAAAAAAGTCAGACACTCTAACCACTCCGCCACAGCGAACGCCGCTTATTCATTGTGCGCCCCGAGTTCAAACTCGATATTGGGAGTGTGCATTGCAAGTATATTATAATATTATATATTTTTATATTCCTCCAGTGTGTGGGGCGAGGGGGGCACTGCCCACCAATTACCCGGACAGCTGGGGGGGGGGGGCACCACCAACGCGCCAAGGAGGAATAGATATATACAGTATATGTTCCCCTTGCATTTATACTTGTATAATGCGTTATAAATTACATATATGGGTCTTTGCATGGTAAATGGGGCCAAAGTGTTACATGAGGGTCAAAAATGAATATTATGTATTTTCCTAATTTGTTCGCTGAGTAGCCAATTCTTGTTCATATATATCCTGGTATTGTGATGGAAAAGATAGTTGAGGTTCCCATTTTGTCAGAAAAACAAGAACTACTTGAGTAGCCAGCTCCAAGTGTCGACTTATTAATCACCAAGTGTGGATCTATTAATCAAATACATTATTTAATCAAATTTATTGCACGAAACAATACATTTTTATATTGTGATCCCCTAAGTATAGGAATGTACTGTAAAGAAATCTGTATATGATGATTATATTCTTCCCAATTTTGAATTGTGGACGTAACACAATAGAAGAGGACACAAACAATAATATGGAATTTCAACTTAATTTTTTCCCATAAGCTTTGTAGAAAAATTATATTACTAGCCACGGTACTAGAAAATAGCCTTACACACGCAACAATAGGGACAATTTTTTTTACTGAAGCTCTGGTATTCCCAGGATAACATACTTCCTAATTTAACAAGCAGGGGGCACAACAGTTACGTATAGAACCAGTTTAATCACCATGGAATATTAGATAGAAAGAAAATATATATGCATCCAAAATGAATATTTATTTCAAGTAAGAGTCTTCTTTTATTATTTCATTGACTAACAGGTAATATCCTGTACAAGGTCTAGTAGGCTGTAGAAAATTCCACATTCTCCATGTAACAATGCCTTTAAAACACTCTTTTTTTTTATGAACATGTTGGTTTTTTAAATGAATATGTCACAATAGGCCTTCACTTTTTCACATCTATCCCTCCAATGTGTAAGAATTACCAATTCTATGAAGAAAAATACTTCCTCTACTCTTTCAATAATTGTTTTTGACCATTAAATACTGGAAAATACATTGGCCCCATTTACCATGAAACGACCCATATAGATATAACACAAATGAATATACATTTTGTATCTTCATTTATATTATATATATATAATATAAATGAATATAAAAATATATAATATTCTAAAATACTTGCAATGCACATGCGTCAATACACTGATACGTGGCAAAGGAAGAAGATGGAGGCGAGCTGGGAGGAAACCGAAAGTTAATTTCTGTGAAAAGGAAGAGAGCTCCAAAGAGCGTCCACCCTACGAAGAGAACAAGGAATAAGAAAAGAACAGGAATAAAATAAAGTAGATGTAAGGGTGGGCGGGTGGAAAAAGCTGGAAGGCGTGATTGATTGATTGGTGGTTGCTTTACGCCATGTCAGCAGCATAGGCCATATTCATGGCGAGAAATGTTTGTTTTTGTTCAAACCATCGCTTTTACATGTAAAAGCATACAATCAATTTTGTGTCAATGGACACTCATGAATTTTTAAAACTCACAATCATATAGTTTCTGGTCAAGTTAAATAAAATTCTAGATGATAGTATTATTCACTGATTTGTTTAAAAAACTATATGAGGTGGTACAAACCATCTGCCCTCAAAAAGGCTAAAATGTTTTCTTGTTTTACTTTAGTAAAAAGGTTATGCATGTTGTTTGCAGTGTAAAATTGTTTGCGCAGGGCCATGAAATCCACACAGTTTTATAGAGCATATTTTAATGTCAGTGGGGACTGACATCCAATAGATTCAGGGGAAGGGTCCCCCTTGAGCAGAAAAATGTGTGTTAGCCATGAGTGGCCAATATGGCATCTTGTTAAAACAACCTGGTCGTGTCACCCTTCCAGGTGACTCTGCGGCAGTCTGTTCACAGAGGGGGTAATTCTATGACGTTTGTTGTTTGGGTGTTCATCCCATTCGATCTGCCATAGGTTCCACATGTATTTTTGAATGGTAGGTTTCAGATCAGAGCGGGGAATATGACAATGTTCCAAAAGAGCAGTCAGGGCTCGAGTGCCCGCTTGATCTGAAGGCGTGAACTGGACGGGAGCAGGAGGAGGAGTGACTCGAGGAGGGAGGGGAGGTGGTGAGGAAATGGAGGGTAGGGGGCACCACAGGCCTAGGCCAGAGACGCGGGGGCAGAGCCTCGGAGGGAGAGCGTGGGGGAAGGGAACTCTTCCCCCGCTGTGAATCAAATGCGATGTGAGCATAATGACCAAAAGTTAAGTAAACTTTGTTATTTAACGATGCCTCCAGAGCACATTGATTCTTTAATTGGCTATTAGACGTCAAACATACAGTAATTCTGACATATTTCTTGGGGGGAAACCCGCCTCCACCACATAGGCTACTCTTTCCGATAAGCAGCAAGGGGTCTTTTATATGCACTTTCCCACAGACAGCACAGCACATATAACAGCCTTTGATGAACCAGTTGTGGACCACTGGTTGGAACGGAAAATAGCCCAAACTGCAAATGGGTCCACTGAGCAGGATCGATCGGATCACCCACACCTTCACAGGTGGACACTCTACCGCCTGAGCTACGTCCCACTCGCATTACGACCAATGCAATAATCGTTGTGCACTGGTTTTTATATTGTAAGTCATAGTTTGCGTGTCAAAATACTTACCTGGTTCACTACAGCCAAGGTCTCCATGTGACTTTAATGTTGGGGTTGGGGGTCAACCATAAACTCACCTGAAATCACAAGAAAGAACAAATAAAAGTATCATTACAATCCGGAATTAATGACCTAAATCTGCAGAGACCAATGAACACATAAAATCTTCAAAACTAAAACAATTATCTACATTTGATTCTACATATCTGTCTTAGATACTGGTGCACTCTGCCAAACATTTGACACCACATAGAAGAGAATACTGTCGTGGGGGTGATGAAAATGGGAAATACTGCGCCTAGAGCGGGACTCGAACCCACATCTCTTTGCATTCCGGGCCAGTGTGCTAACCATTTCACCACCTAGGCTCCCTGATATCAACACACTCCCCACGCCTACCTGTCTATGTGGTTACTTGCCTGAGAGGTCAGTGCAGACCACTACACTCGTCCCCCTGGAATTGTAAGTCTTGTAATGCTTACAATTACATACATACAGGCAATGCACTAACACATACATACACAGGGTAGGTTCAACAACCATACAGCGCAAAGCTTGTACAGGATCCTGATCACGGCAACCAGTGTCGTGGGGGTGATGAAAATGGGAAATACTGCGCCTAGAGCGGGACTCGAACCCGCATCTCTTTGCATTCCGGGCCAGTGTGCTAACCATTACACCACCTAGGCTCCCTGATATCAACACACTCCCCATGCCTACCTGTCTATGTGGTTACTTGCCTGAGAGGTCAGTGCAGACCACTACAATACCAAGTCAATTTAATAGAATCATTTACTGCAGAAGTCTATGTGGTCAGAGTTTTGGCACGCTTGCGCTTCAAATATCTCAAAAGATAGCCATTTAAAATAAAAGTTACTTCAAACTAAAGTAAGGTAGACTATAACGATCAACCTAATATATGTATCTCAGTAAAATGACAGAAACTCAAAACCACTGGACTATGCAACTATAAGTAGTAGATTACTTAAAGCTGCATGCTCTGATGAGAGCATCACAATTTGCAAACCGAAATACTTGTTTATACTTGATCCAAGATATACAACTTAGATACCAGTATGCTCACTAACAATGTATTAAGGATTAGTGTTCCTGTGCAATAGTGTTATGATAAAAAAGGGGGGGGGGCCTCAAAGACTGTACACAGGATTTTAACAGAAGACAAGACTCAATTTCAAGTTTTAATCAGTAGTCTAGGATATATATCAAGAGTTTATATAAATATAACATATTTATATATCAAATAAACATAATTAGAAAAACATATGACTCGAGCGGTCATGAAGAACAATGGTAAGTATCTCATCATCTGAACAATCACTAACATATAATCAAAACAGTAATCAGGATCTCGAGGAGATCGGCATGAGGTGTACTCAGCAAGTCGTGCGACAGGCGCGTTATCGAGGGAGGCTGGCCCCCGACATAGTCAGCAGTGAATTGAATGGTTGACTAATTGCAGTCGTTAGGAGTAAACAAATATCAGAAATGTACAGAAACAATAATGACCCAGGAAAACTTAATCCCATCAGCACTTAACCCCTATGAACATAATAAACAGAAAAGGGCGGGTGGGTGAAGTTACCCAAGCAAGAGTCAAGCGAAAAGTGAGAAAGGGGCGGGGGAGGGGTCACGTGCTGTCGGTACATTCTTTGCCTCGTGCGCGAATTAACCATGTTGCCTATCCAACATAGGTAATGTGCACACCAACATTAATTTAGCATGTTTTCACTCCAAGTACAGGGATGAAAGTGGTCTCCAGCAAAAAACTCGCAAAGCAAACCGAGTGTAGAATATTCCGATATTCGGAATAGGGGGGGAATGCAAATGTTCTATTACTGATCAGTGTACGTGACCAAGGCATGTCATCAGAATCATCATGCTGTTGGTCACGATGCGACAAAGACTGCTTTCATTACTTGACTGCCGCTCTCCATTTAGCTCTCTGCTGTGAAAGTTGCGTCCATGAGACGGTCTTAATGTCTCTCAGCTTCAGGTTTACATTTCATAAAAGCTGCCTGCAAAAGTGTTGAAGTGCTGCTGGCTTTTGCAAGTTACCAGCGGCACTCGTTCAGGGAGCAAATAGAGGTTTCACACCGACAAGAACATGTCAAGACAGGCGCAAAACTATTTGTCCCTGCAGTGGCTGGTCGGGAGATGTTGGGAGTTCCATACATCAACCACCCTTAATGCTGCCACAGCGACATGGTTTTCTGTTTAGGGTTTGCTGCCTTAGCCTTCGGTTCTGTCAAGAAGTTGTACCACAAGGCAGTTGTTTACAACTCTGCAGGGTAGGGGCGTCAAACTCCCTGGGGTATTCCTATACCTGCAATACCTGCATACAGGGCATGTATGTATATATATATATATATATATATATATATATATATATATATATATATATATATATATGGGTCGGTTGTGCCTGAGTGGGATGTAAATAGACATAGTGGTGCTGCCAAGTCTGGGTGTGAGTGCACTCAGGGCCTACCCCCTCTGCTGGGAGAGGGATCACCCCACTCAAAAGATCAAGGTTGGTGGTGGCCATGGGGGCATATAGCTTGTGGTGGTGGGCAGACCACTGGTAGCCATGGGGACCAGGAATGCTGGATCCCTATTGGTAGAGCTAAGAATGCTTGATTCCCATTGGGGGAAAGGGGTGGGGTGATACTCTACAATGAACCCATGTAACTATTTAAATAATAAACAAGAGGGCTGGACTCTCTCTTCTTCTTTACACTTTATACTCTTCCTTTCTCTTTGTCTGTATTGATTTCACCATTGTATGCCTACACAGCCACAGATTCGAGCATTAGACTCCACAAACTGGTAACCATGATGAGTGGATTAGTGGATTGGATTCTACACGAGTTTATTCCACCGGCGGCGAATTTCCACGTAAGCGCAGATTTCTCCCCATATGATTAGCACTGTCAGGGAATCGCGGGAAAATGCCGGAAGTCAGGTTTCAACTAACCTTGTTGTGCCTATATTATCACCCACACTTAACTCGTTCTTATTTGGGCGGCCAGAAAAAAATAACGGAATTTAAAAATACAAAACAGAATTCCGGTTTCGGCGGCCAGAAAAAACGGAATTCCGGTTAAACCCGGATAAACCAAATGCCTGATTTATCTCAGAAAAATTACATGAACTCAAAGGTATCAGACGATGCAACTTTAAAAACAGAAAAAAAAATGCATGCACCAGATAACTACACAACAAATGTACAAAACAAGGGCAACCAGCGTCCTATTGCTATAGACTTAACCGCTAGGGGCATTGTAAATAGACCATCACCAAAAAAAAAGAATTACATTTCTTTTAAAGCTGTGGAGAGAATACAGACATTCTGGTCCCTCACACCTACCATAGAGCGGCAGCTGAGGGGAGGTGGTAGTCTGGACAGGAACATGGAAGTGTACTGGTACCGGCAGGATGACACAAACAACAGGCGCCACCTAGCGGCACCAACTGGATAGACCGGAAGTGGAGCAGGGGACCAGGAGAGTGGCTTGACATGTTCTACACCAGTCTGCACAGACGCTGCAAGTGTATCAACTATGGGGGGGGGGGGGGGGGGAGGGGGGGGGGAGAGGGGGCAGGGGGGGGGAGGGGGAGCAGAAGGCAGGAGACAGGTCAATACTGCATTCCCACGTTTGTTAGTTAGTTAGCTTCGTTAGTGGGTCATTCTCTACAACTGGGCATCACATATTTGGTTTCCATGTTACGATGCTGACAATCAATTCTTTCTTGTATTGATATCAAGTCAAATAATTATTGTTGCCTGTGTGTATTAAGTATGTTATCAATACTATATATATAATATATGGAATCCATCCCACAAAATAAAAAAATTAAAATATGCGTATCTTTATACGAGTATCTTTATAAGGAATCATTTCCATGATATCGCTGTAAGCATCCCACATAATTTCCTAAATTGTCGTTTATCTGGAAGTTATTGTTAAACTGTCAAATTGCTTAGATACATCGCTACTTACATACCGCTAGTTTAGAGAGACGCCCTCTGGTGTACAGGCACAAAGATTACCCCTTTGTGGGTGCCAACCCAAAACACCATACCATATTTCATGGTAAATTCAAATGCAAATTCAAAACCAAAAAAAGAACCCGCAACCTTCCATAGCGCCACAAGACTAATGATTCAGACATGTGTCAGGCCTCATAACAAACGCAGATGACAGAGGTATGACGTCATCTGTCAACCATTAGAACCTCACACTCAGTGCAGCCGGACGGGTGACAGCCAATGACAGGGGCATTGACACTGACAGTGACATTGACAGTGACATTGACAGTGACATTGACAGTGGTGGAGGGCCCGAGAGGTGAAGATGTCGGTGTCCGAGAGGTGTAGCAGGACCTCAGAATTGTTCAATCGGTTTGGGTATTCAAAGTTGCATAAACTTTTCTTGAGTTTCTGCCATTTTCTGAGATAAATATATAAAATTGATGGTTATAATTGACTTTACTTTGGTTTGTTACCGAACACGGTGGCCGAATCTGTAGAGCGCAGGGCCCATATGTATGTGTCCGGGTTAGCGGTGCAAAGCTGGTTTTCGGCGAGTTTAGCGGGTTAGCGGCGAAAACTGCGTATGTATGTGTCAGGGTTAAACTAACTCAGCGAGCGTACAGTCGCCTGCACTAACCCCAAGCGAAAGGAGGGTTAAAGGTGGGGTTAGGCACCGACTCGGCCCAAATCTATTCAATGCGACCATATTTAACAGAATTAGATACGCAATAAGTGAAATTTGATCAATTTAACCCTAAATTCGAACCGTTATTAAGGCTACAGCCGCATTGGCGGAGATATTCATATTGTCCAATCGACGAATGTAAAGTAAACAAATCGCCGCCTCCGCAGCGACGTCGATATCCATACTGTCTAACGTCAAATAAAAATGGCCGCCGCTATCGCCGCTGAATCGACGGCAATATATTAGGCCCAAATCTATTCAATGCTGTCATATTTAACAGAATTACATACTCAAATCATGAAATTTCATTAAATTAACCCTAAATTCGAAGCAATATTAACATAGCAGCTACATCGGTGGCGTTAATCATATTGTCCAATCAACGAATGTAAACATGCACAAAGGGATTTCCCAAATCTATAAATAACTGAAACGTTAACTAACTCGGGCACGCTTTATTCACATACATCCCCCGTGACACATTTGGAACACCGGGGTTAGATAACCCGGGACCCGCCTTTAACCCTGGTACAGTTAAAAATTGGCTCATACATATGGTCCCAGGCCTCTCATGTGGGCAGACTGGAGACCTTAAATCGTTTTAGCTACGGTGGTCATTTGACCACCGAGTTAATTACCAAGGTCGAATTGTATACAAGATTAGGTAGTGAAATTACATATATGCCTGTAGCACAATGAGTTTGGGCTAGTTTTACTATTGGAACATATCATAGGAAAGGAAAAGATTATATTAGGATCCGTGAGTAATGTCAGGATATTTAGTTAGGGAAGTAATTAGTAGGGATGAAAGTGGTCTCCGGGAAAAAAAAGCGGAAATGCTGATATTCTCCCATAGGCTTAGCATTGTCAGGGAATCCCTGAAAATTCGCGGAAGTCGGGTTTCATACATATTGGTATACGCTAATGGTGCTGCGGTGTTTGAAGCATGTATTAGTAGTATACGCTGATAGTGCTGCGCCATTTGAAGCCCGTATTACTAGTATACGCTGATAGTGCTGCGCCATTTGAAGCATGTATTAGTAGTATACGCTGACCCTGCTGCGGCGTTTGAAGCCATAAGTAGTAACTAGTATACGCTGCTGTGCTGCGGCGTTTGCACCACATATTAGTATACGCTGATGGCGCTGCAGCGTGAAACAACGTATTGGCTGGTTGGTTGTTGGAGTTTTACATCCTGGAAACATCTAAGGTCATATCAGGACGGCCGCAACATATTAGTATACAATTATAGCTACAGGAAAAATCCCGGAAATCCGTGAAATCGCGGCGATCTTTCATCCCTGAATTAGTAGAATAACATTAACATATTTGTGCTTAATGGTAATAAAGCAGGTTCCCTGTTTTAGTTACTCTGTTGATATAACCAAACAACCACATCACAATAGGGGTCCCTCCAGTCAGCCATGGGTGTATATGCTGGTCAGTGGCAAACCCTGTGAGACTGCTCCCCACACCCCCCACACCCACCCACACACCCTTTACACCCCTTCCTATGCTGTGGCCAGCTTACTGGGGGTGGGGTGTTAGTTCAGAGAGGGAAGGTGAAAATGTCAGATTAGGTTTACTAACTGTATCAATACCTATATTTGATCACTTATTATTTTTGTCATTATTATTGTCATTATTATTGTCATTATTATTAGCATTATTATTAACATTATTATTAGCATTTTTATTAGCAGTATTATATCATCCTTATTAATGTCAATATCAATGACACTATTATCATTGTGCCAATATTAATGACACTATTATCATTGTCATTACGAATATAATGACGAATATAATGACGAATATAATGACAAATATGACGAATATAATGACGAATATAACGAATAATTACAAATATAATGACGAATATAATGACGAATATAATGATGAATATAGGTCTTATTGGGTATCTACCTAATTACATTATGAATATATTAGATAAATCTAACCTGGGCGTGTTGGCCTAATTGGTAGAGCGCGGGCCTCACGTGCGGAAGGTCGGGAGTTTGGTTCCCGGTCGAGTCAACCCAATGACTTTAAGATTGGTACCTGTCGCTTCCTAGCCAGGCACTCAGCATTAATAGGATAGGGCAAGGGCTGGTTAGCTCAGTGTCAGGATAATGTGACTGAGCGGGGTATCGGGTCATGGTACCAGCAGCCTGATTACAAGTGGGGCAGCACTATAAAGTCGCCAAGAGTGCACACTGTCACAAGTCGGTACCCTTAGGTTTTTCAACAAACAACAAACAAAACATACATGTAAAGTGAAAAGAGACTTAGCAATGTTCCTCAACATAGGAATGACTGCATATTATTCCTCCATTTGTACCTGATCAGTTGACCAATGTGTAGTCTGTACCTTCATAATTAAGTGTGTGCAGTATGCTTACTTACTTACTTATTGGGGGGTTTGTGATCTAGCGGTCACTGGCTGCAGGACTGCAGCATTAATAAATGGCGCCGTTAAAACGGCCCGTTTTTGGCGTGTGTTTTTTTTGTTGGGGGGGGGGGGGTGTCTTTCCTTCTTACTTCGTCCAGCTTGAGGGGTGGTGGGGGGGGCGTGGTGCTTTGTGCGGTGACTTGTGCTGTGGTGCGGCGGTGGCCCGGTAGTTGGCAATATGTTCTTGGGCCCATGGTCCTGTACCTCGACCGGAGATCAAGCGGGATCTGGTGTCATTGGCAGCAGGGCCATGGGCGGCACGTTGGTCTTCCGGGCCCCCGTCACAGGGTGGGTGATCCAGTGCCAGTGGCTCTTGGACCGGGGTGGGTGTGGCTGTATCCGCTGTGGCACTGGCCCATTAAATACCAAACCCAATGCATTCTCACACCTATTCCAAGGGACAAGTTCTGACACTCGCACGCTCATTGCAGGACCCAGACACTGTCCAAGAAAGCTGCCATACTTCTACTTGGCACCAGATATCACACCTTTTTCATCTGAGTGACACTGGAGATTGACACCTGCCTCAGTGTTTTAGCAAGTGGCACTTGTAACTGAGGCAAATGTATGATGCAAATTGCGAGTGCTTATACATATATAACTGTATACAAATTGTTTACTCATATGGCCCTTAGCTATATGGACCTGTTATCTATATATAACACTCTATACATATATAGAGTGTTAACATATAGCGTGTTAACATCAAGTAAGATATCAATACATATGTGGTCTACTCTTATGTATGGGGCTGAGACATGGACAATCTCTAAGAAAATCTACAAATGTTTAGCAGCATTTGAGATGTGGACTTATCGAAGGATGATGAAAATATCATGGACAAAGAAGATCACCAACAAAGAAGTTCTCAGAAAAATTGGTCGTAATGCTCGCATTGCGTTTGATGCGAGGGAAGGAAGAGACCCTCGCCCTCCCTGCCTCACCTGCCGTCGCGCAGCTTTCCCACCTACCCTGTCATCCGCCCCTCAGCTTTCTCTCACCCCTGTCGCCCTGCACCCCTGCCGCCCTCGCCCGCCGCTTTCTCACCTCCCCCCTCGCCTTTCAGCTCCCTCCCTTATAAGGCCGCCCGCCGGCCTCCCTCAGGCACTCGCCCTCCAGCCGTCCTCCCATCAGCATCGATTTCTTCTTTGGGAACTTCACCTCGGACCGCTCCATCACCCTCGGGCCACTCCACACCATGCCCGGAAACGGAAAAGGGAAGGGACGGAAAGGAGCCCGGACGACCGCCCTGGCCACGCCGGGGCCCTCCTCGGGTACGCCAGGAGGCACCTCACCTGCCCCGGCCCCGGCTTCTCCTCCGGCGTCTGAGGACCGACCCTCGGGCACCGAGGCCGCCATACTCCAGGCCATGCAGCAAATTACCAGCCGCCTGGACGCCCTCGAGTCCGGGGCCGCCACCTCAGGCACCGCTCTCGGGGGCCCTGCACCCGCAGTACGAGCGCTACAGCTGCCTCGCTGCACCGCCGTCGGCCCCTCCGCCCCCGGCCTACCTCCAGGAGGCCGCCGACCATACCCCGGCATCCGCGGCCGATGCCGTATGGGAGATCCTGGCGTCGGGCGAGGCATGGCACACCGGGAGACGTAAAGGTGTCTCCCCCGACTACCTCTTCCCCTCTGACCTCGTTGAGAGGGGACCTGAGCGCAAGTCGGGGGGCCATAACCGGCGCCTCACCTATACCTCTGCCGACAACCCCGTGACCTCCACCGACAGCCCCGTAACGACCACCGACCGAAACGCCACCCAGAGCACAGCCGGGGACCATCACCTCGCGCCGCAGGCCCCAGACGCCGCCTACACTGACCACGAACCCTCCCGAGACATCACAGCCGCCGACCTCCACGCCGACCATCACGACCTCCACGACACCGCCTTCCTCAACCCGCCCGAGCCGACCCCGACGCCCACCCCCCCAGCCCTGAGGACTTCACTGCCCCCCTCTCCGACCTTCGCCGCACCTCCTCACCGCAGCTCTCCAGGGAGCGGGCCTCCCCAACTTTTTGGCCGCCCGCATCCCTGTCGACGTAGGCCCCGGACTCACCACACCCAGAGCCCCTGGCCGACCTCATGGCGCAGGGCTCCTGGACCTCAGAGGCGGCCCACGCCTCGTGCCCCGCCTCGCACCCTCGGGTGCGCCTCGAGCCCTCTCCTTTCTTTTTTGGTGGAGGGCTCCTCGGCGCCCCTCCCCTGAACTATAAGCTCCCCGAGCTCTTCCTCCCTAGCTAAGTTATACGGTTCGCTCCTTCTGAGCTCCTTTTTTACTCTGCTCAGTATTGTTGTTACATTGCTCCTTATGAGCTGCTTATTTACTCTCCTGTATAGCTTATGTTGTGAAGCTTACCAATAAATGCCTCCCTTTTCTCCATCTCTGCCTTGCCTTCTTCCTTTTCGCGCATCAAAAATAAGAAACGCTTGTTTCCCACTATACAGACAAAGAAACTTTATTTATTTTTGCCACATCATTCGTCAGAGTTCAATATACCGTACATTGTTGGAAGGGAAGGTGAATGGCAGCAGAGAGAGAGGGAGACCAAGAACATCATGGTTTCACAGTGGACAGGCTTGAATTATTCACAGTCTATCAGAACAGCACACCATCGGGAAAAGTGGAGAACCATTGCATCCAACCCTCGACTAGAGGACGGAACTATTGATTGATTGATTGATCTATATATAATACCAAGCGGTGGTTAAGTTCTAGGGTCATTCTTATCACTACTCCTCTTGTAAAATATTCTGATTTTCGACGTTAGGGGGAATGCAAATATTATATTACGAAAAAGGTATATGTGATCAAAGCGCATGTATATATATATATATATATATATATATATATATATATATATATATATATATATATATGTAAGTGCATAGTGTCACATATATATATGTAAGTGCATAGTGTCTCGCTCCGAGAGCGTGTTGTTCGTCGTCGTCTTCCGGCATCCCTGGATCTTCTCCGTGACCGGCCGTAGGAAGAGTGGCCTTCGTCTTCCCTATCCTTTGTCCCCCACTCCGGCCGAGCCTCCTCGGGAATCACGTGAATTTCAGTTCTGTGGGGGGCCTTCTCTGTCTTGTCGTCGTCTTTTCCTGGCTCGTCCCTAGTCCGTGGACGACCGGCCCTCCTTCTGTCTCTCTCTGCCTGCAAGTCACTCAGGCGATCCTGGAGATCCTGGAGCCGTAACTCTGCCTTGATTTTTTTCGATCGCCGCTCTTGCCTCCTCTTCCTTTTCTTCGATCGATAAGTCTGCCATTGCCGTCGTCACTTGGGCCGAGTCGTCTTTTGATCTACTTGAGGCCATACTTCTGGTGCGCACCGTCGTACGTTGGTGGTCACAACAGGTCGCAGCGTCGTCCTTCTTGTGGTTGAAACCGCAGTCAGTACAGTATGGCAGCGGCATAGGTCGTCCGTTGGCCTGAGTCGTCCGTTGGCCCGACGGGCGATGTGTGGAAAGACACTAATGCTGAATGACCGTTAAAGTACGGACAGTACCAAATCTATACGAATAAATCGACAAGATTCAAATTGCTCGTTGATAATATTAATATGGCAGATGTGAACCGACGGATAGTCGTCCACTGGCCCGAGTGTGCAGTTGTAACGATCGATAAGTATTTGAGCAAAGCGTTTTCAACGATCGGGCGATTTGCTGAACGACCGTTACGAATAATCGACAAGATTCAAATCGCTAGTCCATAAGCTGTTAATATGGCTGATCTAAGTAACTTTAACGACCGATACCGTCGTCAACTGGCCCGAGTATGCAGTTCTTAACGATTTTATATGAGCAAGGCGTTTTCAACGTCGATCGGGGTATTTGGTTTTCGACAACATTGAAATATTTTTCAACAGTCATCCGCTGTCCCTGTAGAAATAAGGTTCATTATGTGCACGATACCGTTATTCTTTGATCAGGAACGATCGTCCTTGGTAGAGTTCACCGAATCAGCTGAAGTCGTCCAGTGGCCCCAGGTAAAACAACAGGTAGCAAAGGTAAACAAAGGCACCACAGGTAGCTGGTAGACTGTGGTCCTTCCAAAGCGAAAAACAGGAGGCAAGTGACGATTTGAACCGAGTTGAGTGCGAGCGCCGGGGCCAAAGGAAGCAGCAGGCCCGGACGACGGCGATTGGACAATATTCAAATCGACTAAATAAACAAATAATAAATAATAATAATTCTCCGAGCGTTTATATGTATATAATAGATTATATATAATATATATATATATATATATATAATATATATATATATATATATATATATATATATATATATATGTAAGTGCTGGTGGTGGCTGGGTGGGATGTAAATAGACATAGTGGTGCTGGCCGGTCTGTGGGTAAGGGCCACTTAGGGCCTACCCCCTCCCCCTCTGCTGGGTAGGATCACCACACTCAGGGTCAAGGTTCAAGGCTGGTAGTGGCCAGAGGGGCGACACAGCTTGGTGGTGGTGGGCAGACCACTGGTAGCCATGGGGACCAGGAATGATGGATCTCTATTGGTAGAGCCAAGAATGCTTATTTCCCATTGGGGGAAAAGAGTGGGGTGATATTCTACAATGAACCCATGTACTGTATATAATAAACCAGAGAGGATTGGACTCTCTCTTCTCACACTCTTTCTTTGCTTTACTTTCTCTTTCTCTCCATCTGTATTGTTTTTCACCTTAGCCTACCTACATAGCCACATACTCGAACACGTAACCCTACACTCTGTTAATCGGCTCTGCCAACGCGCATCATCTTACTCCACTGATGCTTTGCCATATATGCACTGTTTATAGTATGTTTTGTTGTGACTATTGTACACATTTTATATTCATTTTGATGGGCTTTTTTACCAACTTTGATCAGGTTGAGTTACATAGCCGTCAGTGTTGTTAAAGTTGCATAGTCCGATGGTATAAATATATTTTCAAAACTAAAACACTTACCTAGATTTGATCCTGCATATCTAACTTAGATACTGGTGCCCACACTAATCAATTGATGCTGTATTTATGGAATAAATCCGATTTGACAAGAATGTACATACACACCACTGCTAGAGGAAGCCATGTTCCTCAGAACTCACTTTCTAAGATGCAGGTCAATCTCATGACCTCTCTGAGACTCTTGGTCGTCATGGCCTAGTTTCACACCATGTGACCAGCCTGAGCAAGACTGAGGCACTCTCCAGAAACAGGTCAGGTATGTTTGCTTTGTTTATGTTCAGCAGAGCTTCTGTTATCTGCTTTTCTTCTCATTAGCTATAAGTTGTGTTATCTCACTCAGTTGATAGTTAACCATGTAAAGTGTCACTGACATTGAACTGAAAGTGTAGGAATCAGGATGTTTACTCCATGCCAGTATTCTCGATGTCGGTGTGATATCACCGCGGGTGACAGCCCTGAGCAATGACTCGCGAAGGGTAATTTGTGCTGCAGCAATGCTATCTCCTTCCTTTTGTTCACTCATCATAAGTTATAGAGTGGGTGTGCCCAAAATATAAATTCCACAGCTGGCAGAAGCTATGTCTACTGTTTACAAGTTGTGAGTTCAGTATGGTAATGAGGTCAGTACACCACATGACCATGGTGAGATTGGGAATGGTGTCACAGCCTTGGCTTCCATCCCGGGAGTTTCGGCAAGCTTGCCGAAATTATTTTGAATGCATTTACTTCCAATATCTTCAAAATGACTTGGCTGTCATCAAAACCAACTCAGGGGAATGATAAGTAGATCATAATTCAATTTAATATATTTACCTACAAAAGTTTGGGAAAACTCACAAGCCATCGGACTATGCAACTTTAACGCTGTCGTTAGAAAGCACCTCCGATATGGTTTAACGCATAATGATACAGATGAATTCCACCAGATGGCTCCACTATATTGAAGCGGGACCATGCACAAGTTGAGGGGTTGATGCGGACCCTGCTGTGCATGGGGTAAAGCTAGTGTATACACTTTAACCCTTGCTGTGCATGGGTAAAGCTAGTGTATACACTTTAACCCTTGCTGTGCATGGGGTATAGCTAGTGTATACACTTTAACCCTTGCTGTGCATGGGATAAAGCTAGTGTATACACTTTAACTCTTGCTGTGCATGGGGTAAAGCTAGTGTATACATTTTAACCCTTGCTGTGCATGGGGTAAAGCTAGTGTATACACTTTAACCCTTGCTGTGCATGGGATAAAGCTAGTGCATACACTTTAACCCTTGCTGTGCATGGGGTAAAGCTAGTGTATACACTTTAACCCTTGCTGTGCATGGGGTAAAGCTAGTGTATACACTTTAACCCTTGATGTACATGGGGTAAAGCTAGTGTATACACTTTAAACCCTTGCTGTGCATGGGGTAAAGCTAGTGTATACACTTTAACCCTTGCTGTGCATGGGGTAAAGCTAGTGCATACACTTTAACCCTTGTTGTGCATGGGATAAAGCTAGGGTATACACTTTAACCCTTGCTGTGCATGGGATAAAGCTAGTGTATACACTTAAACCATTGCTATGCATGGGGTAAAGCTAGTGTATACACTTTAACCCTTGCTGTGCATGGGGTAAAGCTAGTGTATACACTTTAACCCTCGCTGTGCATGGGGTAAAGCCAGTGTATAGACTTTAATCCTTGCTGTGATATGGGATAAAGCTATTGTATACACTTAAACCATTGCTGTGCATGGGGTAAAGCTAGTGTATACAGTTTAACCATTGCTGTGCATGGGGTAAAGCTAGTGTATACACCTTAGCCCTTCCTGTGCATGGGATAAAGCTAGTGCATACACTGTAACCCTTGTTGTGCATGGGATAAAGCTAGGGTATACACTTTAACCCTTGCTGTGCATGGGGTAAAGCTAGTGTATACACTTTAACCCTTGCTGTGCATGGGATAAAGCTAGTGCATACATAATAAGCACAGATCTGGAAGGTAGCA
The DNA here is from genome assembly GCA_030323885.1 of Branchipolynoe longqiensis. NCBI lineage: Eukaryota > Metazoa > Annelida > Polychaeta > Phyllodocida > Polynoidae > Branchipolynoe > Branchipolynoe longqiensis. The sequence goes on from CM059196.1 coordinate 2,035,697, forward strand.
CTTGTGAATAGATGGAGGGGAGGGGGGTGCATTGAGCTGCTGCAGTGGGGGGTGGCGCCGTCTGGTGTCAACGGGAGTACTGGAGACACATGGCTGTAATTTTCTCCTAATGGTAAGTAGAGACTATAGCTATTCCCACTACCAACCCGCCCCCTGGTGGCAGTGGCACACCATGGTGGTAACAAGAAGTAATGTAACAAGAAGTAATGTAAGTAGCAGGCTCCTGTGCAGCCCGCTATGTGGGAAAGGCTTAATAGAGGATTCCCACCACCAGCCAGCCCTCTGATGGCAGTGGTAAGAACCAATGTGGGTATCATCAGCTCAGTGTACATGTATCCATTTACCTTTAGACTATGTTATTGATTTGGCAACATCTCAGGTCATATCAGGAGGAGTACCGACTTCTTACAATGCGCACTCATGGCGACTTTATAGTACTGCCCCACTGGGAGCCCAGGCTGCCAGCACCATGACCCGATATCCCACTCAGTCACATTATCCTGACACCGAGCGAACCAGTCCTTGCCCTCTCTTAATAGTGCTGAGCGTTTTACCAGGAAGTGACAAGTATCAATTTTGTAAGTCATTGGTTTGACTCGATCCGGAATTGAACTCCCGACCTTCCACCAGGTTGGAGAGCTTACCTCGTTTGGGCTACATGGGTTATTGGATGTCCGATTCAATTACCAAGGTCGAATTTGATATAAGGATATATAGGTAGTGATATGACATATATATGGCTGTGACACAGTGAGTTTAGGCTAGTTTTACTATTGGGACATATCACTGGAAAGGAACATATTATATCAATATCCCTGATTAGTGTCAGGATATATAGTTAGTGAAGTAATTTCTGAAACAACATTAACATATTTGTGCTTAATGGTAAGACACCAGGTTCCCTGTGTTAGTTACTGTGGTCTTATAACCAATCAACCACATCACAATAGGGGTCCCTCCAGTCAGCCATGGGTATATGCTGGGCCCATATGTATGTGTCACTATTTAACCGCACCGGGCTTAAAGGCGGGTGCCGGGTTAGCTAACCCCGGGGTTCCAAATGTGTCATGGGGCATGTATGTGACCAAAGCGTGCCCGAGTTAGCTAACGTTTCAGTTATTTATAGATTTGGGGAACCCCTGTGTGGGTATTTACATTCGTCGATTCGATACTATTAATATCTCCGCCAATGCAGCGGCAGCCTTAATAACGCTTCGAATTTAGCGTTAAATTGATAAAATATATTGCCGGCGACGGCAGCGGCCATGTTTAGTTTACATTGGACAGTATCGATATCGATGTCGCTGCGGCGGCGGCTATTTGTTTACTTTACATTCGTCGATTCGACACTATTAATATCGCCGTCAATGCAGCGGTAGCCTTAATAACGGTTCGAATTTAGGGTTAAATTGATCAAACTTCACTTATTGCATATCCAATTCTGTTAAATATGGTCGCATTGAATAGATTTGCGCATAATCGGTGCCTAACCCCACATTTAACCCTGGTTTCGCTTGGGGTTAGTGCAGGCGATTTTACGCTCGCCGAGTTAGTTTAACCCCGACACATACATACGCAGTTTTCGCCGCTAACCCGGGAAATCTGCACGACACAGAGTTCAGAGTTACGACCGCTAACCCGGACACATACATGTGGGCCCAGGTTAGTGGAAAAGCCTGTGTGACTGCCCCCCCCCCACCCACACCCACACACACATACACCTTTACACTTCTTCGTATTCAGTGGCCAGCTTACTGGGGTCGGGGGTTAGTTCAGAGAGGGAGAACAGTGAACATGCCAGATTAGGTTTACTGGCTGTATTGGTAGTGTAGTGGTCTGCACTGACCTACCAGGCAAGGAGCCGCATAGACAGGTAGGCGTGGGTAGTATGGTGATATCAGGGAGCCTAGGTGGTGTAATGGTTAGCACACTGTCCCGGAATGCAAAGAGATGTGGGGTTGAGTCCCGCTCTAGGTGCAATATTTTCCATTTTCATCACCCCCATGACACTGGTGTCATGACCAGGATCCTGTACAAGCTACATGCTGTATGGTTGTTGAACCTACACTGTGTATGTATATATATGTAAGTGCATTGTCCCGGAATGCAAAGAGATGTGGGGTTGAGTCCCGCTCTTGGCGCAATATTTTCCATTTACATCACCCCCATGCCACTGGTGTCGTGACCAGGATCCTGTACAAGCTACATGATGTATGGTTGTTGAACGTACACTGTGTATGTATATATATGTAAGTGCATTGTCTGTATGTATGTAATTGTAAGCATTATAAGACTTACAATTCCAGGAGGACGAGTGTAGTAGTCTGCACTGACCTCTCAGGCAAGGAGCCGCATAGAGAGGTAGGCGTGGGTAGTATGGTGATATCAGGGAGCCTAGGTGGTGTAATGGTTAGCACACTGGCCTGGAATGCAAAGAGATATGGTCCCGCTCTATGCGCAATATTTCCCATGTTCATCACCCCCATGACAGTACCTATATTTTTATCAATTATTATTGTCATTATAATGATTATTATTAGCATTATTATGATTACCATTATTATAATAATTATATATCTAATCCTTATTGAGCATGTTGGCGAGGATAGCATGCATAATTTACGAACGAGGCTGGTCTATTTCTGTCTTCCTCGCTCAACATGTCCTTCTCCTCTGTCATTCTGCCCCTGTGGTTCTGGTTCGTCACTTCGCTTCCCAGATCGCGTTCCGTGCTTCCCAAGGTGACACTATGCCTTGTTGCTCGTCGGCTCATTTCCTTCAATTTAGCGCTCTCAGTATTAGGTCATAGTGATAAATAACAGAACTTGATCCTAAGGCCCTGTCACACTACGACGTAACGACGTCAACGTAGGGAGAACGTGAAGAACGTTGAACTTCTCGGTGTAGTATGCAAATTTGGGCACAAGTTGAACGTGGATGCAGCGTAGTGGACGAGAGTGTCACATCGGTAAAGCGTACTGATACCATCATTCAATGAGAAAGGACAATGTAATTACGCTCACGGAATGTTATGAACGTTATTCCATCACCAGAAGAACGTTACATGACGTTACATACGTCATGAGACGTTGAACGTACGTTGAATGTACATTCTCCTGACGTTCTCCCGACGTTCCCATTACGCCGCGTGGGCATTTCCACTCGGTTTAATGTGGGTCAACATAGTGGAACGTAGTGAGCAGCGTTTGCCTAACGTCCGTTTAACGTCATTGACGTTTGCTGAACGTGAACAGAATGCATGGCGAACGTAAACCCTTACGTTCGAGCTACATCGTAAATTTTGAACATGTCCAAAACCTTGACGTAACTCGACGTAATGTGACGTAGCTCGCCGTCAGTCTAACGTCATTCTGACGTCATCAAAACGTAATCCAACGTATGTCAACGTAATGAAGAAAAATCACCACGTTAGGCTCACGTTAGCTCATTACATCGCAGTGTGACAGGGGTATAAGCAGTGAACCATTACACTCCTAAATACAGCATTTGTCCTAAAGCAGTGGAAGTTCATTATCCTGTTTGCTTATTAACGTGCTCGTGTCTGCACTGCTTACCACGGTCTCACCGTGGTGATAGTGCCTGCCGCTAGCCGGTAATTTTCTGCATTGTACCACTTTCTCATTTTATTGAGTCACGGTCATAATTAACAGAATTCTTTCTTAGCTGAATAGTAATGCTCCTAAACAACAGAATTTGAGTGAAGCAGTGGAACGTTCAGCTTGCTCTTTCTTTTATTAACGTGCTTGTGTCCGTTTACCCCGTGACAGTGACTGCCACTCGTATCATGTTGTAAAATATTCTGATAAAACGCATTGGTGGGGAATGTGAAATGGTCTATAAAGGAGTACAAATGGTCTATAAAGGTAAATGATCTATAGGGTCAGGTGCATGAATGCATTTATGTGGTTGCTGGTGATTCTTTACTTGTAGTCAATAGTAATTGTGTATTAGATAGATAGTGTGAGAGAGGCACTACTCTTAGTGTGTAAGGTGCTCAAAAGCTCCACTCACTACCCCCTCCCCCCCCCCCCCCCAACTGTTAGTAACAGATCACCACATACACACAGCAGGCAGGTGCAGGCCAAGCAGCCACACCGCATGGTGGTGGTGGGTAGATCACAGTAGCCATGGTGACACAATAATGCTTACTGTTCATTGGTGGACCTAGAAATGCTTGTTGTTGATTGGAGAGCATGGTCAGGTGGTGTGCCATATCAGATCCATGTACCACTATATAATAATAAACCTGAGGGTACAAGCTCTCACTCTACTTTCACTCTTTATACTCTTCATTTCTATCCTTGCCTGTATTGATTTCATATTAGCCTGCCTACACAACTACAGCTGCCAGATGACGACTTTACAATGTAATTGTAAACAACATCATCATCATCATCATCATCATGCTGTCGGTCGCGATGCGACAAAGACTGCTTTCATTACTTGACTGCCGCTCTCCATTTAGCTCTCTGATGTAAGAGTGATGTCCATGAGTCGGTCTTAATGTACATTTCATGAAAGCTGCCTGCAAAAGTGTTGAAGTGCTGCTGGCTTTTGCAAGTTACCAGCGGCACTCTCTCAGGGAGCAAATAGAGGTTTCACACTGGCAAGAACATGTCCAGACAGGCGCAAAACTATTTGTCCCTGCAGTGGCTGGTCAGGAGATGTTGGGAGTTCCATACATCAACCGCCCTTAATGCTGCCACAGTGACATGGTTTTCTGTTTAGGGTTTGCTCCCTTAGGCTTCGGTTCTATCAGGAACCTGTACCACAAGGCAGTGGTTTACAAGTCTGCATGGCAGGGGCGTCAAACTCCCTGAGGTATTGCAATACCTGCATACTAGTTGTAAACAACAGCACATGACAAATCAATCAGAATATCTCGAAAACCACACCAGATACAATCAAATCACTTTCCACACAAAGAGACAACATTTCCTCTTTCTGATGATAGTTTCCTTGGTCGGAGGACCGGTTCACAAACATGTTATTTTATGTTTGATAGTTATATTACCCTCTGAATTATGTTTTCTTTTGTTTTTTTTAATATTTTTATTGAGGCTGTATTTATACTGTCCATAGCATGTAAGCCTGGGTATCCAGGCTTGTTTTCAATGCTGGCCAGCTGTAGTGTTGGTGTTGTCTTACCAGGCAGTAGCTGCTGATAAGTTATTTGATTGTCTGCATTTCAGTAGCAGATAGATCTGTTGGTACGTTTAGTAGCCTATGTTAGTTTTTGTTGGGCCCTCTTGGCATTGAATTTTTGTGTTATTCTTATTACTATGTTAGTTGTTTTCTTAGGGTTCTATGTTAGTGTTTTGGGGTTTTCTTGGGAAGAGTTTTCCGCTTTTTTCTACTTAATTCTATACTAGCCTATTTTATTTACATGTCCATAGGCCTGTACGTAATAGATGGTTGAGTTATGTTTGTTTGAATTTGATTTGATTTATATTGTTGTTGGATATGTTATCTGGCTTTTATATTTCCGGTTATCCCGCCCTGGTACTATGGTACCAAGTTAACAAGTTATTAACCGTAGGTCCCACCTCAATCTGGTGGAAATGCTGTTCGATTTTGATGCATGCCCATTGCGATAAGGCCAGTTTAACCAGGCCCCGTTCAAACTGCGACACCGGCTCTTTTCTTCGATTTGAGCATATTCTCATTATTAAGTCACACTCATAAAAACAGAATTTAATCTTAGCAGTGAAGAGTCACGCTACTAAATAATAGAATTTGATCTGAAGCAGTAAAATTGGTATGCTTGCTCGCGTGTGACAATGTCATCATAGCCTCAGCTCAGCAGTCAGTAAGTGTTACGCCTGTTGTTGACATTCTGGTAGCCACGCCCACTACCCCACCTCCCCGAGGTGAGGACATTCCGGCACGTACACTCACGATGCCTGCCCTACCCGACTCATGGTCTGCAATGAGCGGACATGCTCATTTGGGTTCATTGCTGGGCACAGGGACTGCGAAGCTGCTGGGGCTTCCCACCCCTGACACTGAGGGGGGGGGGGAGGCTTCTGGGGCAAGGGGGCCTTCCGAGTGGGGGGCCGCACCTCCAAGTGGGGGGAGAGGGGGTAGGAACTGCCGACGTGAGGGGGGGGGGGAGCCCACCGGTGTGTGCAGCGCTGTCCCCCTCGCCATCGGCAAACAATACAACTATATTAAAAGCATCATAAAAGGTTGTTAAAAGGTTTTCATCGCACTATGCAGATTTGTGTCCCTTTGTTTGTGTGATGAATGTATTTACCCCGCTCATAACAGATCAGTGTGTTAACACCTGCTTTCAATGCGGGAGTAGGCAGCGCTAGTCCAATTTTGAATTTTTTTTGTTTGTAATAATTTACGTTTTCTTGCTTTTATTCATGGCTTGTAAATGTTTGTAAATTGCAAACAGTCCAAAATCCAGCTTTTACGATACTTTCTGTTGGTCCATTTAAACATCATCTGTTTTTCTAGGTTACTTTTTTTTCAGCTTTAATTTCACTGTGAATGTGTTTCACTGCTGATACGGCGCAAAACCATCACCAACCAATCAATCATTTTAAATTGGAAAAAAAAGCACCTAACAATTCAAGTCACACTAAGTGCTATTTGCAATTCTATCTAGGATAAGCTGCACGTTACTCCTATTGCGAATACTCTACCCTTCCACACACACACACACACACCACCACCACATCACACACCCTCATCCACCATAAGCCTAAATAAAGCCACATAGTTCGATGAAAGCAGCACTCAGCTTACAGTTGCATAGTCAGATGAAAACATCAAATTTTCAAAACCAAAACACTTATCTAGATTTGATTCTACATATTCATTTGTTGCTGCGTAGAAGGGCGTAATACGTCAATTAATAGAAACCGTTACTACTGAAGCCTATGGTGTCAGAGTTTTGGCGTGCTTGCCAAAATTATTTAGGCATGTTTTGACATCAAATATCTCCAAACTTAGCCATTTAAAATTAAAGTTACTTCAAACTAAAGTGAAGTAGATTATAACGATTAGTATAATATATTTATCTCAGAAAATAGCGAAAACTCAAAAGCATCGGACTATACAACTTTAAACCGAAACAAATACCTAGATTTGATCCTACATATCTAAATTAGATATTGAGGCACTTATTGCGCATGTGTGGCTGCATAGAGGGAGGGGTTGTTGGTTGTTGGAGTTGTACCAACTTTTATTCCATCATGTTTTATTCCATCACCGAAAAATCAAGCTAGGTCCATGACACCTGAATATGGACTTAGAATAGGCATTTCTTTGCTCCTAATCAATATTTATAGCTGCATCAGACCAGGGATGAGGACATTTCCGATTTTCGAAGGTTTTCCTTTTTTCCCATGGTTATATGGATAACTTTCTGTCATATGTTTAGCACTGTCAAATTTACTGGAAGTCAGATTTCTGTTTTTAGTTGTTAGAGGTAATGCTCATCCTTGTGTAGACACTTGTTTGGAGATTGATCTAGGAAGTACCTAGGTACTGCCATATACTGATATAGATTGTGCTTAAAGTATTATCTTATTAAGTTACTTTGAATAGTGTATTTTAATTATGCTTAGATGGAAATATACGCTATTGTTAGATTAGTATTCAGTAGTTAAAATTATGGTTTGCAGGTATTGAAGGAATAGCAATACCTCAGGGAGTTTGACGCCCCTGCCCTGCAGACTTGTAAACCACTGCCTTGTGGTACAGGTTCTTGACAGAACCGAAGGCTAAGGCAGCAAACCCTAAACAGAAAACCATGTCACTGTGGTAGCATTAAGGGCGGTTAATGTATGGAACTCCCAACATCTCCCGACCAGCCACTGCAGGGACAAATAGTTTTGTGCCTGTCTTGACATGTTCTTGCCGGTGTGAAACCTCTATTTGCTCCCCGAGAGAGTGCCGCTGGTAACTTGCAAAAGCCAGCAGCACTTCAACACTTTTGCAGGCAGCTTTCATGAAATGAGAGCGGCAGTCAAGTAATGAAAGCAGTCTTTGTCGCATCGCGACCGACAGCATGATGATGATGATGACCAACTTGTGACAGTGTAAAATATTCCGATAAAACGCATTGGTGGGGGAATCAAATGGTCTATTGTAGTAAAAGGTATATATGGCCAGGTGCATGATTGTATTTATGTAGTTGCTGGTGATACTTTACTCGTGGGCAATAGTCATTGAGTGTTAGTCAGATAGTGTGAAAGAGGCACTAGGAGATAGTGTGTAAGGGGCACTTGGAGCTCTACTCACTACCCCCTCCCACCTCTGTTAGTCACGGATCACCACACACTCAGCTCAGGGCAGGTGGTGGCCAAGCAGCCACACCGCATGGTGGTGTTGGGCAGAGCATTGTAGCCATGGGAACCAAGGAATGCTTGATGTTCATTGGTGGAGCTTTGGATGCTTGATTCTCATTGGAGAATAAGGTCAGGTGGTGTGCCATACCAGATCCATGTACCACTATAAATAATAAACCTGAGGGCTTGACTCTCTCTATACTCTTCCTTTCTCTTCTTGCCTGTATTGATTTCACCATAGCCTGCCTACACAAACACAGATTCCAGCCGTGGACTTTACAAGTGCGCACTCATGACGACTTCATAGTGCTGCCCTACTGGGAGACTAGGCCACTGGCACCATAAGCTGATATCCCACTCAGTCACATTGGTCGTAATGCGAAGCATTACGTTTGATGCGAGGGAAGGAAGAGACCCTCCCCCGCCGCTGTGGCGCTGCCTACTCACCTCGGCCGAGCCCCGGCTCGCCCCCCCCCTCCCTTCCCGCCACCTTCTTTGTTCTGGCGCTCACGCCTCACCCGACGCCCGCTGCTCGCCACATCTCACCCTCCCCCGGGCCGCCAGCATTCGCACCTCACCGGCTGTCGCCCCCCCCCTTCCTCCCTTATAAGGCCGCCCGCCGGCTCTCCTCAGGCACTCACCCTCCTGCCGTCTTCCGCCTCTCTCCGCTTTTCCTCCTTGGCCTACACCTCGGACCGCTGACACACACCAGCACCAAGCATGCCTCAAGGGAAAGGACGCGGTCGGAAGGGCTCTCGGGCCGCCCCCCGCACTCCGGGGCCTTCTACCACGCCCGGGAGGGACGAGTCACCGGCGTCCGTCTCGGTCTCCCCCCCGGCGCCCTCGGACCGTTCCTCGGGCTCCGAGATGTCCTCAGTGCTGGAAGCCATCCAGCGGATGCAACTGGAGCATCGGCAGGCCAATGACGAGCACCGGCAGGCCAACGCCGAGCACCGGCAGGCCACTGCCGACCTCCACGCCCGGATCGACCACATCAGCACCAACGGCACCCGGCCCGCGCCAGAGGAGCACCGGGCCGCACCCACGCCTCGGGCACCTGCCACCGCCGCGGCCCGGCCCCCGCCGCCGCCGCAGGCGGCCCTCCCCGGAGCCACACACCCGGAGTACGGGAGGTACCGCCACATCCTGCCCCAAGTACAGCCCCTGGCGTCGCCGGCCTACCAGGAGGAGGAGACCCGGCACAACCCCGCCTCTACGGCCGACGCCGTCAGGGAAATCCTGGCATCCGCCGAGGCGCGACACTCAACCAGACGCCAAGGTATTCCTTCTAATTATATCTTCCCCTCCGATCTGGTGAGGCGAGGTCCCGAGAGGAAGCCGGTGAAAAGGGGGGAGGCAACCAAGGATGAATATGCCCTCGCCCTCCTCATCCTCATCGACCACCCGGACTTCCCCGCCCACTCCGCCCCGGGACTCCACCACCATATCCTAGCTATCTGCCGTGACAACCTCATGTACCCCTGGGCGACCGTCCGCCACTACTCTGAGGCGGTCTTCACCGCGATCGCGGACGGCGCCCTCCCCCACGGTTGGCATGACCCAGTAGCCATAAACCTCCTCAGATTGGAGTCCCTCGCCATGCCCCCCCAGTCCACCACCAGCCAACCCCGCTCCGCCGACCCTGCAAGGCCCCGCCCCCAGTCCCGAGCTCACACCGACACACGCGTGGCCTACAGCAAGGATATCCACGGCCCACTGTGTTATGCCTGGAACCGGGACCCCAACTCCTGCACCCACGCAGCCCCGGGGGAGGTCCACGGCCAGGGGGCGTCCAAACAGCTCCACGCATGCGCATACTGCGCCAATGTGCGAAAGGTACTGACCAGGCACAGTGAGGACGCCTGCCTGGCCAAGCGCGCCCGGGCAGCGGCTCCCGCCTCGCCGGATTTTTAGGGAGCCGGCACCTCCACCCCGGCACGGAGGCCCCAGACCGGCCCACCCACCCTATTAAAGCCGCCCACCACACTGCCACCAGCCCTCCGACACTACCGCCCAGCTGCCCGAGGCGCGGCCTGCCCGCCGCCTCGGCACCGCCGTTCCCTCCGGCAACCACACCCGCCTCGGGCCCCAGCGCCCCCTCGGCAAGGCTCCCACCGCCACCCGGCCCCAGTGCCCCCTCAGTAAGGCTCCCACCGCCGCCCGGCGCCAGTCGCCCACCATCCTCGACCCTGACGTCCACCTCGACCCTGGCGACACTGCCTTCCTCTGCCCCCCTGACCCCCCCGACCCGCCCCCCCTCCCGCCCCCCGACCCCCCCCCCCCCACCGCCCACGACTTCGCCGCCCCCCTAGCCCGCCCCTGCCGCACCTCCTCCCCCGACCCCAGCCCCCTCAAACACCCTGCCCCGCCCCGCCCTTCCCTCGACGAGCCCACCGTCGATGTAATCGACCCCGACCTCCAGGCCACCCTGCCCGCCGCCCCCTCCTGCGGCCCCACCCCCCACCACTACCGCCCCACCATCCTCGCCTCCTGGCCCCACCCCTCCGGCGAGGCGTGGGACCGCTACCCTACCTTCCTCCGCACCTACACCGCCCTCCGGGAAGCGGGCCTCCCTAATTTTTTGGCCGCCCGCATCCCCCTACCCTCAGGCCTCCACATCCCCGCCTGGCGCTCCCGCCTCCAGGATTACCCCGACCAGGCCGTCCTCGACCTCCTCGAGTTCGGCTTTCCCGCCAACTACTCGGCACCAACCCTCCCTCGGCCCTCATTCTCCAACCACCGTGAGCCCCCGGAGTTCCTCCCTCACATCCAGGCCTTTGTAGAGACGGAGCTCGCCCTCGGCGCCCTCATCGGCCCTTTCCACGTCCCCCCTTTCTCCCCCTGGACCCAGGTCTCCCCGATGATGACCCGCCCCAAGTCCGACTCCAGCAAGAGGCGGGTCATCGTCGACCTCTCCTATCCCCGAGGCGCCAGCGTGAACTCGGGCATCCCCCGGCGCGAGTACCTCGGGGAACCCCACGCCTACACCCTCCCGTCCGTCGCCGACGTCGGCCGCCGCTTAGTGTCCGAGGGCACCGGGGCCTACGTCTGGTCGGCGGACATATCCCGGGCCTACCGTCAGCTCCGCGCCGACCCCCTCTCCTGCCCTCTCTTCGGGATATGCCTCAATGGGGGCACCTACATTGACCTCGCCCTCCCCTTCGGCTGCCGCTCCTCGGGCGCGGCCTGCGTCCGCGTCACCTCGGCGGTGGCCTGGATCCTCCGGCGCGAGGGGTTCCATACCCTCGTCTACGTCGACGACTTCATCGGCTGCGAGGGCTCCTACCTGAAGGCCTGCAAGGCCTTCGACGCCTTCCTCGCCCTCACCACAGCCCTCGGCCTCGACGTAGCACCCGGAAAATGTCACCCCCCCGCTGTCCGCCTCACCTGGCTAGGGTTCGCCCTCGACAGCGAGGCCATGACCATCCGGGTGGCCCCCGCGAAGATCCAGGCCCTCGTCGACGACTGCGACGCCCGCGTCGCCCGCCCCACCCTCGGGAAGCAGGAGCTTCAGAGTCTCCTCGGCCGCCTCAACCACGTGAGCAGCTGCGTGCTCCCCGGCCGCAAGTTCATGGGCCGGCTCCTCGGGGCGCTCCGCAGCTGCTCCGGGGCCTCCACCCTCACCCTCGCCGACGATGCCCTCCGGGACCTGAAATGGTTTGCCGCCTACGGCCGTATCTCCAACGGCCTCCACCTCCTCCGGGCCCCCGAGGGCCGTCGGTGGGTAATAGAGTGTGACTCCTGCCTCACCGGGGGCGGGGCCTTCTCCCCCACTCACTTCTACGCCCGAGGGTACTCCAAGGCGTTCCGAGGGCGCGGTTCCCGACGATCCACGAGCTTGAGGCGGTAAACCTCGTCGTCGCCCTCCGCGCCCTCCCCGCGGACGACGTCGCGGGGGCGACGGTGACGGTCAACACGGACAACATGGCCTCCGCCCTCGCGCTCGAGTCGGGACGTGCCCGAGACGCTACCCTCGGGACCTGCGCCCGGGAGCTCTGGCTGATGGCGGCCACGGGCTCCTTCGAGCTCCGCATCGTCCACAAGCCCGGGGCGGACCTCCTCCTCGCAGACGCCCTCAGCCGCGCCCACCTTCCGGGACCCTGGGACGCGACGGCCCGCGCCGAGGTGGCCCGCCTCGGGCTCCTCCCTACCAACATCACCCATGACGCCTTCCCTTTCTTCCCCGGCCTCTAGGTTTCCCCGAGGACGAGGTCGCCGCCGTCGCCCGGTTCCGCGCCGCCTCCCTCGCCCCGGCGACCTGGAGGAACCGCCGTCGCCAGGCCGAGGAGTTCGTCGTCTACGCCGTGGCCCGAGGCGTCGACCCCCTCGCGCCCTCGCCCTTCGACATCGCCGCCTTCACTGCCGCCCTCTTCCTCCGCGGGCTCGCGCCTGCCTCCATTAAGAACACCGTCTCGGGGGCCCGCTCCTGGGTCGAGGGCGCCGGGGGCCTCACCTCGGGCTTCGACGCCCGCCTCCCCAGGGACGTCTGCCGAGGCGGGGAACGTTCCTCCGCCCACATCCCCCGGCAGGCGCCGCCCCTGACGCCGCAGCAGCTCGCCCTCACCATCAGCCACCTCTCCCGAGCGGGCCCCGCCTCCCTCGTTCCTCGGGCCGCGCTCCTCCTCGGGTACTTCGGGATGCTACGGCAGTCCAACCTGCTGGCCCCGAGCCCCGAGGGGTGGGGCGGCCCCCACACCCTCACCCGAGACGACGTCCGCCCCGCGCCCGGAGGGCTGCGCCTCCGGATCCGCAGCTCCAAGACCATCTCCAGCCCCTCGGGCGCGGTCGCCCTCTTCGTCCCGGCCATCCCGGGCTCCGCCCTCTGCCCCGTGGCGGCCTGGCTCGGGGCCGTCGCCCTCTGCCCCGCCGCCCCGGACGCCCCGGCTTTCATCATGCCCTCGGGCCGGCCCCTCGACCCGCGCTCCCTCACCGCGCTGCTCCGGGGGGCCCTCTCCGCCCAGAGGGTGCCGGCGCCCGAGACCTTCACACTCCATAGCCTCCGCCGAGGCGCCGCCCAGGCCTGCCAGCGCGCCGGGGTCCCCATCTCTGACATCATGGAACAGGGCACCTGGACTTCCGCGGCTGTGCACGCCTACGTGCCCCGCCTCGCGCCCTCGGGCGCCCCTCGAGCCCTCTCCGCCGTTTTGGTGGAGGGCTCCTCGGCACCCCCTCACGCCACTGACTTTTTGACATAAGCCGATTCATAACTATCTTCTGCTCCTTCTGAGCCTCTCTGCTCCTTCCTGGGAGCACCTCATTATTTGATACCTCTTTATTTTTATTACCACTGTGCATATTGTTCATTAATTGTATGTACCTGTAACATGTACTTCCGCTGAGGCGTGAAATAAACACGCCTTCTTTCCACCCCGCCTCGCCTTCTTCCTTTTCGCGCATCGGTCGTAATGCGAAGCATTACGTTTGATGCGAGGGAAGGAAGAGACCCTCCCCCGCCGCTGTGGCGCTGCCTACTCACCTCGGCCGAGCCCCGGCTCGCCCCCCCCCCTCCCTTCCCGCCACCTTCTTTGTTCTGGCGCTCACGCCTCACCCGACGCCCGCTGCTCGCCACATCTCACCCTCCCCCGGGCCGCCAGCATTCGCACCTCACCGGCTGTCGCCCCCCCCCTTCCTCCCTTATAAGGCCGCCCGCCGGCTCTCCTCAGGCACTCACCCTCCTGCCGTCTTCCGCCTCTCTCCGCTTTTCCTCCGCCCACCCACCCGACTTCCACTTAACCTCCCACTCCCTAGGGTGGAGGGCTCCTCGGCACCCCCTCACGCCACTGACTTTTTGACATAAGCCGATTCATAACTATCTTCTGCTCCTTCTGAGCCTCTCTGCTCCTTCCTGGGAGCACCTCATTATTTGATACCTCTTTATTTTTATTACCACTGTGCATATTGTTCATTAATTGTATGTACCTGTAACATGTACTTCCGCTGAGGCGTGAAATAAACACGCCTTCTTTCCACCCCCGCCTCGCCTTCTTCCTTTTCGCGCATCATCCTGACACTCAGCTAACCAGTCCTTGCCCTATCATATTAATACTGAGCGCCAAGCGAGGTAGCGACAAGTATAAATTGTATACGTCATGCGTAGAGGGGAATAAATACTGAGTCCAATTTACTAGAATCTGTTACTGCCGAAGCCCATGGTGTCAGAATCTTTACATGCTTGTCAAAATTTTTTGTTCATGTTTGCACTTCAAATATCTACACATTTGGCCATTTAAAATAAAACTTACTTCAAACTGAAGTAAGATGGGAAAAAACAATTAACCTAATATATTTATTTTCTTAAATTACTGAAACGCAAAAATATCGGACTCTGCAACTTTAATTGATTTGCTCTCTCTCTTTCTCTCTCTCTCCCTCTCTCTCCCTCTCTCTCTCTCTCTCTCTCTCTCTCTCTCTCTGTATGTCTCTTTCCCCTCCCTCTCTCTCTCCCCCTCTCTCTCTGTCTCTCTCTCTCCCCCTCGCTCTCTCCCTCGCTCTCTCTCTCTGTGTATCTCTCTGTCTAGGCCCCGCGCAGGCGGCTGAGCGGTGCATGATGGGGTCCCATGTGCTGCGGGCCCGTGCTCCATGTGCTGCGGGCCTGTGTTTCATGTGCTGCGGGCCCGTGCTCCATGTACTGCGGGCCTGTGCTCCATGTGCTGCGGGCCTGTGTTTCATGTGCTGCGGGCCCGTGCTCCATGTACTGCGGGCCCGTGCTCCATGTACTGCGGGCCTGTGCTCCATGTGCTGCGGGCCTGTGTTTCATGTGCTGCGGGCCCGTGCTCCATGTGCTGCGGGCCCGTGCTCCATGTACTGCGGGCCTGTGCTCCATGTGCTGCGGGCCTGTGTTTCATGTGCTGCGGGCCTGTGCTCCATGTGCTGCGGGCCTGTGCTCCATGTGCTGCGGGCCTGTGCTCCATGTGCTGCGGGCCTGTGTTTCATGTGCTGCGGGCCCGTGCTCCATGTGCTGCGGGCCCGTGCTCCATGTGCTGCGGGCCTGTGCTCCATGTGCTGCGGGCCTGTGCTCCATGTGCTGCGGGCCTGTGTTTCATGTGCTGCGGGCCTGTGCTCCATGTGCTGCGGGCCCGTGCTCCATGTGCTGCGGGCCTGTGTTTCATGTGCTGCGGGCCCGTGCTCCATGTGCTGCGGGCCCGTGCTCCATGTGCTGCGGGCCTGTGCTCCATGTGCTGCGGGCCTGTGCTCCATGTGCTGCGGGCCTGTGCTTCATGTGCTGCGGGCCTGTGCTCCATGTGCTGCGGGCCTGTGTTTCATGTGCTGCGGGCCTGTGCTCCATGTGCTGCGGGCCTGTGCTCCATGTGCTGCGGGCCTGTGTTTCATGTGCTGCGGGCCCGTGCTCCATGTGCTGCGGGCCTGTGCTCCATGTGCTGCGGGCCTGTGCTCCATGTGCTGCGGGCCCGTGCTCCATGTGCTGCGGGCCCGTGCTCCATGTGCTGTGGGCCTGTGCTCCATGTGCTGCGGGCCTGTGCTCCATGTGCTGCGGGCCTGTGCTTCATGTGCTGCGGGCCTGTGCTCCATGTGCTGCGGGCCTGTGCTTCATGTGCTGCGGGCCTGTGCTTCATGTGCTGCAGGCCTGTGCTCCATGTGCTGCGGTCCTGCGTTCACCAATATATAAGACGGCCGGGCGTGTGACTCGCCCCGATATCGATCGCGTTATTTAGCTCCCGAACGATCGCCCAAACAATACCATTGTAACAATACAAAAAACCTCCCTAAACCAACCACCTTCCTAAATAGACCATTTAAAGTAATATAATATTAATAATAATAATAATAAAATATGTATTTCCACATAACCAATGTACACACAAGTTGATATTTATATCAGTAATTATTTCACATGAAAAGTCGGTCCCATGGTGGGTGCATTTAGAGAAGTTTCACTGTGTTCAGCATTTATTATAATATCGCGGTGTCAGAGCGAACATAGATCATGTATAGCTTTACGAAATGTCGTTTGGTGTGAGCCAGCCTTGAATGTGGTTGTAATGTTAAGGCACCAGGAGGCGCTGCGGATCAATGTAAATGGGAAACACCAATTCTGTTAATTGCGCTCGTATACACCGAAATGGCAACCTGGTTTTAATCACAAAATAATCCCAATTCCTTCCGGATTTGCCCAATTTATATCTATTCCTGAATCCGACATAAATGGAGGTGGAAAAAAGCCACCACATGAGCAATAATTATTCTTTCATCCATAACGAGATTGTTTATCAAAGAAGGCCAGTGAGTGTAATCAATCAATCAATAGTTCCATCCTCTAGTTGAGGGTTGGATGCAATGGTTCTCCACTTGTCCCGATGTTGTGCTGTTCTGATAGACTGTGAATAATTCAAGCCTGTCCACTGTGAAATATTTGTAAACCATGATGTTCTTGGTCTCCCTCTCCCTCTGCTGCCATTCACCTTCCCTTCCAACAATGTACGGTATATTGAACTCTGACGAATGATGTGGCCAAAATAAATAAGTTTCTTTGTCTGTATAGTGGCAAACAAGCTTTTCTTATTTTTAATTTTTCTGAGAACTTCTTTGTTGGTGATCTTCTTTGTCCATGATATTTTCATCATCCTTCGATAAGTCCACATCTCAAATGCTGCTAAACGTCTGTACATTTTCTTAGAGATTGTCCATGTCTCTGCCCCATACATTAGAGTAGACCACACATAACACTGAAGAATACGCTTCCTTGTTTGTATTAATATCTTACTTGATGTTAACACTCTATACATTTTGGAGAATGTTGTTCGGGCTATTGTTATCCTTCTTTTAATTTCTTCCTCACATCTCCCATCATTTGTAATCTTTTGTCCGAGATATATGAATTTGGATACTTGTTCTATGTTTGTGCCATCTATGGTTATATTGACATTTGGTTTATCTGTCTTTTTACTTATAACCATTGTTTTGGTCTTCCTGGCAGTGAGTGTAATAATAATAATAATAATAATAATAATAATAATAATAATAGGATGAAGAGTTCAGGCGCAAAACCACGTAAACACACCAATCCACAAATCTGGCTTAAATAAAAGATTTGTAACTGAATATAATTTTATATCTTACTAATTCCACTTTTCATATGATGACATGGTTACGGAGAAATGGACAAAATAATAGGAATATCATTTTTGTTATTTCTTGATGGTTTAATTCTGATGTTATGCAGGTATAGCAATACCTCAGGGAGTTTGACGCCCCTGCCTTGCAGAGTTCTAAACCACTGCCTTGTGGTACAGGTCCTTGACAGAACCGAAGGCTAAGGGAGCAAACCCTAAACAGAAAACCATGTCACTGTGGCAGCATTAAGGGCGGTTGATGTATGGAAACTCCCAACATCTCCCGACCAGCCAGTGCAGGGACAAATAGTTTTGCGCCTGTCTTGACATGTTCTTGCTGGTGTTAAACCTCTATTTGCTCCCAGAGAGAGTGCCGCTGGTAACTTGCAAAAGCCAGCAGCACTTCAACACTTTTGCAGGCAGCTTTCATGAAATGTACAACCGCACAAAGAGCGGCAGTCAAGTAATGAAAGCAGTCTTTGTCGCATCGCGACCGACAGCATGATGATGATGAATTCTGATGTTTATCTCCATTTTTGGATTGGCATTTACGTGTTTTTGCACCTGAACTCTTCCGATATTTATTTCCACATGATCATTGTACATACTGTAGTATATACTACTGTAGTATTGTACATACTACTGTAGTATTGTACATACTACTGTAGTATTGTACATACTGTAGCACAAGCTATACGCACTGTACATCTACCTTACACATACAAGTTGATATTTATATCAGTATTTAGCAATAATCGGTAAGGTGGATTTTATTAGTTGATATTTTTTCTTCAGATGGTATTCTTGTTTCGGTATGTCAGTTTGTGATTCAATTGTCTCGGGTGTCTGTTCCCAGCGCTCAACCTTGCGTTCTTATAGATGGGTGGGTGGGATGGCTGCGAAAGAAAAGAAGGGCTTTGTAGTAAGTAGCCATGCGGCATCTTCGGGCTCACTGGTGAAAGTGAGCTACTCGGCGCTCACATCGGCAGTGCAGGACCGAACCGCCAGGTGGCAGTGGTGGCCAATGGAGTTGGTGCGAGGGAAGAGTGTAGGTGGCGCCAGTGTCGCCTGCCATAGAGTTCAAGGTTGAGGTGGGCGATTCGGTCCCATGCGCCAAATTACCCATGTTGCCGCAGCAACATGAACAATGTTTCACATGAACAATGTTTCACATTAAAAAGGAGAAAGCAGAAGTACAATACTTATGAGGCGCTTTCCCCAGTTAAAAATAACACATATACATTACTAATACTATTGAAACAAATACTAACAAATACAAAAATAAAAGTACAAAATATATTGACATTACCTTTACTACTGTAAATGTACTAGACTACTACGTATTTTCACTCTGGTAAATTATAAAGATTTGGGTCATTCTTTAAAACTGGGCAAGAAAGTGTGACATGGAAACCAAAAGTGAAAACCTTCCAAATAATAGCAAACATCCTTCAAAATAATAGCCTAATCCAATATCCTATGAAGGTATGCATGTTATGCATATGTCAGAGTTGAAAAAAAATGAATTTCACTTTTTGAATTAGATCTTATACAAATTGAGTAATACATTAATGTCACTCGTGTAACATGAAAATCAAAGACACATCCAGAACCTCATTTTAACATATACAACATAGGCAAACAAGATTTTATTGAGTACTCTTAAGCAGACAAGGTTATGACTTACAAGAAAAAAGTTGACAAAAGAGTTGACAAAAAGTTTGGCTACATGCTCAGTGTAAATTTTCACTTTTTCCCATTAGAACAAAATCATAAAAGTAAACTTTTAATTTCTTTCTTGGGATAGCTTCAATAAATGTACTATTGCTAACATACTTAATACACAGAGGATACAATAATTATTTGACTTGCAATCAATAAAAGAAAGAACAAATTATCAGCATCGTAATGTGGAAACCAAATATGTTGTGCCCAGTTTTAAAGAATGGCCCATTTTCTTTTCATACATTCGATGAAAACATATAATATTATCAAGTGAATTCCATATTTGTATACCGTGTATAGATAGATATACATTGAAACTTTAAGGTCATTCTTCCATTTACAAGAACTTATTTTGTTAAAGCATGCTGAAATTTACAAATATGGTGAAACCCCAATTTTACACGCTCCGATTTTACACAGTTTCAGATATAACAAGATGTGTCATTGGACGCGGACTTCTTTAATTTCAAAGTGAATTCTGTAAACAACCCTGATTAATGCGAACGCGCTTTGTTTTTCCCAGCGATGATATTTTATGGACCCCAACGATTGTGTTATACCGGGGTTTCTCTATAATTAGGTCAACGCTCACAGCCCGTAAGTATGCCATAATCAAATATGACTTTACCTTAGTGGGATTCTTTTTTCTTGATGAGTGAAACCTACTTGCAGTAGAAACTGATTAAGTGAAGGAAACCTCATTACGGAGTGCTTTCAGTTTAAGTGCATTGTAAATCAACAATTTCCATTTGCTCGCTTCACTTAAAGCTGCATAGTTCGAGGTAAACATCACATTTTCAAAACCAAAACAATTATCGAGATTTGATTCTATGTATCTAAGTTAGATAATGATGCACTTGAAGAACTCTTTTCCAAAATGTGATAATCGCCGATAAAAAATAAATGAGTTTGCAATGCCAATGCCAAGCTCGTTGCTGATGCATTGGAAAAGGGCTCTTCATATATATAAAGCGATCTTCATATACATATATATATATATATAGATATATATATGAATATATATATATATAGATGTATATATATATATATATAAACGTATCCTAGCTGAGGTGGAGAAGAAAGAGAAAGAGCTAAGATGGATTGAGAGAGTTTACTTTTCACAGCAAGTGATCTATACACAGACTGAGGAATAAGTACAAAGAACTGCTGGTGGCGGCGCCACCGTAGGCGGATGTGCCGCAGCAAATCAATCTGAGTCCGTTACTGGACGATAACGGATCATAATAATAATAGGAAAATACCTCATACCGATGATTTATACACGTATATACATATACTAACTATATATATGAAGAGCACTTTTCCAAAGCACAAGCTACGAGCTTGGCATTGGCATTGCAAGCTCATTTTTTGTTATAGGCGCTTATCGCGTTTTGGAAAAGAGCTTTTCATTTGTCGCCACATATAAGGGAACGCTGAGCTAATTCAATAGAACATGTTACTGCAGAAGCCTATGTGTCAGATTTGTTATCTGCTTGCCAAAACTAAATTGACATGGTTACACTTCAAATATCTCAAAAGTTAGCCATTTAAAATAAAAGTTACTTCAAACTAAAGTAAGGTAGATCATAACAATAATTGAATATATTTGTTTCAGAAATATTACAGAATTTCAAAACCATCGGACTATGCAACTTTAAGGCATTGTTGGGTATCAAGGTGTAGAGTCTAATGCTCGAATCTGTGGCTGTGTAGGCAGGCTATGGTGAAAAGAATACAGACAAAGAGAAAGGGAGAGTATATAAAGTGTAAAGAAGAAGAGAGAGTCAAGCCCTCTGCTTTAATATGTATATGGTTACATGGGTTCATTGTAGAGTATCACCCCACCTCTTTCCCCCATAGGGAATCAAGCATTCTTGGCCCTACCAATAGGGATCCAACATTCCTGGTCCCCATGGCTACCAGTGGTCTGCCCACCACCACAAGCTGTATGGCCACCACCACCCTTGACCTTTGAGTGTGGTGATCCCTATCCCAGCAGAGGGGGTAGGCTCTGAGTGCACTCATACCCAGACCTGCCAGCATCACTCTGTCTATTTACATCCCACTCAGGCACCAGCAACCCATACATATACATACATGCCCTGGTCAGCAATAGAACATTTGCATTCCTCCCTATGCTGAATATCGGAATATTTTACCAAGGTTTCATTAAATCACCACCCAACCCCACCCCTACCCTGCACACAGGCGCACACACACACCACACACACACACACACACACACACACACACACACACACACACACACACACACACAAATAGCTACATTAAAAATACTCCTGGTAATGAGTAACGTCAAATACTAATTGGCCTAATAAATTTGGAATGTAAAATAATATGGCAATTTACTATCCATCAAAATACCGCATCGCGTCATTTTAACAAGACAATTTGAGAAAAAAAGGGAAATTTAAAAAAAAGAAGGAATAAAATAAACAAAACCCTATTTTCTTTATTTGTTTTTGGGTGTGGGGGTGGGGGTGGGGTCGATGCGGGGCTGGGTATGGGGGGTGGGGGTGGGGGGGGGGGGGGCAAATATGAGCAATCTATGTTGATTGCCACTAGGACAATGGAAAACAAGTTCTATTAATAGACATATCTTGCAATTGTAAACCAATTACTGAGTCTAGAACGCGCAGGGTGCTTGTTTGTCGGGGTTTTACGTCCTGGCAGCAGCTAAGGTCATACCATAGACATAGCAAGATAAGTTGATAACACAGAGGGCGCCACCTACATCCATGGCTGTTGCTGTCGATGCAGCAGGGAGGAGCATGGTTGACCGATATGGTTTGTTTGTTTGGGGTTTTACGTCCTGGCAACATCTCAGGTCATATCGGGATGTGTACCGACACACTGTCATTACACACGGGCAGTGCTCACACTGAAGTGGACGGTCCCCCGCCAAAATAAACAAAAATGTGCCAAGTATGATGACCAATACGCGAGCGACAGAGGATAACCTCATCCCATCTCAACGATCTGTAGGAGGACTGCCAATCTCCCAACACTGGTTTCACAGAACAAAGTTTGTTCGCTCCCACATTGTTCCATTCACTGCCAGACAGACATGGGATACCCAAGTTGGCGATTGAAGTATGTACATGGGATACCCAAGTTGGCGATTTCCCACTCAGTCACATTATCCTGACACCAAGCTAACCACTGGGATATAGCAGGCAGAGGGTTATGGGAACCACAGGGAGACAGCAGGCAGAGGGTTATGGGAACCACAGGAACACAGCAGGCAGAGTGTTATAACCACAGGGATACAACGGGCAGAGGGTTATGGGAACCACAGGGACACAGCAGGCAGAGGGTAATGGGAACCACAGGGACACAGCGGGCAGAGGGTTATGGGAACCACAGGGACTCAGCAGGCAGAGGGTTATGGGAACCACAGGGACACAGCGGGCAGAGGGTTATGGGAACCACAGGGACACAGCAGGCAGAGGGTTATGGGAACAACCGGGACACAGCAGGCAGAGGGTTATGGGAACCACAGGGACACAGCAGGCAGAGTGTTATAACCACAGGGACACAATTGGCAGAGGGTTATGGGAACCACAGGGACACAGCAGGCAGAGGGTTATGGGAACCACAGGGACACAGCAGGCAGAGGGTTATGGGAACCACAGGGACACAGCAGGCAGAGGGTTATGGGAACCACCGGAGTACAGCAGGCAGAGGGTTATGGGAACCACAGGGACACAGCAGGCAGAGGGTTATGGGAACCACAGGGACACAGCAGGCAGAGGGTTATGGGAATCACAGGGACACAGCAGCCAGAGGGTTATGGGAACCACAGGGGCACATCAGCCAGAGGGTTATGGGAACCACATGGAGACAGCAGGCAGAGGGTTATGGGAACCACAGTGACACAGCAGGCAGAGGGTTATGGGAACCACAGGGACACAGCAGTCAGAGGGTTATGGGAACCACCAGGACACAGCAGTCAGAGGGTTATGGGAACAACCGGGACACATCAGGCAGAGGGTTATGGGAACCACAGGGACACAGCAGGCAGAGGGTTATGGGAACCACAGGGACACAGCAGGCAGATGGTTATGTGAACCACAGGGACACAACGGGCAGAGGGTTATGGGAACCACATGGACACAGCAGGCAGAGTGTTATGGGAACCACAAGGACACAGCAGGCAGAGGGTTATGGGAGCCACAGGGACACAGCAGGCAGAGGGTTATGGAAACCACAGGGACACAGCAGGCAGAGGGTTATGGGAACCACAGGGACACAGCAGGCAGAGGGTTATGGGAACCACAGGGACACAGCGGTCAGAGGGTTATGGGAACCACAGGGACACAGCAGGCAGAGGGTTATGGGAACCACAGGGACACATCAGGCAGAGGGTTATGGGAACCACAGGGACACAGCAGGCAGAGGGTTATGGGAACCACAGGGACACAGCAGGCAGAGGCTTATGGGAACCACAGGGACACAACGGGCAGAGGGTTATGGGAACCACATGGACACAACCGGCAGAGGGTTATGGGAACAACCGGGACACAGCAGGCAGAGGGTTATATGAACCACATGGACACAGCAGGCAGAGGGTTATGGGAACCACAGGGACACAGCAGGCAGAGGGTTATGGGAACCACAGGGACACAACGGGCAGAGGGTTATGGGAACAACCAGGACACAGCAGGCAGAGGGTTATGGGAACCACAGGAACACAGCAGGCAGAGGATTATGGGAACAACCGGGACACAGCAGGCAGAGGGTTATGGGAACCACAGGAACACAGCAGGCAGAGGGTTATGGGAACAACCGGGACACAGCAGGCAGAGGGTTATGGGAACCACAGGGACACAGCAGGCAGAGGGTTATGGGAACCACATGGACACAGCAGGCAGAGGGTTATGGGAACAACCGGGACACAGCAGGCAGAGGGTTATGGGAACCACAGGAACACAGTAGGCAGAGGGTTATGGGAACAACCGGGACACAGCAGGCAGAGGGTTATGGGAACCACAGGGGCACAGCAGGCAGAGGGTTATGGGAACCACATGGACACAGCAGGCAGAGGGTTATGGGAACCACAGGGACACAGCAGGCAGAGGGTTATGGGAACCACAGGGACACAGCAGGCAGAGGGTTATGGCACCACAGGGACACAACAGGCAGAGGGTTATGGGAACCACAGGGACACAGCAGGCAGAGTGTTATGGGAACCACAGGGACACAGCGGGCAGAGGGTTATGGGAACCACAGGGACTCAGCAGGCAGAGGGTTATGGGAACCACAGGGACACAGCGGGCAGAGGGTTATGGGAACCACAGGGACTCAGCAGGCAGAGAGTTTACACAGACAGATAAGGATATCCCCAGCAAACACACAGGCCATGGCACACAGGTGGGGTGGGGGCTTGGGGCTGTCTCTCCCACCTAATGTTTGCGCTATCTCTCCCACCACCATCTTTTTGCTGTCAATCAACCATATGTGGAGCTCTCCAATCGATAGGAAGACAGCCAACAAGGACAGGTTCTACTGTACTCTCCAAACAGATATTGTTGTAACAGTAAATATGACTAAACTACTTGTTGTTTGTTTGTTGTTGTTTTATGTCCCAGCAACATCTAAGGTCATATCAAGACGGGTACCGACTTGTGACAGTGCGTACTCATGGCGACTTTATAGTGCTGCCCCACTGGAAGACCAGGCCGCCAGCACCATGACCTGATATCCCACTCAGTCACATTATCCTGACACTGAGCCAACCAGGCCTTGCGCTATCCTAATAATGCTGAGCGCCAGGCTAAGAAGCAACATGTATCAATTTTTAAGTCATTGGCTTGACTCGATCAGGGTTTGAACCCATCACCCCACGATCTACCAAAACTGGAGATGGACGCTCTAACTCATTCGGCCATCCGGTCTGGTCTAAACTCGTGATTATTAAAGGCCCAGTCACACATTACCGGTCTGGGGAACCGGTCGAGAACCGGACACTGTCCGGGACTGTACGGCGATGTCCGGTACATGTCTGGTACCCATCCAGCGGTGTCCGCTGGTGTCCGGCGGTGTCCAGTACAAGTTTTGAACATGCACAAAACTTCTACCGGACACCGCCGGACTGACGTGTCCGGTTGGTGTCCAGTTTTTCCGGTACCCATCTGGTACCCATCGGTACTTGTCCCGTACCCATCCATTGGTGTCCGGTTTGTCCGTTTTGTCTGGTACATGTCTGGTACCCATCCGTTACGTGTCCAGTTCTCGTCCGGTTCTCGTCCGGTACATGTATGGTACTTGTCCAGTCGCCCGGCGGCAATTGGCCCAATTCCGCTCCATTTCGTGTACCGGAGAGCACCGGACTAGAAAATTCTTTGTCCGGTGGTCTCCGGTACTCAGTCCGGTACGGTGTGACAGGCGCTTAAAGGATTCTCTAGTAGGATGCCGTGTTGTCAGGTTTGTGTGTTGTGTTCTGCGGGGCTGTCACTATCATTCATAACGAGGGTGTGTGTGTGGGGGGGGGGGGGGGGGGGGTCATAACCCCTTCTACATTACTGAGGTAAAGTAATATTACCGAACCTCATACAGTATAACCCCGTTAAACCAAACTTGAAGGGACCCTAGAAATGTGCTTGGATTAACCGATTATTCGTTTAACCGAGCTTTGGCTTTGACTTTGACTTTGAGTAAGCGCGTATTGCACATGTAATATACAATGTATGTGGACACTTTGATTATTGTTTTTATGTATGTACAGTATATCCCCGTTAAACCAAGCTCCGTTAAACCAAACGATCGGTTAATCCAAACTTTTTTCGGCAGCCCGGCAAAATACTACCATTTATCATATAAAAAAGTCAGTGGGGTCTCAGATGACCTTATATCCACATGAAAGTTTGGTTTAACCGTACCGGAGTGGCCTGGCGTCTGACAATTTTGTTTGGATTAACCGATAATTTGGCTTAACCGACTTTGCTTTAACCAACTTTTTTATATGATAAATGGTAGTATTTTGCCGGGCCGCCGAAAAAGGTTTGGATTAAGCGATCGTTTGGTTTAACCGAACTTAATTTAACGGGGTTATACTGTACTTAGATTGTCAATAAGATTGATACGGTTGTGTCTTGGGGAGCCACTGAATGGACAACCAATCATCTGTAAGATTACGGCCTTGGCCTGAGAGCACGCCCAGTGTAAAACATAAAAAAAGTGTTTTTCTCTCGTTAAAAAAACAAACTTTAATGAATTTATGTGAGGCATAAAGTAATTATGCAAATATTATTATGTATGTAATGCTCCTGTCTTTTATTGTTCTTATTCCGATATTGCTCCTGTAAACCTTCCTTTGACATTTCCTTGCTTCTATGGGTTATGGGAGGTTGGGGTGCGGCCTGGGGAATGGGAGGCCTGCGTCCAAGCAGCTCCCCTAATTCCCCTCCTTTCCTCCAGGCGGCGCCTCACCCACCTACTAACGGCCCATTTCGCCACCGATTTAGTTCAAATAAATGGTAGGTCTTAAGGGCCAGCCAGAGTTATAGGCTCGATCCACACGAATCTGATGGCCCTGTCACACTACGACGTAACGACGTCGGCGTAGGGAGAACGTGAAGAAGGTTGAACTTCTCGGCGTGGTATGCAAATTTGGGCACAAGTTGAACGTGGATGCAGCGTAGTGGACGAGAGAGTAACGGCGGTAAAGCGTAGTGATAGCGTCATCCAACGAGAGAGGACAACGTAATTACACTCAGGGAAGGTTATGTACATTATTCCATCGCCAGAACTACATTGCTTTACGTTACCTTATGTTACTTACGTCAGGAAACGGTAGCAAAATGGTAAACCTATGTTGGACGTCCGTTAGGCGTCCGTTAACCCGGCGTTTTCACTACGTGGACTGCACGTTCCCCCTGGGATTAATGTGGGTCAACGTAGTGCAACGTAATGCAACGTAGTTGAAAGTAGTGACCGACGTTTTAATAACGTTTGTTTAACGTCATTGACGTTCGCCGAACGTGTACAGAACGTATGGCGAACGTAAACCCTTACATGTCCAAAACCTCGACCTAACTCGACGTAACACAACGTATCGTGATGTAGCTCGACGTCAGTCTAACGTCATTCTGACGTCATCATAATGTAATCCAACATACGTCAACGTAATGATGAAAAATCACCATGTCAGGCTTACGTTGGCTCGTTACTTCGTAGTGTGACAGGGGTATGACTTGTCTCCTCTTTTATTGTCTCTATTGCTTATGGAAGGAATTAATAATTTACTGGACACAATGGATAAATGTTAACACTTGTTTTCACCGCTAGTGCTCCACTAGTCCAATTTGATTCAAATCTTTTAAATGTTGTGTTAGTAATAATATGTATGACCCCCAATAGCCGATGTCCACTTTTTGTGCTGGAGGGTCGGTAAACAAAATAAATCTAACAAAAAAGTAATAATTTAGGATTTTTTGTTTGTGGGTTATACCTGTTTGTAGATTGCAAACCATCCAACATCCATGAAGAGTGGGGACAGGACAGGGCAGGGCAGATTGTTTGTTTGTGTGTTGTTGCTTTACGTCCTAGCAACATCTAAGGTCATATCAGGACGGGGGCAGGGCAGAGGGGGCAAGGAATGGAGGGGGATTTGAGGGGTGATAGGGAGGGAACTGGGTAGGGGAGGGAGCAGGGTCGAGAGTGGAGGAGGTTGGGAGAGGGAGGAGGGTGTTGGATGGGGACGAGGGTGGCGGGGGGAATGGAGGGTGCAGGGGGGGAGGGCGAGCAGACCAGTGAAATACTGAAGATAAAAAAAAAATATCAAAAAAATCACGCCCTACCCTTATTTTTATTTCAAAAGGATGATCAGCAACTTTCTATTTTTATTTCGTTTTACAGTAAAACCACGTTATAGTGCCATCGCTGGGGTCCGTACAATATCATCGCAAAATAAAAATCTACAAATAAAACTAGCAATACGATTCAAATAAATAAGGTTTGTTTGTTGTTGTTGTTTTACATCCTAGCAACATCTAACGTCATATCAGGACGGGAACCGACTTGTGACAGTGCACACTCATGGCGACGTTATAGTGCTGTCCCACTGTGAAACCAGGCCGCCAGCACCATGACCTGGTTTCCCACTCAGTCACATTATCCTGACACTGAGCACACCAGTCCTTGCAATGTCCTAATAATGCCGAGCGCCTGGCTAGGAAGCGACAAGTATTAAATTTTAAGTCATTCGTCTGACTCGACCAGGGTTCGAACCCACGACCCGACGGTCTACCAGCACGGGAGACAGACGCTCTAACTCATTCGGCCATCCCGTCTGGTCTAATAAATAAGACAAAACAGGTCAAGAATATCTAGATTTCATAACCCGTCCACAAACAAATTTAGCTGTCAGACATGTGAGTAGTATGTGAAAAGTGCCTCTTGATACACACTTGGAGATGCGATGTCATAGAGCCAGCCATTCTATGTAGAACTTCAGTCATCGAAGCTGGGGCTTGTGGAGAGGCACTCCAAGCAATGGCGATCAATCAGAAAGACACTACAGACAACATGCCCTGAAGCTAGTCCTCCCACTCTCCAACCCCGCTCCTACATGCTTGTGTTCTCTATGTGGGGAGTGGTTAGTGTCTGACTTTTTCCTAGGTCAGACTCCTAATCTGAATGTCAGTGGTTCGATTCCCCATGCCATCATCTCTGTCAATTTGGATTTCCACCGCTGTGTATAGCTTACAGCATCATCAAAGGCCGGTTGCTCTCATACCATGTCTATGTGGTGTGGGAGGTTAAAAATCCCTTGGGTCGGTAAAAGTGTAGGCTTGGGCTTTCTATCGACAAACTGTTTAATGTTGAAAACAAGACCATTCAGACTTATCCATGAAAGGCAGTATAAATCTTCACTAAAAAAGAAAAAGATGCTTAGTTGTCGACAGGACGCGGTATTGGAATCGGATAAGAGCGCTGGCTAGCTTCCTGGGTGTATACTTGCCGCTACCTAGGCCCGGGGACTTGGCATTAATAGGATAGGGCAAGGACTGGTTTGCTCGGTATCACGAAAATGTAACTGACTGGGATATCGTGCCATGGTGCCAGTGGCCTGGTCTCTAACGACAACACCCGAGACTTCAGCAGTAACAAATTCTATTTAATTGACTTAGGTGGATTACATCAAGCCTTAAAACGTGTATATAGCAGTTAAAGATAGATACTTCAAAACATACAAACGCAACCCAACAGCTGAAAACCGAATAAAACACACAAAATATAAGAATATACTAATCACTTGTCTACGATCAGCAGAACCAGATGGGATGGCCGAATGAGTTAGAGCGCCGGTCTCCCGTGCTGGTAGATCGTGGGTTCGAACCCTGGTCAAGTTAAATCAATGACTTAAAAATTGATACTTGTCGCTTCCTAGCCAGGCACTTAGCATTAAGAGGATAGGGCAGGGACTGGTTGGCTCAGTGTCAGGATAATGTGACTGAGTGGGATATCATGTCATGGTGCTGGCGGCTTGGTTTCCCAGTGGGACAGCACTATAAAGTCGCCATGAGGGGGCACTGTCACAAGTCGGTATCCGTCCTGATATGACCATAGATGTTGCTAGGACGTAAAACAACAACAACCAAACGATCAGCACAGGAAGGCTACTATAAAGAACTAGTCAGTAACTAGAAGCAAAATCGCTATACCCAATGGGAAATCTTTGGAGACATCATCAACCCACATAAAGCAAAAATGAAAAATCAAATTGATAAACTAATCTATAACAATAAAACAATGACAAACAATGAAGATATCGCCAGCACATTAAATGAATACTTTTGTTCAATCGGTGAAAAACTTGCAGCAAAACACACCAGTAATAGCATAGCACACAAGCAATTTCTTAAACACCCAAACTCACATAGTTTTTTTCTTAGTCCCACCAATGAACAAGAAACCCTAGAAGAAATAAAGAAACTAAATTCTAATAAGTCATGCGGACATGACAATATTTCTCCAAAAATAATCAAAGAGTGTGACACTCTACTTGCACCATCTATCTCCCACATAATAAACCTATAATCTGAAAATGCTACTGTTCCTGAGAATCTCAAAGTTGCAAAAGTAATACCCATCCATAAGAAAAATGAGAAATACATAGTTGATAACTACAGGCCCATCAGCGTACTCAGTACCCTAAACAAATTAATGGAAAAACTAATGTACAAAAGAGTTTACCAATTTCTTAACAAATACAAAATATTATACAAATACCTATTTGGATTTAGAGAGAATCACTCAGCAATAATGGCACTGACGGAAATCTTAGATAATATACTACAAGACCTTGAAAATTGGAAACATGTTGCAGGAGTCTCGTAAAACCTGAGCAAAGCATTTGATACCGTAGACCATAACATCTTACTCTCGAAACTCAGGCACAGCGGAATTTGAGGCCAGGGAATTAAATGGTTTGAGAGTTACCTAAGTAATAGAAAGCAATTTAGATACATAAACGGTAAATGATCCAATAAGGTACAGACACAACAAAACAGAGCTTTGAAAATATTGCATAGCAAAGACTATCTCACCCCAACTAAATCACTTCATAAAGACCTGGACTTACTTATGGAAACTGATATTTATCAAATATACATTGCAAAATGTGTTTATAAGCAAAAGAATAGCCTCCTCCCTGAAATATTTGATAATCTCTTCAAAGAAAACAATCAGCTCCATTCCCATAACACACAACAGATAAATAGCATACATCACAAACACACTAGAAACAAATATGGCAAAATAACAACTGAAAACCAATGAACCAATATCTGGACTCAATACCAGTAGAAATTAGAAACCTTAAAACTCTGAAAAACTTTTGTAATAGCTATCTCAATGCATACTAAATCAATTACCAGTAAAGAATATATATAATATGACATAGTTGTCATTAACTAGTCACATAATTTAAAATATCAAGTCGCTATGGCAAAGAAGATAAAAATGTACCCCCATTAACATATATGCAAAATAACTACTGAAACTGCATGTAAGTACATGAATCCATGACACGATATACATATAATATTCCTATCATTACTTTGTTTTTTACTACCTGTGAAGAGATGCATCAGTATCTCATCATAATCATTAGTTAAAAATATAGGTTAAGTTTAATCATCTGTTATTGTCATCACTTGTTCATTCACATCATGGAGACCAGCTAGACAAGCATCGCTTTTCTGGGATCCTTTATGTCTGTAAGGAATTTGTATGCATTTATTGTATCACCTCAGTTTATTGTAAACATACCTTACACAGAGTTAAAATAAAAGAATTGAATTGATTGAATTGACTTAATTGAGATAAATATATTGGGCCATAATCAACTTTGCTTTAGATTGAAGCTACATTATTTTAAATGGTTAACTTTGGAGATATTTGAAATGACCCCAGGCAAAATCTATTTTGGCATGCACATCAAAATTCAGACAGCATAGGCTTCAGCAGAAATAGGTTCTATTCAATTGACTTAGTGTGCCCCTCTGCACAGCAACAAATGTTTAAGTTGGATATGTAAGATCAAATCGAGGTCGGTGTTTGGGTTTAGAAAATCTGATTCTTTCATCGGACTATGCCGCTTTAAGCAATGTATCCATTCGTTAGTCGTTTGGCGTTGTTTTACATCCTAGAAACATCTACGGTCATATCAGGGCAGGTACCGACTTGTGAAACTTCATAGTGCTGCACCATTGGGAGACCAGGTGACCAGCCCCATCACTCGATATGCCACTCAGTTACATTATCTCTTGATACTGAGCTAACTAATCCTTGCCCTATCCTATTAATACCAAGCGCCCAGCTAGGTACCGACAAGCATTAATTGCATAAATCATTCGTTCGACTCAGCTGGGATTCAAACTCCCGACATTCTGCTTGGGAAGCTAGCACTCTATCGATTTGGCCACCACGTCCGGTGTGTAGACATTCAACAGATGCATTGGGTGCACCTGGATGCGAGCGTGGTGTGTGTGGCGCCCCCTGGTGGAGATAGTGCAAATTACATGAGGTTTCACCGCCACGGCTGTCACGGCAAGGCACATATTGGCGACATAAAAGAGTGGCGTTGTTGCTGTATGGCCAGCCTGCACCGCATTGCAATGCAGTGTCGCTGCTGCACCTGCACACTGAGCTCAACGATCACTGACTCCAAGCACACGTCTGGTGCTACCATTAGGCCACCAAGGCAGCCGCCTAGGTCGCTGACCTCAGAGGGCGCGGAGTCGGGCCTACTGACCTTTGAGGGGGGTCAGATTTCTATACAAAAATGATTTTTTTTCAATATTATTAGTTCCTTCCATAATAAATAGCAACAGAACATAAGAAAAGAGATAAGTCAGATTTGTATGGATCGAGCCTATAACTCTGGCTGGCCCTTAAGACCTACCGTTAATTTTATTGAACTAAATCATTGGCGAAATGGGCCGTTAGTAGGGGGGTGAGGCGCCGCCTGGAGGGAAGGAGGGGAATTAGGGGAGCTGCTTGGAAGCAGGCCTCCCGGTCTCCATGCCGCACCCCAGCCTCCAGTAAAGGCCCTGTCACATTACGGCCTATGGCGGGAGCGTATATTGAAAACCTATGTATGCCGTGCTGGTGCCGGCCTATGATGACATTTGGTGACCTATCGGGTGTTTTTGACCGTATGGGGGACCTATGAGGAGCGTATGAGGAGCTTATGAGGAGCGTATGAGAGCGTACTGTGACATTTTTTGACAGTTTTGATTGGCATATGGAACCTATGCGTAGCGTATGCGTAGCGTAGCGTATGCGTAGCATATGCATAGCGTATGCGTAGCGTATGCGTAGCGTATGCATAGCATATGCGTAGAGTATGCGTAGCGTATGCGTAGCGTATGCGTAGCGTATGCATAGCGTATGAGCATATGAGTAGCGTATGAGTCAAGATCGATGTCGAGACCTATGGAATACGCTTGGAATACGCTGTGCATATGCTGTGCATACGCTAGGAGTACGCTCCCATACGTAACTCTTAGGTTATGCGTACGCTACATACGCTAGAGATACGCCGGTGACGCAAGTTGAGCGTATGCGTAACCTACGCCGGTGTACCCCTAGCGTACGAGGAGCGTACACCGGCGTACAAGGAGCGTACACCGGCGTATGAGTAGCATATGAACCATACGCTCCCATAGGTCGAGATTTTTTGAGCATGCACAACAAAATTGGGACGGACGGACGGACGGGAGAAAGCGTATGGCGGCGTACAACGGCATACGCCGGCATAGGCCGGCACATGACGGCCTATGCGTAGCATATGCATAGCGTATGCGTAGCGTATGGCGGCGTATGCCGACGTATATGACGTAATGCGCCTACGCCGCCGTGGTAGAAAGGAGCATATCAAAAGGAAGGTTACAGGAGCAGTCGTAATGAAGACAATAGAACGCAGGAGAATTACATACATCATAATATTTGCATAATTACTTTATACCTTACGTGTTTTTTTTGGGGGGTGGGGGATGTTTTGGGGGGGAGGAGTGGGGGAGCATGCGCTTGCAAGTAGTCGGTCTTGCATAGGACGAAAATAGTCTGGCATCGGACTGTCTAACCGTCAACAACACACTTTCCACACAACAACACCAGAGTGGGCCGTCACCTCCCCGCCCCTCCCGTCTCTCCTCCCCCCCCCCCCCCTCACAGTGCCAACTCGCTACTACAGGGATGAAAGTGGGTCTCCAGCCAAACAAAACCCGCAGAAAGCAAGCCGAGATTGCGGATTTCCCCCTCATATGATTAGCACTGTTAGGGAATCGCGGGGAAATACCGGATGTCAGGTTTCAACTAGCGTTTTTGTGCCTGCCTATATTATCGCCCATTTCTAACTTGTTCTTTTTGGGTGAGGGTTTATGTTCTAGCAACATCTAAGGTCATATAAAAACGGAATTCGAACTGACAAAAAAAACCGATAATTAACCAAAAATCACGGAAATGCGCAAAATCGCGGAAATCTGCAACATCGGGGAGATCATTTAGCCCTGCTACATATTACGAGCAAAAGCAACACTTTCACATATGTGCAAGGATGTACCATAGGCATAGTCAGTGAGGCAGAGTGATTTCAAATGACCAGACGGGATGGCCGAATGAGTTAGAGCGTCCGCCTCCCGTGCTGGTAGATCGTGGGGTCATGGGTTCGAACCCTGGTCAAGTCAAACCAATGAGTAAAAAATTGATACTTGTCGCTTCCTAGCCTGGCACTCGGCATTATTAGGATAGGGCAGGGACTGGTTGGCTCAGTGTCAGGATAATGTGACTGAGTGGGATATCGGGTCATGGTGCTGGTGGCCTGGTTTCCCAGTCGGACAGCACTATAAAGTTACCATGAGTGTGCACTGTCACAAGTCGGTACCCGTCCTGATATGACCATAGATGTTGCTAGGACATAAAACAACAAACAAACAAATCGATCTCAGCCGCATTCCATTTAAAAATTAAACTACACACCCATCTGAATTCTAATAACGCTGACAAGCAGGCCTATGCACAATGTCGTCTAGACCTATGTGCAATGTCATTAGCTAGCTATTGTCACTTTGCGTGATTCATTTGGGTGTACAGACAGGATGTTTGTTTGTTGTTGTTTTACATCCTAGCAACATCTAAGGTCATATCAGGACGGGCACCAACTTGTGACAGTGCGCACTCATGGCCCACTGGGAAACCAGGCCGCCGGCAGCATGACCTGGTATCCCACTCAGTCACATTATCCTGACACTAAGCACACCAGTCCTTGCCCTGTCCTAATAATGCAGAGTGCCAGGCTAGGAAGCGACAAGTATCAATTTTGAAGTCATTGGTTTGACTCGACCAGGTTTCGAACCCACGACGCCACGATCTACCAGTACGGGAGACGGACGCTCTAACTCATTCGGCCATCCCGTCTGGTCAAGGAAGATCACCCCAACGGGGGATGCCGACCAAAGCCACCCTACCACATTCAATCGTTAAAGTTGTAGTCCGATGAGTCCGATGGCTTTAAGCTTCGGTTATTTTGTTCTGATATTAGATTAATCATTATTATCTACTTTACTTTAGTTCGAAGTAACTTTTATATTAAATGGCTAACTTTTGAGATATTTTAAGTGCGAACATGGAAAATTAGTTTTGGCAAGCAAGCCATCAGCTTCTGCAGCAACAGGATCTATTAAATTGCCTCAGTATTCCCTTCTACGTGGCGACAAATGTTTGATAAATCCACCAGTATCTAAATTATGCCTAGTACACACCTACCGTTTGTGCGCACCCACCTACCGTATATGATCTAAAACTGCCCGTTTCGTGCACAAAAATCGCTAGGTGTGCGCGGGGAGCGCACACCTAGCGATTGCGATTTGCCACTAAAAACTCAGTCTTAGGGCTAAAACGGGCCGATTACGATTGCGATTCGCGATTCGAAAAATGAATCGGCCCGTTTTCAGTTTTAAGCGGGTCGGGTCGAGTAGCGAGTTTTAGTGCGCGAATCGTATACGGTAGGTGTGTACCAGGCATTAGATATGTCGAAAAACGTCTAGATAACTGCTTTGGTTTATAAATTTGATGTTTTCATCGGACTATGCAGCTTTTAATATGATTTTAAAAAGAGGACAGCTTTAATGTTAGAGAACCCTCCCAGACCCTGGAGGACTTCTGAACATAGAAGGACCCAGCAAACATCACGTGACAAGACCACCGCGTTATCTATAGTATCCATGGAGACCTGACCTTCACACCTCACCCGCCTTATCTGCTACCCCACCACCCAACTAATGGACCTTTTGGACGGACTTGTTATCTGTGACATATGGCCGTTTGTTATCCAGCTTTTCATCAGTTATTGCCTTTCGGCCTCACTGAAAGCAACGCCCCACCCCACCCCACCCCACCCGCACCCCACCCCACTCCACCCCCCTCCACCCCACCTCCCTCCACCCCACCCCACCCCACTCCACCCCACTCCACCCCCCTCCACTCCACCCCCCACCCCACCCCACTCCACTCCACCCCACCCCACCCCACCCCACCCCACCCCACCCCCCTCCACCCCACCCCACCCCACTCCACCCCACCCGCACCCCACCCCCCACTCCCACCCCACTCCACCCCACCTCACCCCACCCCACCCACCCCCACCCCCACCCCCCCCCACCCCACCCCACCCCACCCCACCCCCACCCCCAACCCCACCCCACCCCACCCACCCCACCCCACCCACCCCACCCCACCCCACCCCACCCACCCCACCCCACTCCACCCCACCCCACCCCACCCACTCCACCCCAACCCCACCCACCCACCCCACCCCACCCACCCCACCCCACCCCACCCCACCCACCCCACCCCACCCCACCCGCACCCCACCCGCACTAGACGGGATGATAGATCGTGGGATTCGAACCGCTGGTCGAGTCAAACCAACGACTTATCAAATTGATACTTGTCGCTTCCTAGCCAGGCGCCCGGCATTATTAGGATAGGTCAAGGACTGGTTGGTTCAGTGTCAGGATAATGGAATATCGGGTCATGGTGCTGACGGCCTGATTTCCCAGTGGGGCAGCACTATAAAGTCACCATGAGTGTGCACTGTCACAAGTCGGTACCCATCCTCATATGACCTTAAATGTTTCCATGACGTAAAACTCCAACAACCAACCAGCTATTGCTGCAATAACATATTTGACAGCGGTGTGATGCATCAATTCATAAGGCGAACCACTCGCCGTGAATATGGCCTATGCTGCCGACACGGCATAAAGCAACCACCAATCAATCAATCAATCAATAACGCGAAAAAAGAAGTGGCATAAGGTGCATTCTTTTATTGGACACCTCTATTGTCACGGTACTGTGACGACATAAGGATATATTCTAAAATCAAGGCACCATGACAGCAGTGCGGCAGTCCTGCGTCACGGGACCATTGATTGATACAGATCGTTCTTTTAGATCCGAAGGTTGCCACATTCAGACCAATGGGGACGCCTCTATTGTCACGGTACCGTGTCGACAGAAGGATATTCTGAAATCATGGTACGGTGTCAGCAGTGTAGCAGTCTCGTGTCACAGTACGCTTGACACAGATCGGCAGTTTAGCATCACACTACTGTTCTTTTAGATCCAAAGTCTACAGTCAATGCCTACCCAAAATATCTAACCCTAACCCTAACCCTAACCCTAACCCTGAGCGGAATCTACTGCTCATCACAGATCGACCTCATCAGAGGACAATCCCTGTCCAAACTCAAAGCCATCTGCGCTAGAGCCACCCAAGTGCTGTGGGAGGCCTCCCTCCACTGCAACACCATCAGGAACCCATACTCTATCAGTTGGGCTTGGCACGAAAATGTCAGGGGCGCCTACCAGTCACAAAAAACCTTTCTGCTTCCATGCAAGAGGCGGTCACGCGCTTCAGGACTGGATACAGGTGGTTCATCGACACCCCTGTATTGCAATGATGTCCCAGCGGTGACCAAATCCTGGCATCATGTGTGGCCTTTGACAGGACCACCATCTGAGACTTCCTCGGCCCACCACACAACCTGTCTAACAACCGAGCTACGCTCGCCATCCTCACAAAGCTCTCCGAGTCCTCATGGGAGCCTCTCGGCAGATTCTATAGACAGAGCTACCACACCTTGAAGATCGGCGGCGGCCCTGAACCCATCACCGATGACTCCGAACCCGACAGTAACGATGGTGACTAGCAACCACCAACCTGCAGGGTTGCACAAAGCTGCGCCCTATGACCTCCCCGAGAGCCCCGCGCAGTCCCGGGGGCCGGAAGCACCACATGGTCAGATCAGGGAGCCCGTGAGGTCCCATGAGGGAGCCCCATGAGGTGCCATGAAGGAGCCCTGTGAGGTCCCATCAGGGAGCCGTATATGGTCCCAAACAAATTCCAAACAAAAAAAACGAGAGACAAACTAACCCGGACCCACCCACCACCCCTAGCTCACACCCCACCAGAGCTCAGCACAACATATCCCCAGGCCGAAAGCCCTGTGAGATCCCGACCACAAAAACAACAACAAAAAACCACACATAAAAAAACCCACAACCCACTAAAACCTGCCCACACCGAATTCATTGCGGTTTTACATCCTAGCAACAGCTATGGTCATATCAGGACGTGTACCGATTTGCAACAGTGCACTTATAGTGCTGCCCTATTGGGACTGTGCCGCCAGCACCATCACTCGATATCCCACTCAGTCGCATTATCCTGATACTGAGCTAACCAGTCCTTGCCCTATCCTACTAATGCCAAACACCACGCTAGGTAACGACAAGTACACACTTTGCGAGTCATTGTTTTGACTCTGATGGAATTTGAACCGACGACCTCCTAAAATAGGTGTTAAAATCATGGGGCTGAATATTTAAGGTGAAAACAACCTTTCCACATTTTCGCTCGCTTCCGGTTCCGTTTCCCTTTCCGCAGCGACATCCGTAAAAACCCTCGCGGAGATTCAGAACTGAGCAGAGCACGCTGGTTCAGATTTCTTTTCAAAGGCAGATTTTGTTGTCGTCGTTTTCTCCTCCAACTGCTTTTGTTTTTATTTCTGAAAGACTAAAATACTAACCAAATCCTGCAGGTCTCACATGCGGGAGTTTGATTCCCGGTCGAGTCAAACCAAGGACGTACAAACAAAATTGATACTTGTCACATCCTAGCTTGGTGCTTGGCATTAATAGGATAGCACAAGGACTGGTAGGCTAAGTGTCAGGATAATATGATTGAGTGGGATATTTGGGTCATGGTGCTGGTGGCCTGATTTCCCAGTGGGACAGCACTAAAAAATCACCATGAGTGCGCACTGTCACAAATTGGTACCCCGTCCTGATATTACCTTAGATGTAGTCAGGATGTAAAACTCCAACAACCAACATATCCTATATAAGCGGGGCGTTCAGAGGTTCCAGGTCATTTCCAGTGTGTTGTCAGAATGGACATACAATTCATGAATTCTGTCAACGCGTAAGATAAGCAGTACATTGATCTGCTACCTGCGACTCTTATCTGGCGAATATGCAACACACAATTTACGGGTATTCAGAGTTCCGCTGGTCCCTCAGTGAAGACGGGAGCTGAAACCCAGCATGCTGGGTAACAGCATCAGCGTATATGGCAGAAGTTCAGGAAAGTTGGGGGATACGCTTACACCATGGTACAGGAAGTGGTATTTTATCTCATGTAAAATATTTGCTAAGATAATTTTACTGCGAAATTAATTTTGCATGTTTTTTGTTGTTGTTGTTTTTGGTATGCAGGTATAGCAATACCTCAGGGAGTTTGATGCCCCTGCCTTGCAGAGTTGTAAACCACTGCCTTGTGGTACAGGTTCTTGACAGAACCGAAGGCTAAGGGAGCAAACCCTAAACAGAAAACCATGTCACTGTGGCAGCAATAAGGGCGGTTGATGTATGGAACTCCCAACATCTCCCGACCAGCCACTGCAGGGACAAATAGTTTTGCGTCTGTCTTGACATGTTCTTGCCGGTGTGAAACCTCTATTTGCTCCCCGAGAGAGTGCCGCTGGTAACTTGCAAAAGCCAGCAGCACTTCAACACTTTTGCAGGCAGCTTTCATGAAAGGCTAAATGGAGAGCGGCAGTCAAGTAATGAAAGCAGTCTTTGTCGCATCACGACCGACAGCATGATGATGATGATGTTTTGGGGTGTTTTTTGGGGGGATGAATTTATTTACCCTGCTCATAATGGATAAGTGTGTTAATACTTGTTTTCACCGCTGGGCAGCAGTAGTCCAATTTGGTTCAAGTGTTTGGAATTTAGTTTTAATTTATGTTTTCTTGCATCTTGTTTATGTTTTGTAGATTGCAAACAGTCCAACATCCAGCTTTCACTATACTTTGTGTTAATCCATTTAAACATCATCTGTGTTTCTAGGTTACATTATGTTTTAGGAGTTTCTTAAAGCTGCATAGTCCGATGACAACATCAAATTTTCAAAACCAAAATAATTATCTAACTTGGATTCTACATATTGTAGTAGTCTGCACTGACCTCTCAGGCAAGTAACCACATAGACAGGTAGGCGTGGGTAGTATGGTGATATCAGGGAGCCTAGGTGGTGTAATGGTTAGCACACTGGCCCGGAATGCAGAGATGTGGGTTCGAGTCCCGCTCTAGGCACAATATTTCCCATTTTCAAAACCCCCACGACAATATCTACCTTCGATACTGGTGCACTTACTAAACATTTGTCGCCACACAGATGGGAATAGTGAGGCAATTGAATAGAACCAGTTACTGCAGAAGGCTCTGGTGTCAATGGTTGCATTTCAAATATCTCAAAAGTTACCCACTTAAAATAAAAGTTACTTCAAGCTAAAGTAAGGTACATTATAACGATCAACCTAATGTATTTATC
Organism: Branchipolynoe longqiensis; assembly: GCA_030323885.1. Classification (NCBI taxonomy): domain Eukaryota; kingdom Metazoa; phylum Annelida; class Polychaeta; order Phyllodocida; family Polynoidae; genus Branchipolynoe; species Branchipolynoe longqiensis. Next base: position 2,076,250 of record CM059196.1, read on the forward strand.
TCAGAAAATGTCAAAATGTCAAAAACCATCGATCTATGCAACTTTAAACACTGATCTGTTTTCCCTTCTATGGGGTGACACACGTTTAATAAGTGGACCAGTATCTAAGTAAGATGTGTGATTGATTGATTGATTGATTGATTGGTGGTTGCTTTACGCCGTGTCGGCAGCATAGGCCATATTCACGGCGAGAAATGTTTGTTTTTGGTTCAAACCATTGCTTTTACATGTAAAAGCAGACAATCAATTATGTGCCAATAGACACTAATTAAATTAGAAAGCTCACAATCATATATCTGTGGTCAAGGGAAACAAATTCCCATAGAAAAAGAAAAGTTTCATTAATAATTAATAGAATCCATTTAGTAAACTATATAAGGTGGTACAGTCCAGCTGCCCTCAAAAAGGCTAAAATGTTTTCCTGTTTTACCTTAGTAAAAAGGTCATGCATACTGCCTGTAGTGTAGAACCGTTGGCGCAGGGCCAAAAAATCAACGCAACTTAGTAAAATGTGTTTGAGTGTCAGTGGGGACTGACACCCAATACATTCAGGGGGAGGTTCCCCCATGAGCAGAAAAGCATGTGTAAGCCACGAGTGGCCAACACGGCAGCGACTAAGGACCACTTGGTCCCGCCGACCTCCCGCATGAGTCTGTGGTGGCTTTCCCACAGATGGGAAAGCCACCACAAGATGTGTAGAATCAAACCTTGATACTTGTTTTGGTTTTTAAAATTTGATGTTTTCATCGGACTATGCAGCTTTAAACTGGTCGACTCATACCGCCTTATTTTGAACAGAAATATGGATAGTTGATAGTTTTTTTACTACTTTTAGATCCTAGCAATGTGCAAAGTCATATCAAGACGAGTATATACTGACTTGTGACAGTGCGCACTGGTGGTGACTTTGTGGCACTACTCCACTAGATCTCATTGTCTTCCCTATTTGAGGCTATTGTGATGGGGCCCCTTTGTTGGCCGCCCGGTACTTGACCCTCATGCGGTGGCCCCTCCAAGCAAGCAGGAGAATGACTACGCTTGCTTCACAGTGGTCTTTATTCTCCGCTCACTGCAGAGTCCATGATCAAGTGACCCGCCTCTGCCATGACGGGTCCCACGTCAATTTCCTCGGGGGAGGAGGTTACACTAGCCGCACGCAGTAGATGGCAGCCCTGTCACGGCGCTGCCCGGTGGCTACCGTACCATCACCTATCATGTAAACTGCGACGGTGATGGAGCAGTCCTTACTGCCACTATATGGTAGTGGAGCTCATGCCTCGACTACTACACTATCTTATATTCCATCGTGTGGTGTTACCTGTTTGAGGCTATTTTATTTTCCATTGTGCTTTACTTGTTTAAGGTTAGCTTAAATACCATTCTGTTTCTTTTTGAGGCTCTCTTATATTCCATATAGGTATGTTTTCATAGGCATGTTTTCAATTCGAATATCTACAAAGTTAGCAATTTAAAATAATAGTTATTTCAAGCTAATATAATGTATATTGTAACCATCAACCTAATATATTTATCTAAATTTTTGTTTTAATGGCAGCAACTCAAAACCATGGGATTTCCCTGATGTAAGTCTTTACTGAGAGACCAGCAGGATTCGGAATAATATGATTCAGTGTCTAGCGGATATTGTCACAGAATCTGGCAGTGGTGTGAGTGCCTATATAACTTAGAAGAGTCAGATACAACGGGGTGGAGATCGGTGTCGCCACCTCGTGAAGGAAACACATTGAAATACAGGATAGTCTCAAACAGGTAACACAATGACGTATAAGATAGCCTCAAACAGGTTGTAAAATATTCCGACTTTTTAGGTCTGGTTCATAAATAAATAATAGTCAAAATATATTCTAAAATATCTCCTTTTCATAAAACTCATATGTGAAGCATTGAGAAAACTGTTTTAATCATATTTAAATCATCCAGTTATTTCTATAAAGTCATTATAATAATATTAAAATTATATAAGTACCACTATAAAACCTCTCTAATAATACCTAATTCATTCTATCATGTTGCTAAATACATGTGCATAATATTCAAACCAAGTTGTGAAACCATGGTAGATTATGTATATTAAGTGAAATGATAATTAATATCAGATTGTTCTAAGGTTCTACATCAAATATAACCACTGGAGATAAGAACTCTGGAAAATTATTACTGTATTGGTTTATTTACATGTATTCCTGAATTGAAGTCTGTTGGTATTATATATTGTATGAAAGGAGGTAAATGCTGAAACTAAGGGCAGCATATACAGTTGATGCAGACTGGTTTCTTCACCCAGACAGATAGTCTGTGAAGAATGCCACAGAATGGGTATAATAATTAAGTCAAGAATTTCTGTGTGCTTGTTATTGTTATGGTATGACTTACAGATGCCAGTATCTGAGGGAGTGTTAGGACACAGGTGACAATGCATGGGGGTTGTGTGTGTGTGTGTGTGTGAGTGTTTGCAGGACCTGCCAAAGCCAGGTGTCAGGCTGGAGGTGGGAGGAGTGTGTGTGTGTGTGTGTGTGTGGTGAGCCCTCCCTGCCCCACCTGGTGGCAGTTTGCTGAACTAAAAGATTATAAAATATCTAATTCTCAAAGTAAGGCATGTAGAAACTCCTACTATTTTGGAGTTGTCCCAATCTAAGGGACTGGTGACCACGGGTGTTATGTAAATATAAACAGAGTTGATATTCCCATATAAGTGTAATTGGTGAACTTGATGGGAAAATATGTATCTGACTTGGGGTAGGTGGGTTGGCCCCCCACCCCACCCCCCACCACTGACTGGAGGGGTTCAGCCAATGAAATGCCATGTGACACTCTCTGACTGAGGAGACTCCCAGCAACTGTACCTGTATTTTGAATGTTGAATCTGAATAAAAGAGCTGGGCAGGGGGTGTGGCAGGCAGATGACCTGGAGACAGCACAGCAGGAGGAGCCAGCCACCCCTCCCTACTAGACTTTACCACACTTAATTTTTGTTGGTTTGATATTTCTTGGAACAGATATAGTAAGCAGATATAGTAAGCAGATATAGTAAGCAGATACAGTAAGCGGATCATCGCTTGAGTAATATAATACATTAGTGCTTTCCGGCCTCCACACACAGAAGTTAGGGTTATATTTCCTATAAAGATTCTAGTGTGAAAAATACCGCTAGTTAACAAGGTGACGCACAGTAAAATATTAGATAGCCTCAAAGAGGAAACACACACCTGAATATAAGATAGCCTCAAACAGGTACCTCACAATGGAATATAAGATAGCCTCAAAAAGGTAATACACAATGAATGAGAAAATAACCTTGAACAAATAAAACCAATTGAATATAAGACAGCCTCAAAAAAGAAACAGAATGGTATTTAAGCTAACCACAGTGGAAAATATAATAGCCTCAAACAGGAAATATTCCAATAAAACACATTGGTGGGGAATGTGAAATGGTCTATAAAGGAGTACAAATGGTATATTAATGTAAATGATGTATAGGGCCAGGTGCATGAATGTATTTATGTAGTTGCTGGTGACTCTTTACTTGTAGTCAATAGTCATTGTGTATTAGGTAGATAGTGTGAGAGGGGCACTATTGTTAGTGTGTAAGGAGCTCAAGAGCTCCACTCACTGCCCCCTCCCCCCCAACTGTTAGTCACGGATCACCACATACACACAGCAGGCAGCCACACTGCATGGTCGTGGTGGGTAGATCAGAGTAGCCATGGTGACACAAGAATGCTTACTGTTCATTGGTGGAACTAGAAATGCTTGTTGCTGATTGGAGATAATGGTCAGGTGGTATGCCATACCAGATCCATGAACCACTATATAATAATAAACCTGAGGGTGCAAGCTCTCACTCTACTATTCACTCTTTATACTCTTCCTTTCTCTCCTTGCCTGTATTGGTTTCATATAGCCTGCTTACACAACCACAGCTGCCAGACGACGACTTTACACAGGGAACACAATGAGATCTAAAATAGGCTGAAACAGGTAACACAATGGAATATGATAAGCTCAATGAAATATGATAACCTCAAACACGTAACACACAAATAATCTAAATCGTCCCAAATTGAAAAACGGCTGGAAGATGAGTTCTCCAGCCCTGATAAAAGAACCTATTCATAATTCAGTAACGCGGGACACGAAATGGTATATAGTGGTAGTTTATTTAAATTTCTGTCATTGATGTTATTCTTGTTACATTGTTTGGGAGTCATTCTGGTGGATTGTTTTCTAGTTATGATTGTCCCACGCGTTCAGCCTTGTCATGTTAGATGGGTGGGTGGGACGGCTGAGAAAATATGGGACAGTTTCAGTGGCCACGCGGCAGGTTTGGGCGCACTGGACGGTGTGAGCTACTCAGGCTCCGCCGTTGGTCAGTGCTCGCGCGATCCGCCAGGTGGCAGCTTGGTAGAGGAGGTGGTGTCGGTTGGAGTATATATAGGGGCGCCAGTGTTGGGCCATAAAGAGAAGGTTGAGGCGGTTTGGTCCCGCGTACCGAATTACCCATGTTACCGCCGCAACATGCACAATTCAGCAGAATAAACATAGTAACCCCCCGCCACCTCCCAAACATATATATACGGAGCACAGGAATAACTGACAAGAGCATTTACGCATCAAGATAATCTAAAATAGGATTCACCCGATCTGATAGCCTCAAACAGGGTTCATTTGGTGCGCTAGCCTCAAACCATTTGGGTTGAGTGAGATAGCCTCAAAGAGACTGCTGACTAGATTTATCAGAGTGAGGCTCAGCCGCTGCCTGATGCGGCTACTGAATGATGACTGAGAATGATGCGGTGCTACTTATTTGGCAACTCAACAAAATGCTATCGGTGCAAATATATTCCAGCAGCACAGAACACAGCCTCTTTTTAACACAGAGACACTCGCTGGGAGGAGAGTATTTAATTACATTACACATTATTATCAAATGACTCTGGTCCCTGAAGATTAGAATTGATTAATTGACAATTTCAGAAAAGAAAACCCACTTAGTGAGATCTAGCGGCTATTGATAGGGTGTGTGTATATATATATATATATATATACATACATACATATATATACATACATATACAGTGAAGCCCTGCTATAACACCCCCCGATTTAAGACGAATTCGGATTTAACATGATGATTCATTTGAACCAGAATTCGACCAGACGGGATGGCCGAATGAGTTGAGCGTCCGTCTCCCGTTTGCAAGATCGTGCGATTCGAATCCACGGGTTCGATCGCTGGTCGAGTCAAACCAATGACATAAAAATCTATACTTGTCGCTTCCTAGCCTGGCGCTCGACATTAATAGGATAGGGCAAGGACTGGTTAGCTCAGTGTCAAGAATATGTGAGTGGAATATCGGGTCATGGTACTGGCGGCCCGGTCTCCCAGAGGTGAGGCACTATAAAGTTGACATGAGTGCGCACTTTCACAAGTCGGTGCCCGTCCTTATATGACCTTAGATGTTGCCAGGACGTAAAACTCCAACAACTCACCAACCAACTGAACCTGTATTATTTAATTCAAAGATAAATCAGTAAATTGAACCCAGGTTTAAAGTGACACTGATTCTTCCCGCGATGACTTTATATGGACCTGAATGATGGCCTTATAACGGGGTCATACTGTATGTATATACACAGTAAAACCTCCCTAACCGACCACCTCCACAGGTCAACCACTCCCCTATATCGACCGCTTTACTTGAGTCCCAAACAGCCCCCATATAATACCATTGTGCGATTATTCTAACTCTCTAAACCGACCACCTCCCTAAATGGACCATTTAAAGTCGGTCCGATGGTCGGTCGATTTAGAGAGGTTTTACTGTATATATATATATATATATATATATATATATATATATATATATATAAAAATTCCCAGTACACAAAAGAACATAGGAGAGAGAGTAAGTCCTCCACAGTGTGACGCGAGGGGGCGCTCGCCCGTCAATTTACCCGACAGCTGGGGCGGGGGGGCACTCCACCAATGTGCACGAGGAAATATAGGATGTACATGTTACCCTTGCATTTATATTCGCATAATGCATTATACATCACACATATATATATATATATATATATATATATATTTGTTTTTAGGAAGGAGCGGACAGATATTGTTGTTCTTTGCTAGTTTAATTCAGCTAAATGCAACTACCCGTCAGCACAGAAGCACAGGTTATTAAGTCCTATTGTAAAGTATGTAGTTGGGAAAGGGCTAACTGTTCGATAGTAAAGGCATTCCTCCACCTGCATACCAAACCTCTGTGTTGCATTCACGTTCTTCCACAACGATAATGCAAAGGCCCAGGACCGGACCTTTCATGGCGACCCCCACGAGACAGTGACGGCAGACCAGAAGATTTACTTGTAAAAGTAAGTACTCGCATGAGGCCAAGTTGTTTATGAAGTAGTAGGAGGCAGTGTATAGGGTGATTAGAAGCAGGAGTATTGCGCGGTATACAGGTGCTAGATCACAAAACACACAACATGTAGGTAGAGACCACAGTGTCCAGACAGGCATTAAAGATACGAGGAGGAAGGACCACTCGGGTGGAAGAGCCGATGGAAGTTGGAGCGCTGGAAGAAATGCGACGCAACGCGACATGGGTGAACAGGTCTGTGCCTGCTCCCATCCAACTCACTCCCAGTAGTACCAGTATGCAACACATGGCTACCATTTTTGAGGTCACCCATTCTACTCACTCAATTACTTTTTTATTTATTTATAACATAGATTTCTTTTAAATTGCAGCAGGCCCAAATGTTAATGAAGAGTTATAGAGCCGAAGTGGAAAAGCTGAGAGGTGGCTCGGGTCTACTGAGAGGAAAGCTGCTTACTCTATTTTTTTTTAATTGAGGCCATAGCGTGTAAGCCCGGGTACCCAGGCTTGTTTTCAATGCTGGCCAGCTGCAGTGTTGGTGTTGTCTTATCAAACAGTAGCTGCTGATAAGTTATTTGATTGTCTGCATTTCAGTAGCAGATAGATAGTCTGTTGGTACGTTTAGTAGCCTATGTTAGTTTTTTGGGGCCCTCTTGGCATAATGTTAGTTGTTTTCTCAAGGTTCTATGGTAGTGTTTTGGGGTTTTCTTGGGAAGAGTTTTCTGCCTTTTCTCTACTTAATTCTATACTAGCCTATTTTATTCACATGTCCATAGAACTGTACTTAATAGGTGGTTGAGTTATGTTTGTTTGAATTTGATTTGATTTATATTGTTGTTGGATATGTTATCTGGCTTTTATATTTCCGGTTATCCCACCGGTCCAGTTGGTGGGCTGTGACATATCACCTGCCCCCTTGTGGTACAGGTCAGTTGGGGTTCCCAGTTTTTATTTTGCACAGATATTTTTTGTACGTTTTTAGGTCAGGGATTTGTCTTTCTTTCACCATTTGTGCATTCCATGCCTTGGCGGCCATTTCCAGTGTGCTCCTTTCATGGGCTTTGATCCGGCTTCTGGTCTGCCTTAGTAGTGGTGCCTTGCTTGCTCTGGTGTCCCTTAGTGGTTGGGTTAGACGCTTAATGTCTTGGCTATATCCATATGCTAATGTTTTTAGGTGGATTATCCTTCTGTTTTCTAGTAGGTTTACTTTAGTTCTTTTGTGTAGGTCATAAGTGGGGTGTAGTTTGTCTACTTTCAGGCAGATTTCCAGGGCCCTATTTTGTAGTATCTGCAATGTGCCTGAAATAAAATAAGGATAATGAAGGTTGTGTTACAGGATTGAGTTGGGCCTGCTGGTGGGTGGGAGCGTGTCGTTACCTGTCAAGAGAATGGGAGAATATAAGAGCTGTACTGTTTGATAGTAAAGGCATTTCTCCACCTGCATACCAAACCCCTGTGTTGCGTTCCTGTTCTTCCATGATGATACTGCAAAGGCCCAAGACTGGACCTTTCACTATGTCTATGCATTGGTGAGCCTCTGCGGATGTCCTAAATCTAGGCCAACTGTGTTCTTTCAAACTGCACTATACAATAAGTAATGCCTAACGAATCAACGTGAATAACCCTCACTCCTTACCTACTGTCCACACAGATCCTCATTACTCTTGTTAGTGTGTAGAAGAATCAGTGCCGACAGCCCATTGAACCGGAGTCCCATTGTTGTTGCACACAGCACAGTGCCTGTTGAATAGCTGATGCTAGTTTGTGTAGAGGAAGTGGAGTCTCAGACAGAGTGTCTGGGTTCCTGGACAAGAGAAGAGATGTCTCCTGTTAGAGTGGCTAGCCAAGACTAGTCAATGCAGTGGATAATGACAGAGTGAGGTCTGTGTGTCAGGTGTAAGGGATGCAGGTGACTGGGCCACCCACAGCCGGCGAATCAGACACCCCCTGGGGGGCGACGCCCTAATAGGGGCAGCTGTCACTCAACCCCATCTGCAGGTGGTGTCCATAATGTATGCAGAATGGCTGGGTGTGCTTGCCCATCGGCCCCATGGTAACAGGTAGTTGCAGACAGTTACAATAAACACATATTAAAAATGTCCTTACCCTCTACTTGCACTCTTACTGGTGCATAGAGAGAACATTTCACTAAACATTAACTGTCTCCTACATATGAACATCATGTCATAATCTCGGGCACTATCTGTTATCATATTTTCCACATAGTCTGTTGTCACACAGCGAGTGGGGCACCCATTGCTTCTCTGTTACATAACCTTCGTCCCCCAACAAATCTATCGCCGACCGATTACCGAGCAGTTGCCAACCATTGTTTTTCCTGCCTTTTGTTTGTTTGGTCGCAAGGAGGTTGTGGACTTTTGGTCGCAGAGTGGGCGCAAAGTGGTCGCAAGTCGTTGCGTGACCAAGGTCTTAAAAGGAGAAGACAAAAAGCCTGTTAACATTAGCAGCACAACCTGGTGGGAGTAACACTAACCACGGACAGTGGCTATAGTAGTGTCACCTGGTGGGCATAACATTAACTACAGTAGGTGAAAAAGGGGAAAGGAGAAGGGGGGGAAGTCACCAATACTAGTATCACCTTATGGGAATGACGCTAACCATATCTAAGATAGTGTCTTCCGCTTACCATATGTATCCTTAATATTCAGTGGTGCAAGAAAATAGTCAGGTTTTATTTTGGTGTTTTGGGTGAAATCAGGAAAAGGGGGAAAAGAGAAAGAAAAAGCTACAGCAATACAAGTACCACCTGGCGGGAATAATGCTAACTGCGGCACTAGGAATAGGTGAAAACGAGAAAGAAAGAAACTGTAATACTAGCGTCACCTGTTGGGAATGATGGTAACTGCGGTACTAGGAAAAGGTGAAAACGAGAACGAAAGAAACTGTAATTCTAGCGGCACCTGGTGGGAATGATGCTAACTGTGGAAGAGTATAACCCCATTAAACCAAGCTCGGTTAAACCAAATGATCGGTTAATCCAAACTTTTTTTGGCGGCCCGGCAAAATACTATCATTTATCATATATTAAAGTTGGTTAACCAAAATTGGTTAATCCAAATTATCGGTTAATCCAAACAAAATTTCGGATCCCAGGCCACTTCCGGTACGGTTAAACCAAACTTTCATGTGGTTATAAGGTCATTTGAAACCCCTCCCACCCACCCCCACCACCATCTCCCACCCCCCCCCCCACCACCATCTCCCACCACCCCCACCATCACCCACCCACCCCACCACCATTTCCCACCCACCCCCACCCCCACCCCTATCTTCCACCCAGCCTCATCCTCCACCCACCCCCACCTCACACTCTCCAACTCCCTCCCACCCCCACCCCATTTCCCACCCATCCCCAATCTCCCACCGCCCAATCTCCCACCCATCAACTCCCTCCCCGCAAAGTCAAAGTCGAAGCCAAAGCTTGGTTCAACCAATGATCGGTTAATCCAAACAAATTTCTAGGGTCCCTTCAAGTTTGGTTTAACGGGGTTATACTGTACGAGGAAAAGGTTAAAACGAGAAAGACAGAAACTGTAATACTAGCGTCACCTGGTGAGCATGAAGCTAACTGCGGTACGAAGAAAAAGTGAAAACGAGAAAGAAAGAAACTGTAACCTGGTGGGAATGACGCTAACTGCAGAAAGGGGAAAAGAGTCAAATGAGAAAAAAACTCTGTTATACTAGCATCACCTGGTGACAATGACGCTAACTGACGATTACAGAGAAAAGGGGGGACGGAGAAGATAAATACCCACAGCAATACATTGTCACCTGGTGGGAATGACGCTAACTGCCAAGAGGTCAAAAAGGTTAATGGTGTGTTTAGTTTGGTGATGCTACTGACAAGTCATCAGATCTTCGCCACACACCTTGCCCCACACACACACCCACACACCCCTCTCACGCCTCCGGGAATCTCTCTCCCCCTGACACCTGAACATTGTTACCTCCAGAATAAGCTGCTCATTCCCAGAGACGCAGCGCTGAGGGTTACGAAGGAAGGCCCGGCCAGTGCCAAACAGCAGGCTCAGCACACCGCACAAATAGATTGGTTGGTTGTTGGAGTTTTACGTCCTGGCAACACCTAAGGTCATATCAGGATGGGTACCGACTTGTGACAGTGCACACTCATGGTGACTTTATAGTCCTGCCACACTGGGAAATCAGGCCATCCGTACCTTGACCTGATATCCCACTCAGTCACATTTTCCTGACAATCACCCAACCAGTCTTTTCCCTATCCTATTAATGTCAAGCACCAGGCTAGGAAGCGACAAGTATCAATTTGATAAGTCATTGGTTTGACTTGACCGGGGACGGAATTCCCGATCTCCCGCAAGCAAGGCCCGCGCTCTACCGATTCGGCCACCACGCCTAGATAAAATATTCACCACTACCCAGAGTAGGAGTGAATGACACAACGTGGTCTAAATACGACCGAAAACTGCTTTAGTATGGAGCAGGATTTCGTTTGTTTGTTGTTGTTTTACGTCCTAGCAACATCTAAGGTCATATCAGGATGGGTACCGACTTGTGACAATCCGCCAAATCGCGGAGATCTTTCATCCCTAATATATTGTAAGTGAAAGACATGATCTTAGATATTCGTAGGCATAATAGTTAGTCTAACTCTAAGTGCGCTATTGATTGATTGATTGATTGATTGATTGGTAATGGTGTTATGCCGTGTCAGCAGCAAGGGATATATTCATGACAAAAACTTGTAGAATTTATTGTCATTTTGGATTAGCGAAAAACAGGGTTACCAGATTTAGGTCACCCAAGGAAGATAGTCTGTTTCTTCTTTTACATCCTAGCAGCATTTAAGGTCACATCAGGACAGTGCACACTCATGGTGAATGTATAGTGCTGCCCCACAGGGATGACCTGAGGTCACTCAGCCACATTATCCTGATACTGAGCTAGCCAGTCCATGCCCTATCGTATTAATGTCATGCGCCAGGCGAGGAAGTGACAGGTATACATTTTGTAAGCCATTGATTTGACTCGACCGGCATTCTTAACTCCCGACCTTCTACATGGGAAACCTGCTCTCTTAAACTTAAAGGCTGACATATGTGATTTTACGCCAACACATTGGTGTATACTGCGATAGGTTATGGGTACGTTTGGCATAAGTCGTGTTTGTGAAGAGGACTCGGGTAAACGCTGTCATACGGCGTTGCATGCCAAGGTGCTGAAAATTTGAAATTTATTTCATATGTTGGGCATATGCTGATGCAACACGCCATAGTGTGACAGGGCCATAACCGATTTGGCCACCGTGTCCAAGGGAAGCAGTTATTGGTGCAGTATTAGTGGTCAGAGCAGTGAGTTGGTTTGTTTGTTGTTGTTTTACATCCTAGCAACATCTAAGGTCATAACAGGACGGGTACCGACTTGTGACAGTGCGCACTCATGGCGACTTTATAGTGCTGTCCCACTGGGAAACCAGGCCGCCAGCACCATGACCTGATATCCCACTCAGTCACATTATCCTGACACTGAGCCAACCAGTCCCTGCCCTATCCTAATAATGCTGAGCGCCTGGCTAGGAAGCAACAAGTATCAATTTTTAAGTCATTGGTTTGACTCGACCAGGGTTCGAACCCACGACCCCACGGTCTACCAACACAGGAGACGGAGGCTCTAACTCATTCGGCCATCCCGTCTGGTCACTGAGTTGGTAAAGGGGCTGTCACACTACGACTTATGGCCTTAGCGTATACCGACGTATGCGATTTTCAACCAACACGTCGGCATACGGCATCATACGTTATGTATACGTTGGGCATACGTTGAGTATGCTCGGGATACGGCATCATACGTCATCATAGGTCAGCGTAGGTCGAGCCACTAAAAAATGTTTGTGCATGTTCAAAATTGTTAACGTATGTCACCGTATGGCTCATACGTTTCTCATATGCTCGGCGTACGTCGGCATACGTTATGCACATGGATGGGGTAGGTCGGGATAGGTTGGAACACGTTAGCCGTACGTTCAGCCTGTTGGGAATGTGCAGTCAGCGTACAGACAATGGATGCATAACGGACTCCAAACATACTTCGAACATATGCCTGCCGTATCTCCAGCGTACTTAACGTATGCGCCATACTTCTAGCGATGGAGTAACATACGTAATGTTGGTCAGGGTACCGTCAGCATATGGTAAACGTTTTGCAAACGTTTTGTGAGGCACATGAACGGTCTCAATAGGTCAGAGATACGTTCTGCATACGTTACGTACGTTGTGTGTACGTTGTGTGTATGTTGTGTGTATGCCCATTGTTATCCCTCGCAGCGTGAAAAGATTGGCGTATGCCAACCTATTTTGATTTGAAATTTATTTCAACACGTTAAGGCCCTGTCACATTACGGCATATGGCGGGAGCGTATTGAAAACATACGTATGCCGTGCTTGTGCCAGCCTATGATGACCTTCGGTGAACTTTCGGGTGGGTTTGAGCGTATGGGGGACCTATGAGGAGCGTACGAGGAGCGTATGAGGAGCGTATGGGAGCGTGCTGTGACATTTTTTGACAGTATGGGCCATACGCCCTCATAGGTCGAGTTTTTTTGAGCATGCACAAAAAAATTTGGACGGACGGATTTATGAAAGCGTATAGCGGCGTATGCCTCATACGCTTCACATAAGCCGGCATCTGGCGGCGTATGAGTAGCGTATAAGTAGCGTATGAGTAGCGTATGAGTAGCGTATACGGCGTATGCCGACGTATATGACGTAAAGCGGCTACGCCGCCATACGCTCCCGCCATACGCCGTAATGTGACAGGGCCTTTACGCACATGCCGGCAGCATACGTCGTAGTGTGACAGGGCCTTAAAAGAAAAAGAAAGTGGTTTGGCAAGACAGGGAGAGAGAAGATGTGGCGGTGTAACGGGGGGGGGGGGGAGGGGTGGGGGCGTGTCTGAGAGAAGTAAAGCTTGTTTTATTTAACGACGCATGATCAGCTATTGGACGTCAAACATATCGTCATTCTGACATATTTCTCTGGGGGCAAACCTGCTGCCGCCACATAGGCTACTCTTTCCGATAAGTACAAGGGGTCTTTTATATGTACTTTCCCACAGACAGGACAGCACATACCACAACCTTTGATGAACCAGTTGTGGACCACTGGTTGGAACAGAAACTGCAAATGAGTCCACTGAGAAGGATCGACCATATGACCGAGGGCTTCACAGGTGGACACTCTACCTCCTGAGCTACGTCCCGCTTCGTGGCGACGGTTCAACGTCGCCATATTGATTCAATATGAGCGATCTGTCGTTATGGTTACTGGACAGTTGCTTGGTGAGCATTGCATATGGCTCAAGTCCCAGCCAGATTCACGAAAGTTTGGCTGGATAACCAACTGAAGCAAACTTACAGGGGTACCCATCATCTAGGGCGATGATGATGATGATGATGATGAGAATGATGATGCTGAGGCTGATGGTTTAATGCCATGTCAGCAACAAGATCCATATTCATAGCGAAAAGTTAGTGGTATTTATTCGGTGGTTTTGTTGATCACATAACGTAATGTAATGGTCTAATGGCCCTGTCACACTACAACGCTTCTCGCCGGCGACCCGTCAACGTGTGGTGTTTTTGGGCGATAATGAGTGAAATATCGAGACGCGCTGGGGGCGCGTTATGCGCGCGTCAGTACACGTCTGTACATTATCGTTGACGTTGATGGTCGGCGCGAAACGCTGGCGCGCGTTCCCTATCGCCCAAGGTTTTGAACATGTCCAAAACAACCCAACGACCGCCAGCGCGCGCAAATATATGGGTAAGGAGGTTAGGCGCGCGTCGCGCTGCGTTGGACGCGCCGGAATAACGTTATGGGAGGGTCGCGGGAGGGTCGTTGCTCACGCGTTGCGCAAACTGGGCCGTTTTTGTTTTACGCCCTAGCATCATTTAAGGTTAAATGAAGACGTCGCACCAAACTTCTTTTTTTTTTCCCCAGCGCGTCGACACACGTTGGCCGCACGCGCATAACGCGCCGCGCTGACGCCGATCTTTTCCCCCAAACCGCCGAAAAGTTTGACGTTTCTCGACGCGCAAGATTTTATTTTCAACGCTGACGGATCGCCGGGAGAAGCGTCGTAGTGTGACAGGGCCATAACCAATACACATATATTTAGCAAAGTATGTACATACAGCATACATATAATTACTACCTCATGATAGGCAGCATAAATCTTCATGAAAAAAAATGAAAAAGAAAGTGTGAATTGTCAAATAATAATCGCTAAATAAGGGCCCGAGTAATAATAGTATCCATTTTGGATATGAAGGATCAAATCTAGGTCAGTGTTTTGGTTTTGAAAATGTGACGCTTTCATGGGACTATGCAGCTTTAAGCAGGAGTATACGACCCCTTGCCATCACTTCTTCCAATTTGGATTTGCACCGCTGTGTAACTTACAGCGTCATGAGTTGAGCGCCCGTCTCCCATTTTGGTAGATCGTAGGATTCAAACCCATGTGTTTGAACCCTGGTCGAGTCAAACCAATGACATAAAAATTGATACTTGTCACTTCCTAGCCAGGCGCTCGGCATTAATAGGATAGGGCAAGGACTGGCTGGCTCAGTGTCAGGATAATGTGACAGAGTGGGATATCAGGTCATGGTGCTGGTCTCACAGTGGGGAAGTACTATAAAGTATAAAGTTGCCATGGGCGCGCACTGTCACAAGTCGCTACTCCTCCTGATATCACCGTAGATGTTGCTAGGATGTAAAACCCCAACAACCAACCATTCTGGTTTTGAAGCGATGAACTCTAAATCTATCACTCCATTGGCACAGCTTGCAAATATTGGGTTACAGCGGTGAAGTCTCACTCATCGAAACACATCAATATGTTGCAGTTGGATACCAAATCAATAGACCACGCTCGGGTGATACTGCGTGGAACGAGGGGAACACTGTACTAAAACTCACACGACATCTCTGCCAAAGTACATTATATTTTTGTCAAATTGGATTTCATGCTCAGCAGTTATTTATTCCCTTGAGGCCCAGTCACACCTCACCGGATTGGGGGAAACGGACAGAAAACGAACAAAGTCCGGTTTGTGTCCGTACAAGTTTTGAACATGCACAAAACTAGGAATGGATGCCACCGGATTGAAGTCTATGGTTCTTGTCTGGTTTGATTTTGTTTTGTCTGTTGGCTATCCGTTCATGTCTGTTTCCTGTTCATTCATCCAGCGGCCATTGACTCGATAGCGCAACATTTTGAGACATTTTAATACATTTTGATACTTATCACCACTGGACTAGACAATTCTGTCCATTGCTCAATCCGGCGACGTATGACAGCCGCTTTACATACATTGGTGTGAAATATAAAAGAACTAGCTTTAACCCGTGCTAGGCTCCGACCAATCCCTGGACCAATATTGTGTTAAACTGTCATGATATAAATATCATATTCATGGTCTCTGACTATATTCTGAGAGGATGTGTATATATCTCTACGTTTTCTGTTATATTCCAGATTTGTGCGTGGTCTGGTTTCAATACAGTGCCGCCATCTGGTGGAATCCATCTGTACCATTATGTGGTAAACCATATCAGTGGCGCTATCTAATGGCGGAGTTAACAACACTTGTGGTTAGATCACTCAAAATGGATGCCACTCTGGTTGAAGTGATTAGAACCAATAAACATTGAGATGTATATTTCACTATGCCAATATTATTACCAATGAAACATTGATGCCTGGTTAGTTCCGTTAGTGGTTCCACTGGCGTCGCTGTCGGCCCAGGCGCCGATCCAGTACGCTAGGGGGCGCCACCAGAAACTCAGCCAAACCTCGCTTCTCGCATGCCAGATTTTTGCTTTGTGTGATTTGAAGCCAGATAGTCTGATGGAAGCATCAAATTTGTTAAAACCGAAACTGTTACCTCGATTTGATCGTAGATATCCAACTTAGATACTGGTGCACTTATTAAACATTTGTTTCTGCGTAGAAGGGTTATGAGCCTGTTATTGCTGAAGCCTATGGTGTCCAAGTTTTGATGCGCTTTCCAAAGTTAATTTGGCATGTCTTCACGTCAAATATCTCCAAAGTTAGCCATTTAAAATAATCATTACCTCAAACTAACGTAAAGGAGATTATAATTATCAATTTAGTGTATTTCCCTTTACAAAAAAAAAGAGGGCACTATGCAACTTCAAGCATCTCAATCAATCAATAGGATACAGCTATAATAGACCTTGGACCTGTTAGCCGCTGGAGACAGTTCTTCAGATGTGGTGGATTGTAGCAACTGTCACTGGCTCCAAGCTATATGTAATGCTTGACCAGTATGCATCCAGTCGGGACTTGAAACAGTTCACCGACTCTGCTGCTACAACACTCTCTGGCAAGTCATTCCACATGCCTCGTTTGAAGACTGTGGTCACTCTGCCATTAGCATAAGAACATGTGATGATGTAAGCCAAACAGGCCTTATTGGGAAATGTTTTCTGTTGCTACATCACATGACCAGTCAATGACCAAATAAGGGTAAAGCATTATTTTAGGATTTGCCATGTTGGTACCAAAAATGCACCATCTTAGTGTTTTTGCTTTAGGGCAGATTGTGGTTGATAGGGATGTACCTTTCTAGATTGGACACGGTGGCCTAATCGGTAAGAGCGCCGGCTTCCTGTGCGGAAGGTCTGGAGTTAGAATAGAAACCCGGCCGAGTCAAACCGATGACTTACAAAGTTGACACTTCTCGCTACCTACCTATCCTGGCATTCAGAGTTACTAGGATAGGGCAAGGACTGTTTATGTGACTGATTGGTATATCGGGTCAGGGTGCTGATGGTCTGATCGATCTCCCCAATGCGGTAGCACGACCAGTGCACACTGTCATCAGTTGATACTCGTTGTGGTATCACCATAGATGTTACTAGGATGTAAAACCCCAACAATGTTCCTTTATCGGCTAAGAGTTAGTAAGTAAAGCTTGTTTTATATACTTAATGATGCACACTTTGATTTTCGAATCATCGGCTATTGCACATCAAACATATGGTCATTCTGACATATTTCTTCAGAGCAAACCCGCTGCCGCCACATAGGCTACTCTTTCCGATAAGCAGCAAGGGGTCTTTTATATGCACTTTCCTACAGAAAGGACAGCACATACCAGCCTTTGATCAACCAGTTGTGAACCACTAGTTGGAACGGAAAATAACCCAAACTCCAAATGGGTCCACTGCGCAGTATCAATAGGATGACCAACTCCTGCACAGGGTGGACACTCTACCGCCTAAGCTAAGTCCCGGGTCCACTGCGCAGTATCAATAGGATGACCAACTCCTGCACAGGGTGGACACTCTACCGCCTAAGCTAAGTCCCGGGTCCACTGCGCAGTATCAATAGGATGACCAACTCCTGCACAGGGTGGACACCCTACCGCCTAAGCTAAGTCCCGCTCCCCAAGAGTTAGTAAGACACCCCCCTCCCCCAACACAAACACGTCCAGTGCTCTGTGAGTGTGAGGCGACACATTGCTCCAGAAATACCTACACCTCCATCAGCCCTGACTATCAATGCGTAAATATCCGCCAGCGGGAGGGGCGAGCCGGTGGCAGCAGTCTGCACACTTTTCTTCTTACTTCGCTGCCTTCTCTCTCTTGAAATCCAGACTGCATGAGGCATAGAGAGCCTGGCTGTACTATTCACTGTGCTCACCTTTGTGCGAAGGCAGGCAATGGGTGGTTTATATATATATCATATTCTCGCAGGTTAACGCTGTGGGCGTTTAAATTGGCAAATCATTGAAGTGGGAGGGCATTTACCCACAAATGGTCATTTAAGGGGTGGACATTTACAAAATATTGGACAATATTGGGTGCGCATTAACCCACACATGGGCATTAACCCGCGAGAATACGGTACATATGTATGGATAGTGATAAACCCTTTATCGCGTGTAATAAGCTATGTAGTGGCCCCCCCCTTGGCTTGGGTGGGGGGTGGGTCTGCCTCCCCCCCCCCTCCTTGGGGTGGGGTGTCAGCGTCTCACCTCCCACAAGTCTGGTTCTCCACAAGAAATATGTTTAACTCCAATACATTCTTTAATATATGCGTCAATATTCCAAAAGTCAGAGAATATTGTTCTCCACAAGCAATACGTATTCTCCTGTATTCTTGGGTTTAAACTCATAAGAATAACCGCTAAAAAACAGATAGTGATAATCAGGTCGAACAAGCGACCAGAAGTAAACACGGCGATGTCACCGAATCGGTTTTTCGCCAATAACTTCTTTAATATATTCACCAATATTCTCAAACTCGTAGAGAATATTGTTGTACACGTTTCCTCCAGTATTCTTGGGTTTAAAGTCATAAAGCCAACCAAAGTTTGCATTCGTCACTCGAATCCGCGCATACGCAGAAGCGATATTTGGGAAATGAGACTTGTGGGAAATAAGACGCTGACAGGGGTTCCCCACTCGCCTGCTAGCATTGATGATATATATATATAAGGCCACGGAGCAGAGAAGACAGCCGCAGAATTGTTTATTAATAATGTTTTGGTTCAATCATCGGATGGCGTCAAATAATTTGGCGCGATCCTTGTAGCGCTGCTGGTGGCGCCACCATCGGCAGCTTTCTATTCACTTCACTTGTAATTAAATATGTTATATATATATATATGTATATGCTATATAGTTTATTAGGTGCATATAAATAAAGGATATTCCCTAATGTTTGTCGGTGTCCTTATCTGGACACCTCTCATGTGGGCAGAATTAAAGCTGACATGTGTGGGAAGGGTTAACATTGCCACATGTCAGCTTTAAACACTGCCACACATGTCAACTGTAACCACTGCCACACATGTCAACTGTAACCACTGCCACACATGTCAACTTTAACCATTGCCACAAGTGTCACCTTTAACGACTCCCACACATGTCAGCCTTAACCATTGCCACACATGCCAACAATAACCATTCCCGCACATGTCTACTTTAACCATTGCCACACATGTCAGCTTTAACCATTGCCACACATGTCAGCATTAAGCATTTCCACACATGTCTACTTTAACCATTGCCATACATGTCAGCTTTAACCATTCCCACACATGTCAGTTTTAACCACTCCCACACATGTCAGTTTTAACCAGTGCCACACCTGTCAGTTTTAACCAGTGCCACACATGTCAGATTTAACCACTCCCAGACATGTCAGCTTTAACCATTGCCACACATGTCAGCTTTAACCATTCCCACACATGTCAGCTTTAACTACTCACACACATGTCAGTATTAACCATTGCCACACATGTCAGTTTTAACCACTGCCACACATGTCAGCATTAACCATTGCCACACATGTCAGCTTTAACCACTCCCACACATGTCAGCATTAACCACTTCCACACATGTCAGCTTTACCATTGCCACACATGTCTACTTTAAACATTCCCACATATATGTCAGCTTTAACCATTCACATACATGTCAGCTTTAACCATTCCCACACATGTCTCCTTTAACTATTGCCACAGCTTTAACCATTGCCACACATGTCTACTTTAACCTTTCCCACACATGTCAGCTTTAACCACTCCCACAAATGTCAGCTTTAACCACTCCCACACATGTCAGCTTTAAACACTCCCACACATGTCAACTTTAACCCTCCCCACACATGTCTACTTTAACCCTCCCCACACATGTCTACTTTAACCATTGCCACACATGTCAGCTTTACCCATTCCCACACATGTCTACTTTAACCATTCCCACACATGCCTACTTTAACCACTCCCACACATGTCAGCTTTAACCACTCCCACACATGTCAGCTTTAAACACTCCCACACATGTCAGCTTTAAACACTCCCACACATGTCAGCTTTAAACACTCCCACACATGTCAGCTTTAAACACTCCCACACATGTCAACTATGTCAACTTTAACCCTCCCCACACATGTCTACTTTAACCCTCCCACAAATACAAACGACGGGGGCACTTTGGAGAGTGACTGGATGGATGGATAACCAGCTCCACAGTCGGTGTTAGATTTGTTGTCATGTAAGTGCACCAGATCATGCAGGTTCCCTACATGTGAGCGCCTGCTAAAATGTCTCAAATCTACAATCTGTGTGGCCTGAGGGCCTGTGAAAACAAGCCTTCCACCGAAGACAGTGAGTATGGGGACATCGAGGAGGATGACGAAGGTTTCTAAGATTTGTAATGTAATCCTGTTTTCAATGTATTTAGGAGTAGTATACATTTGAACATCTAATAGGATATTATATCATTATTAGAATATCTCAACCTTTTAGTTAGCTTCTGTGTATCTCCCTGCCAACAAAATAATTGTTATAGCATTTTTTTTCTTTCTTTTTTGGTCCATTAGTTGTTTAAGCAGTGGAAATTTCAGTCATAGACGACTGGTCTTCCTCATTCCACTGCTGGTCGATAGAAAGCCCGAGCCTACACTTTTACCGACCCAAGGGATTTTTAACCTCCCACACCACATAGACATGGTATGAGAGCAACCGGCCTTTGATGACGCTGTAAGTTATACACAGCGGTGGAAATCCAAATTGGCAGAGCTGGGGGCATGGGGAACATTGAAAACTTGGCTGATGAGGGGGGGTCACTTTGAGAGGTTGTAATATCAAGCTACACCGTATTGATTGCTATCATGCTGAAATGAACTCCAGGGATACATGGCTTTAACAAATTTATCGTGGGCATTTGCAGTATTGCACCCCTAAGTGGTAGCAACGAACCCTATTTTGGGGGTCTGGCTCATACACTATACCTACACCGACCTGGCAAGTGGCCACTTGCCTGAGAGGTCAGCGCAGACTACTACACTCATCCCACTGGAATTGTAAGTCTTTTCAATGGTCATTGAAAGGAAAGGTTGTTTTATTTACGGACACCTCTAGAGCGCATTGATTTTTATCATCGGCTATTGACCGTCAAAGAAATGGTCATTCTGACATATTTCTTTGGAAGAAAACTGCTGCTGCCACATAGGCTACTCTTTCCGATAAGCACCAAAGGGTCTTTAATAGGCACTTTCCCCACAGCCAGGAGAGCACATACCGCAGCCTTTTATGAACCAATTGTGGACCACTGGTTGGAACGGAAAATAGCCCAAACTGCAAATGGGTCCACTGAGCAGGATCGATCGGATTACCCACACCTTCAGAGGTGGACACCCTACTGCCTGAGCTACATCCCACTCTGTCAACAACTGAATATACCGCAGCCATGCGCAAGTCAGTATTACCGGCAAAACATCTGGCTTCCTGGGTGAAAAATGAAGCCTCTCACCTGACCGTATATAACACCAAATATATTTTCACAGGATCTGCATGAATCACAAAAATGACTAATTTCATTATTAAAAACTCGGAAATCCCCAAATCTGCTGGGAGGAAAAAATCACATCTCTGTACTAACCAAATCGATCCATGCAGCTCTTAACACTTTACCTGAACCCATACAACCCTTCACAGAAAACCATCCCAAACATGACATCCATACAAACCAGACAGGATGCTTGAATGAGTTGAGCGTCCGTCTCCCGTTTTGGTAGATCGTAGGATTCGCACAAATGGGTTCGAACCCTGGTCGAGTCAAACCAATGACGTA
The DNA here is from genome assembly GCA_030323885.1 of Branchipolynoe longqiensis. NCBI lineage: Eukaryota > Metazoa > Annelida > Polychaeta > Phyllodocida > Polynoidae > Branchipolynoe > Branchipolynoe longqiensis. Next base: position 2,098,325 of record CM059196.1, read on the forward strand.
AAAATGTATAGTTTATGGCGCTCAGCATTATTAGGATAGGGCATGGTTGGCTCAGTGTCAGGATAATATGACTGAGTGGGATATCAGGACATGGTGCTGTTAGCCCAATTTCCCAGTGTTTTGTTCGATTGTTGTTGTTTTACGTCCCAGCAACATCTATGGTCATATCAGGACAGGAATTTCACAGTGGGGCAGCACTATAAAGTCGTCATGGAGGGCGCACCGTCACAAGTCGGTACCCTTCCTGCAATGGCCGTAGATGTTGCCAGGACGTGAAACTCCAACAAGCAACCAACCAATCTCCAGACTTGGAGGAGACGCTGGTTGCCCACTCGACTGGTGGTGTTAGCGGCAGCCATTTAGGGAGTTCTGGAAGGAGGCGGTAGGTGGCGCCTCGACAGAGAGCACTGATTGGCGGGCGTAGGGCTGGGCAGAGAGTCCGGAGGGAGGGAGGTGGATGGCTGTTAACGTCTCCTCCCTTTGCGAATAAGGCACAATTTTGATGTATTACGCACCAATTAACCAAATGAATACTTCACCCTGATTAAATACAACAGCTAGATTTAACTAAATGTAACAACAATGCAGTGTACTTAATTATCTGTAGGATTGTTTGTTTGTTGTTTGTTGGACTTTCATGTCCTGGTAACATCTTGTGAGAGTACGCACCCATGACACCTTTATAGTGCTGCCCCACTGGGAGACCGGGCGGCTAGCACCATGACCCAATTTCCAATCCAGGTGCATTATCCTGACACTGAGCTAACCAGTCCTTGCCCTATCCTATTAATGCCGAACGCCAAGCTAGGAAGCGACAAGTATCAATTTCATAAGTCATTGGTTTGACTCGACTGGAAACTGAAGTCCCGGCCTTCCGCATGCGAGGCCTGTGCTCTACGAATTAGACCACTGCAGCCCGGTCATCCCAGATATGAAACCCTATAAAAAGTATAAGAGCTAAGAAAAGGCAAGATGTCAACGTGTTCGGTGAGTGTGACCTATTGAAGTGCTCCAATCCGGGCCGAATTGGGTCATTCTCAGAAACTGGGTATGACATTTTTGGTTTCCATGTTACATTGTTAATGATTTTGGCTTCTTTTGTTGAGGGTAGTAAGTCAAATAGTTATTGTTCACTCGGTGTATTAAATATGTGAGCGATGCTACATGTACTTAATCTATCCCACAAAATGTATCCAAAATATGCTTATATGATTTTGTGCTAAAGTGAAAATATGAAAATTTGCATATCGATACCATACATCTATCTACCCAAATGCTTTTGTCAACCTTTTTTCTTGTAAAAAAAAAACCCATTCTTTTGGCTTACCTGTAATCAGTAAAATCTTTTTTGAATTTGTTGTGTGTGCTAAAATAATGATATTGTTGTTTGTTAAAATGATGTTATGGAAGGATGTTAGACAGTTAATTTTATCACCTTTTCCAATTTGCATAAGATCAACATAAATACGTGAACATTTTCTTTTTAACATCTTTTTCAATTTGATTGAGATCAAAATCAAAAAGTTTTTTAGTTTTTTTTAAACTCTTGACGTATGCACAACATATAATTATAAACCTTCATATGAATATAGAATCTGCTATGATTTGGAATATTTTCTGCTATTATTTGGAATGTTTTCACTTTTGGTTTCCACGTCACAAAAGTGGTAGGCCTACACAGTTTCTGAGAACGCGCCAGATATGACTATACGTCAAGCCCATAGAAGCTTCGAAAAGCCGCAATGGCAGCGCATTGAGTGAGTGTGAGGTATTACAGCGTTTCAATCCAAGGCGGAATTGCAAATGCCTCCGGCAACTGGATTGAGCGAATGGCTGCAAGGTGAATGGACAAGATCACAGATGGCAAAAACAAGTCGGCCGGCTTCCACAAGCGGTTCGAAATGCAGATGTTGAAGCTATTAGTTGCCAGGGTTTCCGAGAATGTGAATGGCCGGACAATGTATGTGAGCGGGTGGGGTATTGGGTGGGTTGGTGGGTGGGTGGGTGAGTGGATGAGTCAGTGAGTGGGTAAGTGATCAATTAGATGGGTGAATGGTGAATGGCTGAGAAAGTGAATGAATAGGTGAGTGGGTGGGTGGATGAGTAAGTGGTGAGTGAGTGAATGAGTCTCAACTGTCTTCTGGTTACAGAAAGAGAGGGCGCCCTCGTCTCCGGTTCAGGGATACCATCAAGAGAAACCTGAAGCTGAGAGACATTAAGACCGACTCATGGACGCAACTCTCACAGCAGAGAGCTAAATGGAGAGCGGCAGTAAAGTAATAAAAGCAGTCTTTGTCGCATCGCGACCGACAGCATGATGATGATGAAGTGAATGTGGTGGTGAGTGGCTGAATTGATGAGTGTATGAGTGAGTGGTGATTGAGTAAATGGGAGAATGGGTGAGTGACTGAGTGTGTGAGTGTGTGGGTGAGTGTGTGACTGAGTGCGTGAGTGGCTGAATGGATGAGTTGGTGAGTTAGTGGTAAGTGAATGGATGAATGGGTGAGTGAGTGGGCGAATGGATGAGTTGGTGAGTGAGTGGTAAGTGAATAGATGAATGGGTGAGTGAGCGGTGGGTGGGTGAGTGACTGACTGATTGAGTGAGTGGTGGGTGAGTGAGTGACTGACTGATTGAGTGATATGTGGGTGAGTGAGTGACTGACTGATTGAGTGAGTGGTGGGTGAGTGAGTGGCTGACTGATTGACTGATTGAGTGATAGGTGGGTGAGTGAGTGACTGACTGATTGAGTGAGTGGTGGGTGAGTGAGTGACTGACTGATTGAGTGATTGAGTGATAGGTGGGTGAGTGAGTGACTGACTGATTGAGTGAGCAGTAGGGGAGTGAGGGCCTGACTGATTGAGTGGTAGGTGTGTGAGTGAGTGGGTGCCTAAATGAGTGGGTGAGTGAATGACTGGTTGGGTAAGTGAGTGAGTGCGTGAGACATGGTGGCTGAAGAAGTGACTGAGTGGATGGGTGAGTGAGGGGGTGAGTGAGGGGGTGAGGGGGGGTGAGTGGGTGAATGGATAAGTGAGGGAGTGGTACGTGAAGGGAGGAATGGGTGGGTGTGCGAATGGGTGAGTGAGTGAGTGAGTTGATGGGTAAGTGGATGAGTAGGTGGGTGAGTGAGTGTTGGGTGGGTGAGTGAATGAGTGAGTGATTGAGTGACTGAGTGGGTGAATGGATATGTGAGTGAGTGGGTGGTTGAGTGGCTATGTGAGTGAGTGATTGGGTGAGTGGGTGAGTGGGGAAATAAGTGAGTAAATGAGTGAGTGGCTATGTGAGTGACTGAATGGGTGAGTGAGTGGCTGGTTGAGTGAGTGGTTGGGTGAGTGGTTATGTGGGTGAGTGAGTGACTGAGTGCATGAGTGTATGGGTGAGTGTGTGACTGAGTGTGTGGGTGAGTGTGTGACTGAGTGTGTGGGTGAGTGTGTGACTGAGTGCGTGAGTGTGTGAGTGGGTGACTGAGTGTGTGGGTGTGTGGGTGAGTGGGTGACTGAGTGCGTGAGTGTGTGGGTGAGTGGGTGAGTGAGTGGGTGACTGAGTGTGTGAGTGTGTGGGTGAGTGTGTGGGTGAGTGTGTGACTGAGTGCGTGAGTGTGTGAGTGGGTGACTGAGTGCGTGAGTGGGTGGGTGAGTGGGTGACTGAGTGCATGAGTGTGTGAGTGAGTGGGTGACTGAGTGTGTGAGTGAGTGGGTGACTGAGTGTGTGAGTGGGTGACTGAGTGTGTGAGTGTGTGACTGAGTGTGTGGGTGAGTGTGTGGTTGAGTGGGTGCGTGAGTGTTTGAGTGTGTGGGTGACTGAGTGCGTGAGTGTGTGGGTGAGTGGGTGACTGAGTGCGTGAGTGTGTGGGTGAGTGTGTGAGTGAGTGGGTGACTGAGTGTGAGTGGTGAGTGAGTGTGAGTGTGACTGAGTGGGTGAGTGTGTGGGTGTGAGGAGTGTTGGTGGGTGAGTGGTGTGAGTGTGACTGAGTGTGTGAGTGTGTGGGTGAGGGGTGACTGAGTGGGTGAGTGTGGTGAGTGGTGACTGGTGGTGAGTGAGTGGGTGAGTGTGTGGGTGAGTGGGGTGACTGAGTGGGTGAGTGTGTGGGTGAGTGTGGTGGGTGAGTGGGTGGGTGAGTGGGTGACTGAGTGGGTGAGTGAGTGGGTGAGTGGGTGACTGAGTGTGTGAGTGAGTGGGTGACTGAGTGGGTGAGTGTGTGGGTGAGTGGGTGACTGAGTGTGTGAGTGTGTGGGTGAGTGGGTGACTGAGTGTGTGAGTGTGTGGGTGAGTGGGTGACTGAGTGTGTGAGTGAGTGACTGAGTGTGTGAGTGAGTGGGTGACTGAGTGTGTGAGTGAGTGGGTGAGTGAGTGGGTGACTGAGTGTGTGGGTGAGTGTGTGGCTGAGTGGGTGCATGAGTGTTTGAGTGTGTGGGTGACTGAGTGCGTGAGTGTGTGGGTGAGTGCGTGCGTGAGTGAGTGGGTGACTGAGGGTGTGAGTGTGTGGGTGAGTGGGTGACTGAGTGCGTGAATGTGTGAGTGAGTGGGTGACTGAGTGTGTGGGTGAGTGACTGAGTGTGTGAGTGAGTGGGCGACTGAGTGTGTGAGTGTGTGGGTGAGTGGGTGACTGAGTGTGTGGGTGTGTGGGTGAGTGTGTGGGTGAGTGGGTGGCTGAGTGGGTGACTGAGTGTGTGAGTGTGTGGGTGAGTGCGTGAGTGTGTGGTGTGTGAGTGAGTGTGTGAGTGAGTGGGTGACTGAGTGTGTGAGTGTGTGGGTGAGTGGGTGACTGAGTGTGTGGGTGAGTGTGTGGGTGAGTGGGTGACTGAGTGTGTGGGTGAGTGTGTGAGTGAGTGTGTGAGTGTGTGGGTGAGTGGGTGACTGAGTGCGTGGGTGACTGAGTGTGTGGGTGAGTGGGTGACTGAGTGAGTGGGTGACTGAGTGTGTGGGTGAGTGGGTGATTGAGTGCGTGAGTGTGTGGGTGAGTGGGTGACTGAGTGTGTGGGTGAGTGGGTGACTGAGTGTGTGGGTGAGTGGGTGACTGAGTGTGTGGGTGAGTGGGTGACTGAGTGCGTGAGTGTGTGGGTGAGTGGGTGACTGAGTGTGTGGGTGAGTGGGTGACTGAGTGTGTGAGTGTGTGAGTGAGTGGGTGATTGAGTGTGAGTGTGGGTGAGTGGGTGACTGAGTGCGTGAGTGTGTGGGTGAGTGGGTGACTGAGTGTGTGGGTGAGTGGGTAACTGAGTGCGTGAGTGTGTGGGTGAGTGGGTGATTGAGTGCGTGTGTGGGTGAGTGGGTGACTGAGTGTGTGGGTGAGTGGGTGACTGAGTGCGTGAGTGTGTGGGTGACTGAGTGTGTGGGTGAGTGGGTGATTGAGTGCGTGAGTGTGTGGGTGAGTGGGTGACTGAGTGTGTGGGTGAGTGGGTGATTGAGTGCGTGAGTGGGTGAGTGAGTGGGTGACTGAGTGTGTGGGTGAGTGGGTGACTGAGTGTGTGGGTGAGTGGGTGACTGAGTGTGTGAGTGGGTGACTGATTGTGTGGGTGAGTGGGTGACTGAGTGCGTGAGTGGGTGAGTGAGTGGGTGACTGAGTGTGTGGGTGAGTGGGTGACTGAGTGCGTGAGTGGATGAGTGGTTAAATGAGTAAACAGTTGAATGTTGTTGATTTAACCCAGGCCCGTAATTAAATCTGCTTTCAGAGCGGGAAATGGAACCCCATTTATTTCTCCACTTACTTATTATAAATTCATCCAAATGTGTTGTTGATTAAAAACAGTGCGTTCAGAAGGCTGCTTTCAAATAGGGCATTTAAGAGATTTATTCTCATGACACATGCAAGCTGTCAAAAGACAGCATGGCCGAATGAGTTGAGCGTCCGTCTTCCGTTTTGGTAGATTGTGGGATTCAAAACCAACGTGTTCGAACCCTGGTCGAGTCAAACCAATGACTTAAAAATGTATACTTATTGCTTCCTAGTCAGGTGTTGGGCATTACTAGGATAGGGCAAGGAGCAGTGGAATGAGTGTGTGGCTGAGTGGGTGAGTGGGTGACTGAGTGTGTGAGTGTGTGGGTGAGTGTGTGGATGAGTGGGTGAGTGGGTGAGTGAGTGTGGTGACTGAGTGTGTGGGTGAGTGAGTGAGTGTGTGGGTGACTGAGTGGGTGAGTGGGTGACTGAGTGCGTGAGTGTGTGGGTGACTGAGTGTGTGGGTGAGTGGGTGACTGAGTGAGTGAGTGTGTGAGTGAGTGGTATTCCCCCACCAATGCATTTTATCGGAATATTTTACAATAGGATAAAATCTAGGTCAATCATTAAAGGTATATGGGTCATTCTCTAAAACTAGGCACTAAAGTGTGACATGGCAACCAAAAGTGAAAACCGCCAAAAATAATAACAGAAAACATCAAAATATAGCAAAATACATGTTTATATGAAGGTTCACACGTTGTGCATATGCCAAATTTTAAAGAAGAAAAAAAAGGGGGAAAAAAGAAGAAGTTATTTCACCTTTTGATTTTGATCTTATACAATTTGGGCGATAATATAACTCGTGTAACATGGAAATTAAACACATATCCATGACATCATTTTAACATACACAACAAATTTGGACAAGATTTTATTGACTACAGGTCAGCAAACAAAATTATGTGTTACAAGAAAACGGGTGAAAAAATGTTGGGTAAACGCATGGTGTCAATTTATAAATTTTCACTTTAGCACAAAATCATACAAGCATACTTCTGATATCTTTTATGGGATAGATTAAATATATGTAGCACTGCTAACATACTTAACACACAGAGGCAACAATAATCTATTGACTTTCTATCAATAAAAGAAAGCATTAATTATCACCATCATAGCGTGGAAACCAAATATGTGGTGCCCAGTTTTAGAGAATGACCCATACATATTATATATATTATATATATTATATGTATTATAAATATTATAGATATTATAAATATTACAAATATATCATGTATATTATATATATTGTAGTGGTCTGCACTGACCTCTCGGGCAAGGAGCCACATATACAGGTAGGCATGGGTAGTGTGGTGATATCTGGGAGCTTAGGTGGTGTAATGTTTAGCACAATGGCCTGGAATGCAAAGAGATGTCGGTTCGAGTCCCGCTCTAGGCGCAATATTTCCCATTTTCATCACCCCCACGACACTGGAATGTAATTGTAAGCATTAAAAGACTTACAATTCCAGGGGGGACGAGTGTAGTGGTCTGCGCTGACCTCTCGAGCAGGGAGCCGCATAGACAGGTGGGCGTGGGTGGTGTGTTGGTATCAGGGGGCCTAGGTGGTGTAATGGTTGGCACACTGGCCCGGAATGTGGGTTCGAGTACCACTCTAGGCACAATATTTCCCATTTTCATCACCCCCACGACACTGGTTGCCGTGACCAGGATTATGTAGAAGCTACGCGCTGTATAGTTGTTGAACCTACCCTGTGTATGTAAGTGTGTTGCATTGCCTGTGTGTATGTAATTGTAAGCATAAAAAGACTTACAATTCCAGGGGGACGAGTGTAGTGGTCTGCACTGACCTCTCAGGCAAGTAACCACATAGACAGGTAGGCGTGGGTAGTGTGGTGATATCAGGGAGCCTAGGTGGTGTAATGGTTGGCACACTGGCCCGGAATGCAGAGATGTGGGTTCGAGTCCCGCTCTAGGCGCAATATTTCCCATTTTCATCACCCCCCACGACACTGGTTGCCGTGACCATGATCTTGTACAAGCTATGCGCTGTATGGTTGTTGAACCTACCCTGTGTATGTATGTGTTAGTGCATCGCCTGTATGTATGTAATTGTAAGCATTACAAGACTTACAATTCCAGGGGGACGAGTGTAGTGGTCTGCACTGACCTCTCAGGCAAGTAACCACATAGACAGGTAGGCATGGGTAGTGTGGTGATATCTGGGAGCCTAGGTGGTGTAATGGTTAGCACACTGGCCCAGAATGCAAAGAGATGTGGGTTCGAGTCCTGCTCTAGGCGCAATATTTCCCATTTTCATCACCCCCACGACAATATTATATATAGATTATATATATAATTATATATATAGGTACAGGCTACAAATAACAAGGAGACACAAAACGACATGGTAAATGGATTGGTAACAAGAGTGTAAGAGAGAGCCCAAGCCTCTCTTGATTATTATATATAGTACATGGATTCTTTGTATAGGATCATGCCATTCACTCAACCAATAAGGAAGCAGCATTCCCAGTTCCTTCAATAGGGACTCAGCATTTCTGGTTACCATGACCACCAGTCGTCTGACTACCACCAGAGCTATTTGACCTGTGGCCACCACCAACCCTGACCCCTGTGTGCATTGACCCCGACCTCAGCAGAGAGCCAGGCCCTGAGTGCACTCACCCAGACCTGCCAATCATCCCTCTATCTATAATTACCTGCCCTCAAGCATGGGCCAAGCCATATATATATATACACAACATACATATACACACACTCTTGGCCGGCCACACAGAATAATAATAGAGCATTTCCATTTACCCCCTCTGCCGATTATCGGAATATTTTACGATTTGGTGCGGAGTACCCCCTCCCACGTGACCACTGGCGCCACCACTGCCAGCCTTCCTAACTACGGACGATCAACAACTGTCATTCGCGCCCGATAATTTATGTGCTATATAATCTATTATGGGAATATAAACAAGGACACTACAATCTTCAGTTATATCTGTATTGTTAAATTGTGAACCACAGCTAGTGTATGACATGTTTTAGTTCTAGGTTTGTGCACCCGGCGCCACCTGTCAGGGGCTCTGACCTCATATAAACCAGCTGTGTGTGGTTGTTATCGCCTCCCGACCCACTCGGATGGTCAAACAGACATCACCGTTCCAGCGGCACGGTGCATTGTGGGATGCGTCAGAGCAAAACAAACCCACGAGAAGCACATGGCACATGCTAATACACTGGGTGCAGCTATGAAATGTGCTAGTTTCAGCTCATCTCAGCTCTTGTTTGAAACAGAATACCAACTAAAAAAATATATATAATAAATTAAGATATTAATCTTTTATCCAGCATTGCATTTACATCAATATAATATGCACATCTTATGCCATGTGCATTTAGATTTAGACAAATCTGGGGACTCAGACTAGTGTTAGAGCCACAGCCAGAGTCAGTTTTACTTATTTTATCCATGTTTTTATTTATATCCTATGGTTAATGACATATGTAGAATTCGAAAATGAGTAGGGTTAATCAGATATTGGTTATATATTTCTTTGAAACAAGTTTCTGTTGACAATTTAATATTTACAACAAGAATTACTCATGGCTAATCAATGGTGATGTAAACATCAGCCTGTAAAGTGACTGAAATTGTATGTTTCTTAGCTCAAAATTATTAATGATGGAGAGTTGTGTCTTAAACACATTCATTATATTATTATATTGCATCCATCCATCCATGTTTGTGCCAAATTGTTATGTATTTAAAAAAAAAAAAAAAAATTTGAATAAAATCAAAGTTTTGCCCTACACGTATCGGCAAACTTGATGGCAGTACGCCGTTGCTTTGCTGCCAAGGCCGTTTTCAGCGCATGTGCAGTCGGAACCGTGATCCCGTCTATTGTATATATTATATACATATATGTATACAGGTATGAATACATAGACAAGGCAAAAAGTTAGATTGAGTCAAAATAATCTCAAACGAGTTATACTGGCCTGCCATGAATAGTTAAAAAAAATAACTGAACTGTGTTTGATTGTTGGCATTTTATGTCCTGGCAACATCTAAGGCCATATCAGGATGGTTACCGACTTGTGACAGTGCGCACTCATGGTGACTTCATAGTGCTGTCCCTCTGGGAAATCAGGACACTGGCACCATGATCCGATATCCCACTCAGTCACATTATCCTGACACTGAGCCAACCAGTCTAACCGGACTGGTTAGTCAACAGGAAGTCCCCCAGGTGGCGGTAGTTGCACAAATAGCCGGAACCAGAAGGAGTGCAGCGCAACAGAACCTGGTAGAGCTACAGACACACAGGACTAGAATAATGATACTGTAGTGGTCTGCACTGATGTCTCAGGCAAGGAGCCGCATAGACAGGTAGGCGTGGGTAGTGTGGTGATATCAGGGAGCCTAGGTGTTGTGATGTTTAGCACACTGCAAAGAGATGTGGGTTTGAGTCCCACTCTAGGCGCAATATGTCCCATTTTCATCACCCCCCCCATGACATTGCTTGCCGTGAACATGATCCTGTACAAGCTACGTGCTGTATAGTTGTTGAACCTACCCTGTGTATGTGTTAGTGCATTGCCTGTATGTATGTAATTGTATGCAGTAAAAGACTTACAATTCCAGGGGGACGAGTGTAGTGGTCTGCACTGACCTCTCAGGGAAGGAGCCGCATAGACAGGTCAGTGTGGGTAGTGTGATATCAGGGAGTCTAGGTGGTGTAATGGTGAGCACACTGGCCCGGAATGCAAAGAGATATGGGTTCGAGTGCCGCTCTAGGCGCAATATTTCCCATTTTCGTCACCCCCCCACGACAATGGTAGTGATGAGTGCCTAATAGTACCTCTTAATTTTTATTAACATAATGAATTATACATCCCATACACATCATCATCATCATCATGCTGTCGAAGGCGATGCGACAAAGACTGCTTTCATTACTTGACTGCCGCTCTCCATTTAGCTCTCTACATTTCATGAAAGCTGCCTGCAAAAGTGTTGAAGTGCTGCTGGCTTTTGCAAGTTACCAGTGGCACTCTCTCTGGGAGCAAGTAGAGATTTCATACCGGCAAGAACATGGTGCAAAGGCGCAAAACTATTTGTCCCTGCAGTGGCTGGTCGGGAGATGTTGGGAGTTCCATACATCAACCGTCCTTAATGCTGCCACAGTGACATGGTTTTCTGTTTAGGGTTTGCTCTCTTAGCCTTCAGTTCTGTCAAGAACCTGTACCACAAGGCAGTGGTTTACAAATGTGCAGGGCAGGGGCGTCAAACTCCCTGAGGTGTTGCAATACCTGCAATACCTGCATACCGTACACATATAACAGCTATAAATGCCCCCCCCACCCCCTCCCCCAACCTTCATCCGCTCCATCTCAACAGGCTGGTGCTGAGCCTATGGGGGCGCGGTGGCCGAATCGGTAGAGCGCGTGCCTCGAGTGCGGGAGATGTTCGGGAGTTCGATTCCCAGTCGAGTCAAACCCACTTATAAAATTGCCACTTGTTGCTTCCTAGCCTGGTTCTCGGCATTAATAGGATAGGACAAGGAATGGTTATATTAGCGCAGTATCAGGATAATGTGACTGAGTGGGATATCGGGTCTTTGTGCAGGCGGCCTGATTTCCCAGTTGGGCAGCGACTATAAAGTTGCCATGAGTGCGCACTGTCACAAGTCGGTAACAACAAAAAAGGTTAGATGTTGCCAGCACTTAAAACTCCAACAACCAACCTGATGCTGAACCAACGGTCACGTGATGGATGCGGGTTCCGCTAATTGGCGGAAGGTGGCATCCGACCGGTAACGAGGCTAACAATGGGAGCTCTTACACGCCCACCCTGCTACAATAGCGTCTCGCATTGAGTGACAGCCCAGAGGCACCACCACACCACACCACACCGCAGCGCACCGCACCACACCGCACCACACCACACCGCACTGCACCGCACCACACTGCAGCACACCACAACGCACCGCACCACACCACACCACACCGCACCGGACCGGACCGCACCACACCACACCGCAGCGCACTGCACCACACCACACCACACCACACCACACCGCACTGCACCGCACCGCACCGCACCACACTGCAGCACACCACACCACACCGCAGCGCACCGCACCACACCGCACCACACCACACCACACTGCAGCACACCACACCACACCGCATCGCAGCGCACCGCACCACACCACACCACACCACACCACACCGCACCGCACCACACTGCAGCACACCACACCGCATCGCAGCGCAGCGCACCACACCACACCGCACCGCACCACACCGCACCGCACCACACTGCAGCACACCACACCACACCACACCACACCACACCACACCGCACCACACCACACCATACCACACTACACCACACCACACCGCACCACACCACACCCACACCGCACCACACCACACCGCACCACACTGCAGCACACCGCACCACACTGCAGCACACCGCACCACACCACACCACACCGCACCGCACCACACCGCACCACACCTGCACTGCACCACACCACACCACACCGCACCGCACCACACCATACCACACCACACCACACCGCACCGCACCACACTGCAGCACACCACACCACACCACACCACACCGCACCACACCACACCGCACCGCACCACACCGCACCGCACCGCACCGCACCACACCACACCACAGCACACCACACCACACCACACCACACCCGACCTGTCCACTCAGTCTCACCGACGCGCAGCCAATCAGAAGAAGAAGGCATTTTTCTCGGCTAAAAAAAAAAAGAAAAGAAAAGAGACAGAAGACTTACAGGTCTATACAATGCCTTATCCGAAATAGACGGGTTCGTAATTCCAGCCGCGCGGTGCATTGTGGGATGCGTAAAAGCAAAACAAACCCACGTGCGAAAGCACATGAGTCATGTTGAAGCAGCGAGTGTAGCTATGGAATCTATTAGTTTCCAGCTCATTTGAGCTACTGTTTGGAAGGTAGAATATCAATCTTTTAAATGTATAGATAATAATACATTAAGATGTGAATATTCTATTCGAGGTTAGCATTTACATCAAACTCATACCCCTGTCACACTACGACGTAACAGGACAGCGAGTGGGGAACGTCAAAATCACTTATTTACATCAAGATACGTAGAAATTCTCGCCATTGCAGGGCAAATTTGATGCCAGTGCAACGTAGTGGACATAGGCGAAACATCGGTCCAACGTAGTTGTAACGCGTGTCAACGAGTTAGAACGCATGTCAACGAGTTAGAACGCCTCCCTTAAAAAGGCCAAATGTAAGGGTAACGAGCCTCCAGCACACGCAGTGTCAGCCTAGCGAAACCTTCGCATCGACTTAGCGTAGGACTCGCGTAATTACCCCGGCCCTAACCCTCTCATCTCTCACCCTTGCTCTCTCTCTACTCTCGTGTCTCTCTCCACTCTCTACTCTCGCCACTCTCTCACCCTCGTTCTTCTTCCCTGCTGCTCCTCTCTCCCCGTTCTCTCCCCTCTCACAACAGCCTCTCCTTTCTCCTATTCCTTACCCTCGTTCTCTCCTCTCTCCCCACTCTCTCCATTCTCTCTCCTCTCTCATTCCACCCTCTTCTTTCTCCCATCCCTTACCCTCGTTCTCTCCCCTTTCTCCCATCCCTTACCCTCATTCTCTCCCCTTTCTCCCCAGCTCTCCTCCTTGCTCTCTCTCCTCTCTCGTAGGGCGGTGAGCCGAGAGTCCGGAGAGAGTGTGACAGAGGCTGTCCCGGCATCTCCCTCCCCCCCGCTTCCCCGCAAATCGAGCTGCAATTCTGATGTATCACGCACCAATTATCGAACCCTGGTCGAGTCAAAACCTAATGACTTACACATTTACACTTGTCGCTTCCTAGCCTGGCACTCGGCATTATTAGGATAGGGCAAGGACTAGTTGGCTCAGTATCAGGATAATGTGACTGAGTTGGATATCAGGTCTTGGTGCTGGCGACCTGATCGCCTGCCCTCCCTATGGGGCAGCACTATAATGTCAACATGAGTGCACCCTGTCACAAGTCGGTATCCATCCTGATATGACCTTAGATGTTGTCAGGACGTAAAACTCCAACAACCAACCAACCAATGAACTTAATATATTCATCTTTTTTTTTTTAAATGGCACAAACTCAAGCCTATTGGAATATGCAACTCTATCTTCTATGCCAACTTGACCGCATATTAAAACCCCGCCCTGCTAGTCGTCGTCGTCACAGGTTTCCTCTTGCCCGTCGTCGAGTGAGGGGTAGCAGCCGCACCCCCACCAGTGGAGACACCAACCACCACCTGGAACGCCATGGCAATCACAGAGCCAGGAGTACATGCAGCAGTACATGATGCAGCCACTGCACCCTGCGCACTGCACCCTGTGCACTGCACCGCTGCACCCTGCGCTTCTGCACCCTGTGCCACTGCACACTGCCTCTGCACCGCTGCACACTGCGCCCTGCACCCTGTGCGGCTGCACCCTGCACCGCTGCACACTGCGCCTCTGCACCCTGCACCTCACGCCTCTGCAGCCTGTGCCGCTGCACACTGCACCCTGCGCCGCTGCACAGTCGGGCCGCCTATGCTTAAAGTCTATAAAGGTATAATACTACCATACTTCGACTATGGTGACGTAATATATATGGGGAGGTAACAAAAATATTTTGGATAAACTACAAAGACTACAAAATAAAGCACTTAAGATATGTCTGAAGGTGGAACATAGACACCCAACTGATGATCTCCATAGGAAAGCAAGAGTCAACACCCTAAATGACAGGAGAAAAGCACATCTCAAAATAGCAGCATTCAGGGAGACAAGGAAGCCTGGGAGGGTGCAGGTAACAAAAGAGGCAACAAGAGGTAGTGATGGCCCCAGACTGATAATAAACAGAGCCAAAAACAGTTCATATGAGAGGAGTACCGAGTACATGAAGGCAAGGGAATGGAATACACTGGGAGTAGAAGAATGAAGTACAGGGACAATAGAAACATATAAAACATTAATCAAAAGAGAGCTAAATGCACTGCTAGACTAATGACAACAACAAATAAAATGAATTAAAAAAGAAAAAGAAAGATAGATAAATAACTAAATAAATAACTAAATAAATAAATAGAAAATACACTGATAATTCAAGCAAAGTTTTAGAGGGTATAGATGCTAGGTATGACACATACAAAATGTAAACTTTAAACTTAAAATCAAAACCTAATAACCACTAACACAACAAGGTGATGACATTCTGAGAAATTAACTATTGGTAACCAAACAATTATCCAATTGTAGAACGAACAAACTCACAGAGGTTTAGGGGATGTGGGAGAATGCTTACAAACAGAGAAAGAATGCATGCAGTAGTTAGCTACACAACAACTGAAAGTGATAAAAAGAAGGGGAGTCACAAGACTATTACTGTCTAACGGCAAAAACAAGTCATTAGACTTAACCGTTATGGGCAGCATAAATACACAAAAAACAAACCCATCACAAAAAACAAACTCACAGATTAACTTTTAAGCCAAAATTGACTGTAGCACTCGCAGGGCCAGTGACAGACTATTTACCACCCTGCCAAATTTGTGTATGTATAAAACTGTGACTGCCTCCATCACAGGTCAGTACTGCGCCCCTCTGAGGTTTGCGCTCTAGGTGGCTGTCTAGTTGGCTTAATGGTAGCACCGCCCCTGAGCACTCGTCAGCTACAAAACGTGCCTTCTTGTCGCTTTCTCATCACTCCACTGTAGTCTAGCACAGTGACTCTGAGGCTGACAAAAAACATCCCAACATGGACAACAAAGAGGTTCACTTACCAGCAAAATAAAATATGAAGGATGTGGCAAGCCTCCCTCCTGCTTTTTATTTCCACTGTGCCTGCGAAACATTTATTACTAATTAATATTTTATTGTTATTGCTGGAGATGATTGTTCCTACTCTACTGAATTGGTAGAGCACAGGCTTCCAATGCGGAAGGTCAGGAGCTTGAATCCCAGCTGAGTCAACGAAGGATTTATAACATTGATACTTGTCGTTACCAAAGACCCTATAACACTCCCTATCTTTCCTATGGTAATGTAAATTTTGCAGTGCCACCTTGTAGTGGGTTTGATCAGCCTGGCTGCTGGTTGGTGTTTCACATGTAAACACATACAATTATATTATACATGAGATAGGTAAGTATGAGTACACATTAATATGAAATTGCTATGAACAAATACACATCATCATCAGCATCATCGCCATCATAACACATCTTTCACATTCATATATACATTTATACATATAATATAGCACCTGTCTAACCAAGAGAACAGCCAGCGCACCAAGTGGTGGGTTTTATCATTTTGATTACACAGTACAGGCTGAGTGAGCCGTCTTAGTATTATAGGGTCTTTGTCGTTACCTAGCCTGGTGCTCGGCATTAATAGGATAGGACAAGGATTGGTTAGAACAGCATCAGGATACTGTGATCGTGTGGGATATCGGGTCATGATGCTTGTAGCCTAGTCTCCCTGTGGGGCAGCACTATAAAGTTGCCATGAGTGCGCGCTGTCACAAGTTGGTACCCATCCTGATATGTCGTTGGGATGCAAAACATCAAACAAAGATGCTAGTTCACAGATTAAAAAAAATTGTATTCCTTTCTTTGATTTTTAATTAATTAAAATTGTAATTGATTGCTAATTCATTCAAATAGATTTGATAATTCTAACCTCACAAACCGGATATGATGGCTGAATTGTAAGAGTGCTGGATGGCCCTTTTTTTGTGGGAGGTCATCGATTCAGAACCCCGACGGAGACAAAACCATGGCTTACAAAACTTATAGATGTCCATACCTCGCCTGGCGCTCGGCATTACTGAGATAGGGCAAGAACTGGTTTACTCCGTATCAGGATAATATGACTGAGAAGGATATTGGGGCATGGTGCTGACAGCCCAGTCTCCCAGTGGATAAAGTTACCAAGTGTGCGCACTGTCACACGTCGCTACCAATTTTGAATTTACCTTAGCTGTTGCTAGGATGTAAAACTACAACAAACAAACCTACCTTACAATTGTATACCAGTTAGGTGATGCATATTCAACATGGCCATAGACATGATAGATAAATGGGGATGAGGAGGTGAACTGATTGATTGATTGATTGATTGCTGACGGTTTAACGCCGTGTTGACATCAAAGGCCATATTCACTGCGAAAAGCAAGTCGTGTCTATTCCATCAGTCTTGCCAATCACATTCACATTCACATGCCCATATTGAAATTTACGTCAAATTCGAAAATGTTCAGATCCATGTCAAACGACAGAAAAAATTATCTTCGATGCAATTTTGAAGTGCTTAGATTTGGCAACTGATAGCAAAATGTAACTCACGGAACATAGCTAGAATTACAGGAGGTGATACAGCCCAGTCACTTTTTTTAGGAATTCCAAGATTGGTTTATGCTTTATGTTGGTAAAGAGGTCTTGCATGATATTTACATTAAAACAGTGTTGACGCAAGGCCACAAAAGGCAGACACTCGAGCAGAATGTGTCTGAGCGTTGCGTGGCAGTGACACCCAATGCATTCAGGGGGCAGTTCTTGGTTAACATGCAACAGAAATGTTCACTTTGGTAAGGCAGTAATGCTTTGTGCATTTCTATGTTGCTTGTTTGGTTGTTGATGTTTTATATCCTAGCAACATCTAAGGTCATATCAGGACAGACACCGACTTGTGACAGTGCGCACTAATGGCGATGTTATAGTGCTGCCCCACTGGGAGACCAGGCCACCAGCACCATGACCTGATATCCCATTCAGTCACATTATCCTGTCACTGAGCCAACCAGTCCTTGCCGCCTGGCTAGGAAGTGACAAGTATAAATTCTTTAAGTCATTGATTTGACTCGACCAGGGTTCAAACCCACGAACCCATGGGTTCGGATTCCCCGATCTCCCAAAACAGGAGACGGATGCTCAACTCATTCGGCCATCCCGTCTGGTGTGCATTTCTATAATTGATCAACACAAGACCAGCACAGTATATAATGGCATTTATTTTTTTCTATTCAGCTTGTTACAGTTAGAGTCGTGATATTGATGTTTTAGAGTTTGAGGTTTCCAGGCACTTTACCCAATCAATAGAGTTCTTAGTAGTTGGGTTTGGTGGGATGGTAAATCTAAGCTGGAGAACAACACGTCCAATCGATTGAAACACTCTGGTCGAAGTATCTAGATTTGTAATACGTCAGAGTTTGTTAATAAGAATTACGCTAGATGACGCATCGAGCGGCGGCCATTTATTAGTTACTGAGAGAATGGTAGGGGTCGCCAGGGATCGCGTCCATAGTTACTATGTCTCGCGCGCTCAATTCCCCAAGCTGTGAGCAACATGGACAATCCATTCAGACAGCACAATAGAAGCAGTTGCGTGACTCAAACTCACTAATAACTTCCGCGTATACAGTATTCACCAGCCTCATATGGAATAAAGCCTTACAAAATGGCCTGTTTTTTGTTGTTTTTGTCAGTCTTATTTTCTTTCGCTCATTCTCTGAACGGATTGCTTTGTCAGGTTCTTATGTTTCCTTCCTGGCTGTTTTTGCTTATCAGCTATACTCAGCCCTGAACGTAATTAATTAACCTGACTAATGAGGATATTTGTGCATTACTTTTCGATTCCACAACTACCGTATATGTCCCAATAGAAGCACGCTACCTAAAAGAAGCACAACCCCCATTTGAAGATTGAAAGGGCGCACAAATTTACGATCATATTCAGACTGAATGCACATAAAATAAGACAATCCCACTTTATTTAGCAGGCACAACAAAAAGAAATACAAATTTACGATCATATTCAGACTTAATGCACATAAAATAAGACAATCCCACTTTATTTCAGAGGCACGACAAAAAGAAATCCATGAAATTCTTTAACTTTGAATAGATGCGCATCCATGTGTTTGCACTCGTGCAGTGCGTATCTATTGGAACATATACATTATTCATAATTGGCATTCCAGTAATTACTCAACATTACTAGCAACAACGGGACACTGCAAGCTCATCAGCGACTGTCATTTATTGTAAAAGTTGCATAATATGATAGCTTTAGAGTTTCTATTTTTATATATACAGTAAAACCTCCCTAACCAACCACCTCCACAGATCGACCACTTCTCTATATCTATCGCTTTATTTGGGTCCCAAATGATCACCCATACAATACGATTATAACAAAATGAAAAACTCCCTAAACCGACTACCTACCTAAATGGACCATTTAAAGTCGGTCCAATGGTCGGTCGATTTAGAGAGGTTTTACTGAATACACAGTAAAACCTCTAGCTAGCTTAAAATAATGATCAACCCTAATCTAATGACATACTCTAAACCTATGCAACTTTACGCTAAGTAAAACCATCAGCTATGTAAATTTACACTAAGTAAAATTATTGGCTATGCAACTTTACACTAACCAAAACCATCGGCCTATGCAACATTATGCTAAGTAAAACCATCAGCCTATGCAACTATACGCTAAAGGCCCTGTCACACCATGACATTTCCAACCAACACGCGTCGACGTGTTGCAATTTTGGGCGAAACGTCAGTACATCTCCGGTACGTTACTGGTACGTTACCGGGGCGTTTCCGGCCCGTCGGTACATAGCAACGTGTGTACCGGCACGTCGGCGGCCGTCGGCGCGCGTCGGTCCGCGGAGAAAGTTTTGTGCTTGCACAAAACTTTCGACGGGCTACAACGGGCAGCAGCGTGTTGGCGGGCACGTTACGGACGCGTTAGCAACACGTCGAACCCGTTATCGGCGCGCCGGCGGAACGCTGGCAAGACGTTGATAAATGTCGGTTAACGTTGGCATTTGTTTCGCCATATTGCGAGCGTTCCGGCGGCGCGTCTGCAATGTCCTGCCAGCGGGTTCCCAGCGCGCCATCAGCATGTTATCGGCGCGTTGTCGGCGCTCCGCCAGCGTTTCTCAGCGCGTTGGACGTGTTCCCGGCGCGCCTGGACGCGTTGACGGCGGGTCTGGACGCGCTGCCAGCTTGGAGGCAGCGAGTTGGTATCGTACCAACTCGCTCCCTCCACGCCGTCAACGCGCCGACAGTGCGCCGACAACATGCTGACAACACGCTGGGAACCCGCTGGCGGGACCTTGACACTTTTGTCCGCTGCGCGTCGACACACGTTCGCAGCGCGTTACTAACACGCTACTCACGCACTGTGGTTTCGTAAAACTTTCTCCCAAGACGCCGACAACTTGGACGTGTCCAGCATGCTAGCAAATATTGTCCGCGTTGCCGGCATGCCGCACAACACGTTCCAATGTGACAGGGTTATAAGTAAAACCACCAGCTATGCAACTTTACGCTAAGTAAAATCATCCTATACACATTTATGCTCAGTAAAACCATCAGGTATGCACCGTTAAGCTAAGTAAAATCATCAGCTATGCAACACTATGCAAAGTAAAAACATCAGCCTATGCAACTTTATGCTCAGTAAAACCATCAGCTATGCACCTTTATGCAAAGTAAAACCAACAGCCTATTCAACTTTATGCTAAGTAAAAACATCAGCCTATGCAACTTAACGCTAAGTAAAACCATCAGCCTATGCAACTTTATGCTAAGTAAAACCATCAGCCTATGCAACTTTACGCTAAGTAAAACCATTGGCCTATGCAACTTTATGCTAAGTAAAACCATCAGCTATACACCTTTATGCTCAGTAAAACAATCAGCCTATGCAATTTTATGCTAAGTAAAACCATCAGCCTATGCAACTTTATGCTAAGTAAAACCATCAGCCTATGCAACTTTACGCTAAGTAAAACCATCAGCTATACACCTTTATGCTAACCAAAACCATCGCCCTATGCAACTTTACGCTAAGTAAAACCATCAGCTATACACCTTTACACTAACCAAAACCATCGCCCTATGCAACTTTACGCTAAGTAAAACCATCAGCTATACACCTTTACGCTAACCAAAACCATCAGCCTATGCAACTTTATGCCAAGTAAAACCATCAGTTATGGAACTTTACGCTAGGTAAAACCATCAGCCTATGCAACTTTACCCTAATTAAATAATGATGATGGGGCAAAGACGCATTCTTTTCATGGCGTCTGTCACCTAGTTGTGTGTGACAGCTAGCTGTAACATGTAAGTGACAGAACCTTTTGAATCCTCAGTAGCCAAGTGTCAGGCTACATCAGGTCACAATGGACTGGTCTCCTACACCGCGTCAGCTCTTCGTCCGGATGGAGTACACTCTCCCACATTGCCCTCTTCAGCGGCTTTCTAAGCCGCTAAAGCCGAAGGCGCCCAACGTTCGGCTTCTTTCTTCCTTTGCTGTCACAATTCATCGTTCTCACATATTACCACTTGACAACCATGACCCCCCCCCCCCCCAAGTGGTCACGTCGTCAGTCTGTAAAGACAGCTGTTCCTCCACACAAAACGCCAGCCAGGAGTGTTGCCATTACAGGTTGGATGGTTAGTTGTTGGAGTTTTACTTCCTGGCAATATCTAAGGTCATATCAGGATGGGTACCGACTTGTGACAGTGCACACTCATGGTGACTTTTATAGTGCTGCGTTACTGGGAAATCAGGCCGCCAGAACCATGACCTGATATCCTACTCAGTCACATTATCCTGACACTGAGCCAACCAGTCCTTGCCCTATCCCATTAATGTCGAGCGCCAGGCTAGGAAGTGATAAGCCAAAGTTTTTAAGTCATTGGTTTGATTTGACCAGGTTTCGAATCCGTGGCTTCGAATCCCACAATCTACCAAAATGGGAGACGGACACTCAACTCATTCCGCCATCCCGTCTGTTTTTGCCATTACAGACACAACCAATATCCTACCACCGTACACATTAGACATAATGAGCAGTTATTGCCTGATATACGATTTGACACACCTACACCCTACATTGATTATTACTGACGGCTTAACGCGGCATGGGCAGCAGGGGGCCATATTTGTGGTGAAAAGCTAGTGGCATATATTCTATCATCAGTCTTGGCAATCACATTAACATGCCTACATTAAAATTTACACAAAATTTCCGAAATGGTCAGATCTGCGTCAAATGATAACAAAAACAGTCTCTGATGCCGCCTTGAAGCGGTTGGTCTCATGTCAACTGACATCGAAATCCAACCAACAAAAAATAGCCAAATTTACAGCAGGCGATACAGCCCAGTTGCGTTTAGGAACTCTGTTTAAACCCAAGTCACACCTACCCGGACGAGCCCCAGATTTTTAGCCGGACCACCCCCGGACCACTCCCCCGGACTGTCCCGGACAGCCCCGGATAAAATCACTATTTTTGCCTCGCTCTCACACCTACCCAGACGAGCCACGGACTACAAGCCCAGATCACCCCGGATGAGCCCCGGACAACCCACAGACTACACGGACGAGCCCTGGACAACCCCTGGATGAGAACCGGACAACCCCCGGATGATAGTCTGAATCTAAAGCCCAAGTCACACCTACCCGGACAAGCCCCGGATTTTTAGCCGGACCACCCCCGGACCAGTTGCCCAGACTGTCCCGGACAGACCCGGATAAAATCGCTATTTTGGTCATTTTTGGCCTCGCGGTCACACCTACCCGGACCAGCTCCTGCTACATATATACAAAAACGGGGCTCATCCTGGACTGATCCGTGGTAAACCAGGCTATCCGTGGCTGATCCGTGCTCATCCGGCTTGTCCGGGTCTTATCTGCAAAAACCCTCGGGCCGCCCCGGATGTTTTAAACATTTTAAAACATCTGGGGCGGATGATGCCAGACCAGTCACGGATCACCAAGGACCAGCCACGGATGAGCCACGGATCACGCCGGATCGCCACGGACCACACCGGATCACGGTCCGGGGCTCGTCCGGCCTCTGATCCGGGTAGGTGTGACTGGGGCTTTGTAATTTGTGAATAGACATAAAATAAATTACATAATACTATTTAATCCTTGGACAATCAGGGTTCAAGGTCTATTATTAGCAATAACTGATTAATATACAGTGCAACCCGATATAGCATCAACAATAGGCGATTACTTTGGTTACTTTAGCTACTGACCAAACATAGTTCTTTCTATATTAAGCCAATATGGCCATCGTTGCTTGGTTCCACAAATAGCCGGATGAATGAGGTGCATTGTAACTCCACAACTAGCCAGATAAATGAGGGTGCACTGTAACTCCACAGCTAGCCAGATAAATGAGGGTGCACTGTAACTCTGCAACTAGCCAGATAAATGAGGGTGCACTGTAACTCTGCAACTAGCCAGATAAATGAGGGTGGCCTGTAACTCCGCAACTAGCCAGATAAATGAGGGTGCACTGTAACTCTGCAACTAGCCGGATAAATGAGGGGGCACTGTAACTCCACAACTAGCCGGATAAATGATGGGGCACTGTAACTCCACAACTAGCCGGATAAATGAGGTGCACTGTAACTCCGCAACTAGCCAGGTAAATGAGGGTGCACTGTAACTCCACAGCTAGCCAGATAAATGAGGGTCCACTGTAACTCCACAGCTAGCCAGATAAATGAGGTGCACTGTAACTCCACAACTAGCTGGATAAATGAGGGTGCACTGTAACTCCACAGCTAGCCGGATAAATGAGGGGGCACTGTAACTCCGCAACTAGCCAGATAAATGAGGTGCACTGTAACTCCACAACTAGCCGAATAAATGAGGGTGCACTGTAACTCCACAGCTAGCCGGATAAATGAGGTGCACTGTAACTCCACAACCAGCCGGATAAATGAGGGTGCACTGTAACTCCGCAACTAGCCGGATAAATGAGGGATCACTGTAACTCCGCAACTAGCCAGATAAATGAGGGTGCACTGTAACTCTGCAACTAGCCGGATAAATGAGGGTGCAATGTAACTCCGCAACTAGCCGGATAAATGAGGTGCACTGTAACTCCACAGCTAGCCAGATAAATGAGGTGCACTGTAACTCCGCAACTAGCCAGATAAATGAGGGATCAATG
Source organism: Branchipolynoe longqiensis (assembly GCA_030323885.1). Lineage (NCBI taxonomy): Eukaryota > Metazoa > Annelida > Polychaeta > Phyllodocida > Polynoidae > Branchipolynoe > Branchipolynoe longqiensis. The sequence goes on from CM059196.1 coordinate 2,122,080, forward strand.
TAACTCCGCAACTAGCCAGATAAATGAGGGATGCACTTTAACTCCGCAACTAGCCGGATAAATGAGGGGGCACTGTAACTCCACAACTAGCCGGATAAATGAGGTGCACTGTAACTCCACAACTAGCCGGATAAATGAGGTGCACTGTAACTCCACAACTAGCCGGATAAATGAGGTGCACTGTAACTCCACAACTAGCCGGATAAATGAGGTGCATTGTAACTCCGCAACTAGCCGGATAAATGAGGGATCAATGTAACTCCGCAACTAGCCAGATAAATGAGGGTGCACTGTAGTGTAACTCTGCAACTAGCCAGATAAATGAGGGTGCACTTTAACTCCGCAACTAGCCGGATAAATGAGGTGCACTGTAACTCCGCAACTAGCCAGATAAATGAGGGTGCACTGTAACTCCACAACTAGCCAGATAAATGAGGGTGCACTGTAACTGTGTATACTGAGAGAATGGGTGGTTGGTTGTTGGAGTGTTACGTCCTGGCAACATCTAAGGTGATATCAGGATGGTCATTAGTGGGTTCCCGGTGGGGTCATTCATCCTTCGGCTCTGATTTTATAAGTCAAACGCCAGGTAGTGGATGACGTTGGTTGTTGGAGTTTTACATCCCCACAACATCTAAGGTCATATCAGGATGCATACCTACAGACTTGTGACAGTGCGCATTCATGTGAACTTTATAGTTCTACCCCAGCAGGATATCAGGCCAGCAGTACCATGACCCACTATTCCAATGTCACATTATCCTGACACTGAGCCAACCAGTCCTTGCCCTATCCTATTAATGCCAAGCGCCTGGCTAGGAGGCGACAAGTATAACTTTTTAAGTCATTGGTTTGACCCGACCAGGGTCTACCAAATTGGTAGATCTACTAAAGCGGGAGACGGACGCGTCAACTCATTCAGCCATCCTGCCTGGTCCGAACGCTAGGTAGTGAATGAGAGAATTCTGGCAGGTGCCTCCTAAAAGGCCGCTCATTTTATTTGAATTCAAAGTTGCATAGTCCGAATGTTTTGAGTTTTGGTCATTTTTTCTGAGATAAATATGTTAAATTGGTTGTCGTAAGCCGTGTTTACACGGGAGAGTTAAATCGCTTCATATAAATCGCCATGCCTAGTTCGCCTCACATTCGCCGTGTAAACGCGCCGCTGAAGCGTATTAGGGCTGATTCGATTCATATAATGCGCTTTTTGTAGATCGCCTCACGAGGTGGTTTATATGAAGCGATTCCGCTGGTTCCCGGGCTGGTTATGTGCTTGCCGGCTACATGCGCAGCTGTAACTATCGCTGGTGCCCGGCAGTGTTAGGGACCGATTAGGCCGAAATCTATTGAATGCGATCATATTTAACAGAATTACATACTCAAATAATGAAATTTAATTAAATTAACCCTAAATTACAAGCGATATTAACGTAGCAGCTACATCGGCGTCGAATCGCCGAGTGTAAAGTAAACAAATAGCAGTGCTCGCCGGCTACAGGCAGAACTAAGGCTGCTGGTTCCCGGCGCCGAAACACTTTCAAACTCGCTTCGTGTAAACGCGCCGCTACTTCGCTTCATATGAATCGCTTTGTCTAATTCGCTTCACAATTGCCCGTGTAAACACGGCTATAATCTACCTTATTTTAGATCGAAGTAATTTTTATTTTTGAATGGATAAGTTTTGAGATATTTGAAATTCAAACATGTAAGATGAGTTTTGGCAAGCATGCCAAAACTCTGACACCATACGCTTCAGCAAAAAAGGAAGGCTTGTGTTATATAATGACGCCTCTAGAGCACATCAAATTTTATCATCGGCTATTGGACGTCAAACATATGGTCATTCTGACATATTTCTTAGAGGAAATCTGCTGCTGCCACATAGGCTACTCCTTCCGACAAGCAGCAAGGGGTCTTTTATGTGCACTTTCCCACAGACAGGACAGCACATACCACAGCCTTTGACGAACCAGTTGTGGACCCCATAGCCATTAGCAGCAACATCCTCTATTAAATTGACTCAGTATTCCGTTTTATATGGTGATAAATGCTTAATAAGTGCATCAATGCCTAAGTTATGCTAGGTACACACCTACCGTTTTTCCGCACCCACCTACCGTATTCGATCTAAAATTGCCAAAAAGTCTTGAGGTGTGCACTCCCCTAGCACACCTACCGATTGCGATTTGCGACTTAAAACTCAATTTTAGGGCTAAAAGTGCTTCCTTACGATTGCGATTCGCGATTCGAAAAATGAATCGGCCCGTTTTCAGTTTTAAGCGGGTCGGGTCGCGAGTTTTAGTGCGCGAGTTGTAAACGGTAGGTGTGTACCTAGCGTAGTATGGGGAAGCAAATTTATATAATTACTTTGGTTTTGAGAATTTGATGTTTCATCAGACTCTGCAGCTTTAATATGCCTGGCTAGTGAAGGCAGACATGTAGGAGTGGGTGTACACATAAATAAATATCCTCCACATTTCATGTCGCCAAAGGTGGGGGGAGGGAGGGGGGGTCCTTCTAAGAATAAGATCTCATCTTATCAGGCACGAACAAACATACACACAGATGAAAGTGGTCTCCATCACCAAAAAAAACGGAAATCAAGCCAACGTCGAATTTCCGCCAAAACGCGGATTCCCACCCCACATAGGATTAGCAGTCAGGGAATCGTGGAAGTCCCGTTTTAACCGTCCTTATTGTGCATATATTATCGCCCATACTTAACTCGTTCGTATCTGGGTTTATGTTCTGGCAATATATAAGGTCATAATGTGGGAGGTGAGGTGAGGAGGGAGTGGGAAGTGAGGAGGGCAGGTCGGAGGTGAGGGGAGGTGGGATGGTTGGGGGGGGGGGGGAAGAAGACAGGTGGGAGGGGAGGGGAGAGATGGGAGGTTAGGAGAGGAGGGAAGTGAGGAAAGGAGGGAGGAGGGGGACACGAGACGAGGGGAAGGGGGAAGTTTTATTCTGAAATAAAATCTCCGGGGGCGATTTTATTTCGAAATGGAGTCTCCGGGGGAGATCATTTTAAGCGGGCAATTCTATTTCATGACACCGGCATTCTGCAGTAGAACACACACCTTCCGCCAACACCCAACCAGACAGGATGGCCGAATGAGTTGAGCGTCCGTCTCCCATTTTTGGTGGATCGTGGGATAGGAAGCCTGATCGAGTCAAACCATTGACATTGAAAATGTATACTTGTCACTTCCTAGCCAGGCCCTCGGCATTAATAGGATATGGCAAGGACTGGTTAGCTCAGTGTCAGGATAATGTGACTGAGTGGGATATCAGGTCATGGTGCTGGCAAGCTAGTCTCCCAGTGGGGCAACACTATCTAGTTGCCATGAGTGCGCACTGTCACAATTCGGTACTCGTCCTGATATGACTTTATGTTGCCAGGACGTAACTACCAACCAAACCGCCCACACACAAGGCGAGGTGCCTGTGCTTCCCCAAGTGATGACGCAGCTGAGAGGTATCCGAAAAAAGAAACTTGCCATGCTCCTCTGCAGGAAAAACAATTGATATTGTCATCCCCCTAAGAACCGCAGCTCGCAGTACCCGGATGTACCGTGTAGGTACCGTGTACCGTCAGAGAGCATGCATATAAACAGATGAGAGGGACAACTGTCATACTAGACCCTGTAACAGCTGCCGACTGTGGCGCTCCAAGTGGTGGTTGTTGAACAAATGGGCAAACTCAAGGCATTGTAAATGGCAGTGAGCAATCTTCATACAGAAAACGTTAAATATCTCTAAAACTACAACACCTAGAAACAAACTGATTGGAATACACATAGAAAACATGTTTACCAACAAGATTATATTAAATTGATATGGTTAGGGTTCTGGATTTCTATTAATTTGGAATAAAACTGACGTTTTTCACTACGCGTACGGCAAACTCAAGGCATTGTCAATGGTCGTGTGCAATCTTCCTACAGAAAAAGTGAAATATCTCTAAAACTACACCAAATAGAAACATGCCGCTTAGTACACATATAGAAAACATGTTTACCAACAAGATTATATTGAATTTATAAGGTTAGGGTTCTGGATTTCTATTAATCTTTTAAGAAAATTAATGTTTTGCACTGAGCATACCGGCAAACTCAAGGCTTGTTCAACAATAACCGCCAGGATCACTCGCCACTGCAGCCTGTGTTACATATTTTCGCGGGAGTTGTCCCTCTTATCTGTTTATATACACGCTCTCTGGTACCGTGCACACTGTCTGGGAGCACATTACTGAATCGTGCACGTGTGAGCAGACACCTGGTTCATCAAAGGCTGTGGTATGTGCTGTCCTGTCTGTGGGAAAGTGAAAATAAAAGACCCCTTGGTGCTTATCGGAAAGAGTAGCCTATGTGGTGGCCGAGGGTTTCCTCCAAAGAAATATGTCAGAATGACCATATGTTTGACGTCTAATAGCTGATGATAGGAAAAATCAATCCGCTATAGAGGCGTCGTTAAATAAAACCAGTTTTACTTTGTGTGAGCGGACAATTTCTGCACGTGGCCACACAAAACAAAGTGCTTCTTAAAGCCGCATAGTCTGAAGGTTTTGAGTTTCTGTCATTTTCTGATATAAATATACAGTATAACCCCGTTAAACCAAACTTGAAGGGACCCTAGAAATTTGTTTGGATTAACCGATGATTGGTTTAACCGAGCTTTGGCTTTGACTTTGAGTAAGCGTGTATTGCACATATAATATACAATGTATGTGGACACTTTGATTATTGTTTTTTTTAAATGTATATACAGTATAACCCTGTTAAACCAAGCTCGGTTAAACCAACCGATCGGTTAATCCTAAGTTTTTTTGGCGGCCTGGCAAAATACTACCATTTAACATATAAAAATGTTGGTGGGGTCTCAGATGACCTTATAACCACATGAAAGTTTGGTTTAACCATACCGGAGTGGCCTGGGGTATGACAATTTTGTTTGGATTAATCGATCATTTGGATTAACCGACTTTGGTTTAACCAACTTTTTTATCTGATAAATGGTAATATTTTGCCGGGGTGGCAAAAAAGGTTTGGATTAACCGATCGTTTGGTTTAACCAAGCTTGGTTTAACGGAGTTATACTGTATTAGGTTGATCGTTATACCTTATTCTAGTTTGAAGTAACTTTTATTTGAAATGGCTAACTTTTGAGATATTTGAAGTGCAAACATGCAAAATTAATGTTGGCAAGCATGAAAAAACTCTGACACCACAGGCTTCTGCAGTAACAGGCTCTATTAAATTGTCTCAGTAATCTCTTCTATGTGGCAACGACCAGACAGGGTGGCCGAATGAGTTAGAGCGTCCGTCTCTCGTGTTCGTAGACCGTCGTTTCGAACCCAATGACTTAAAAATTGATACTTGTCACTTCCTAGCCAGGCACTCGGCATTATTAGGGTAGGGCAAGGACTGGCTGGCTCAGTGTCAGGATAATATGACTGAGTGGGATATCAGGTCCTGGTCCTGGTGGCCTAGTCTCCCAGTGGGGCAGCACTATAAAGTCACCATGAGTGCGCACTGTCATGGGTAGGTACCGTTCCTGATATGACCTTAGATGTTGCTAGGACATAAAACAACAACAAACAACAAACATCTATGTGGCGCCAAATGCTTAATAAGTGCACCAGTGTCTAATACCCCAGTCACACTACAGCTTGCGACCACTTTGCGACAAGCGTAGACCAAAGAACTGACACTCACCCGTGACCTCCTTGCTACCAAAACAATGGTTGCCGACGTCTGAGTGTCACTGGTGAGTGTGGGTTCTTTGGTCTAAAGTGGTCGCAAAGTAGTCGCAAACTGCAGTGTGACTGGGGCTTAAGCCAGATATGTAGAGTCAAATCTAGATAATTGTTTTGGTTTTCAAAATTTGATGTTTTCATGGGACTATGCAGCTTTAAAGTTGCATAGTCCGATGGATTTGAGTTTCCGTCATTTTCTGAGATAATTATATTAGGTTGATCATTACGAACTACCTTACTGCCCAGGACGCAGTGGCTGAATCAGTTATCGATATTTTGTTTATTTTGTTTATTTTGTTTGTTTGTTTGTTAAATGACCCTCCAGCACAAAAAGTAAACATCGGCTATTGAGGGTCATACGGTGGTTAAACATTTGTGAGTAAAAAAATTACATTTCAAACAGGTAAAATAGAGCACAGAAAGGTATGCCAGAAGAGCGTACAACTGTCGTAAAATCACAAGTGGTATATGATCAATAAACTCATGTCTCTGTGTAAGGAGCCGCCGGCCAATTGTGTCCTCGCGTGTTATTTGTTGCATGTCACGTGTTATTCACCCGGTACCCGACCCCGGCGCCACCTGCCTTCAGCCCCAGGAACTAGTGTAAGCCGAGAAGGCTCTTCCCACTCGCCTTCAAACTGTAAAATCTATGTGTGGGGGTGTATGTGTGGGTGTAGGCGCGGGTGTAGGTGTTTATGTATGTATGTATTTATGTATGTATGTGTGCATATATGCATTAATAGCAGATATACACATTATATGTGTATAAATTGCGTAGAGAAAATATCGGGTTCGAATCCCGTCTGCCCAGGTTATTTGAAATATTACGTGAAGTAATAAATTAAATGTGACTGACCAATTGGATGGCCAGAAATATTTGGCCCATGGGTGTGCATGTAGCGCCCCCAACAGGGTTTCTTCGAGTCTCGGCTCCCGTTATGGCGATCACTTTGTTAACTTTTACGGTGTTATCTTGTATAGTGTTCTCTGTGGTTAGAGTGTCTGCCTTTTTTCTAGGTCACATTCCTAATCCTAAGGCTTGTACGTAGCTGTGTGGTGTGTTATCTGGCTACTCCTAGCATGGTTACCTTCCATTGGGCGTCCCACTGGTGGGCCGTGACATATCACATGCCCCTTTGCAGTGTAGCTTAGTGGGGTTTTCCTAGCCAAATTTGCACAGATATTTTTCTTAGGTTTTTAGGTCAGGAATGTGTTGTTCCTTTACCATTTGGGCATTCCACACCTTGGCAATCATTTCCAGCGTGCTTCTCTCATGAGCTTTTATTTGGCTTCTGGTCTGCTTCAGTAGTGGTGCATTATTTGCTCTAGTAGCCCTTTGTGGTTTCGTTAGGAGTTTATTGTTTTGACTATAGCTATATGCTAATGTTTTCAAATAAATTATTCTATTTTCTAGTAATTTCACTTTGGTTCTTTTGTGTATGTCATAGGTGGGGTACATCTTGTCTACTCTTAGACAGATTTTTAGGGCTCTGTTCTGCAGTATTTGCAGTTTTTTTAGTAGTTCTTTTCTCGCACCCATGTAGTTTACATCTCCATAGTCAAAATAGGGGAGCACCATGCCCTTGAAGATTTTTATTGACATTTCTTGTGTCATGTAGCCTCTTAGCTTTGCAAATAGCCACAGTTTGTGGTTTACTTTCTGGATAATTTTATTTATACATAGGTTGTAGTTTAGTTGGCTGTCCAACTCAAGGCCTAGGTATTTGTAATGGTCTACATTTTCTAGTGTTTGGTTTCCTAACTTACAGTGTAGTTTTCTTTCTGGCATTTGTTTATGCGAGAAGAGTACTGTTTTTGATTTGCTTGTGTTGATGGTTATTTTGTTGGACGCACACCACTCGTCTAGTTTTAGTAGGAGTTTATTTAGTTTAGTTATTACCTCCTCTTCTGCGGTGCCATTGGTGTATATGACTGTGACATCTGCATATAGTTTGCAACCATTTGCAACCATTTTTCTAGATCGTTTATATAGATTATAAAGAGTAGTGGCCCTAACACTGACCCTTGGGATACACCACATGTGATAGGTTGGTTGTCTGATAGTGTATTGTTTATTTTTGTTTTCTGTTGCCTGTTGCTGAGGTAGCATTTTATCCAATCCATAGTGTTGGATTTTATGCCCATGGTTTTTAGTTTTTCCAACAGTGTTTTATGGTCTACTGTGTCAAATGCTTTGCTGAAGTCAATGAAGGCTGCTCCAACTAATTGTTTTTGGTTCATTGATGCCAGTATGGCATTTGTTAGGTTAGCTATTGTTTTTGATGTGGAGTGCAGTTTCTTGAAGCCCCCTTGTCTTGCATTTAGTATATTGTTTTTTTCCAGGTGTTCATTTATGTGTTTATGTAACACTTTTTCAATGAGCTTGCCTGCGGTTTGAAGAATTGATATTGGCCTGTAGTTTCCCATGTTTTGTTTGTCTCCACTTTTGTGAATCGGGGTGATGGTTGCCATTTTCCAGGCTGAGATAAAACGCCCCTGCTCAAAGGAGATGTTGAATAGGTCTACTTTAGTGGCCGGGATGGCTTGGAGTGCCTCTTTCAGTATTTTGGTTGGTATTTCATCTATTCCACTTGGCTTATTCTTGTCTATGTCATTTATAAATTTTTTTACTTCTATCATATCTGTTTTGCAGGTGATGATTTCGTTCTGCACAGTTCCTGATCTGTTTTCCCATCTTTTTAAAAAATATTTGAACAGCTTTTGCCCTATTGTGGCAAAGTGTGTGTTCAGTTTGTTTGCTGCATCTTGAGCATTGCCCCTTCATTATCTTGGAAGTTTGTATGCTCTTCTTTTTGGGGGGAATAATAGGTTTACATTTTTCCAGAATTTGTTTGTGTTGCTTCCCCAGTCTTTGTCCTGCTTTATTATGTCTTTCTTTTTTGCTGTTCTCACAGCTTTGAGAGAGTTGTTTCTGGCGACATGGTAGGCCAGTTTGTCTTCTATTGTTTCTGTGCGCTTTGCTTTATCACCCAGTTTACTTTTGGTTGTGATGAGTGTTAGCAGGTCTTTGTCTACCCAAGGGTCTTGTTTTTTTTGTATTTATTTTCTTTATGGGCCACATCTCATCAGTTGATTTTCTTATTTCTGTGATGATGTTGTCCCAATAGATATCAACATCATCTCTGTTTTGTGTAATATTGTTTATGTTTTGGTGCAGATGATTTTTTAATGTATCTTCTGAGTAGTTTTCTAGGGACCTGCCCATTTTGTATTCATAGTGATTTGTGCTTTTGAGCTTTTTCCTGGTTACATATACTAGTTTGTGATCACTTATACCCCAGCTTCTAGTGCCCCATTGTGTGGCATGGTTTGAGTTGGTTAGTATTAGGTCTATTGTTGAGCTATTGTTGCTTAGCCTTGCGCTTTCAGTGATGAGCTGCTGCAGGCCTAAGATTTTGATGGTGGTTTGCAGCATTAGTTAATTTTTTTCATTGCTGCTGTAATTCGCATTGAAATCCCCTAGCACAAAGATTTCTGCATTTGTTAATTTTTTTACAGTGTTTATGCTCTTTTATAGTTCTTCAAAGAATACTTCAATTTCACCTGACGGTGGCCTATAGAGGCTCGCTATGGCTACATTCGTTTGTTTTTCATTTTTTATTAGGCACCATAGTAGTTCTATGTGCTCATTTGAGAGATTTGTTGGTTTTAGCCTTTCAGTGTCTAGGTTTTTGGTGGCTTTGCAGTAAAGGGCAACACCTCCACCCTTCTTTGTTTGGTACATTGCATTAATGTGTTGTCTGTCATTACATACAAGACTATATCCGTCTATATTGAGGGTGTTGTTTTGGTGTTTGTCAGTGATCCATGTCTCTGATAACGTTAGTACATCTAGATTGTCTTTTTTAAGATGCATTTTTATTATGTCCATTTTATTGGATGCGCTCTGGCAGTTTAGGTGGGTGAAGTGTGTGCCCCTTCCCAGTTTGCATTCAATCTCTTTTACCATATTTATTTTACTTACTTTAAATAATATTTTTAGTATAGTGGTTGCTTGATTTCCCGAGTTTATGATTTTGTTTTGATTTTATCTTAGCTTAGTGATTGATGGATTCGGAGCGTATGTGCTGGTGCATACAGCACACATGGCCCCATTTAATAGATAGTCATGCGTACCCCCACTACTTTTATTTTTACCTGTGCGCATGGAGGAAGGCATGAACATTACAGCGTGTATTAGTTGTACCTGATTATACTTATGATTTAGGGTTTGGTTAGTGAGATTTATAAAAGTTTGTGATACTTATGTTTTGGAGCCCTGGTGCTCTTTCCAGTTCTGTCATTACGTACAAGCCTATATCCGTCTATATTGTATGGTACGGGACATACAAATAATGTGTTGTGTAACCAGTTACGCAAGTATTATTGGAGCCGAGTGTATGGTTAGCCGTTGGAGAAACGGTCCGGTGGGACAGTGCAGCCTACGTGTTTAGGCAGCACTATGCTGCTTTGAAGTTGGGCTGCCCACCAGGCAGTCCGCATCTGGTTCCGGCAGCACCCCAGGCCTGCGTGCGCATGTACTATACCTTATCTGGCTCCAGTCGGCAGGAAAATTTGCTTCATAAAATAAACGGGGGGGGGTGGAGGTGGGGGGCCTTTTAGAGGTACCAGCCAGAGGAAATACTCATCCAACTATATATGTCATATGTGTTGGGTTCAATTGTGTTCAATTGTATGGTACGGAACATACAAATAATATGCACAAGTTGGAGGAAAACCGTTGTTTTCTATTTTTCTTTCTTTTTCTTGAAGATTTATACCTCCTATTATGGATAAGTCTGAATAGACTTGTTTTCACCATTAGACAGCTTGTCGATAGAAAGCCCGAACCTACACTTTTACCGAGCCAAGGGATTTTTAACCTCCCACCCCACATAGACATGGTCTGAGAGCAACCGGCCTTTGATGACGCTGTAAATTATACACAGCGGTGGAAATCCAAATTGGCATATGTGGGGGCACAGGGAATCGAACCACCAACCTTCAGATTAGGAGTCCGACGAAGAAAAATGTCAGACACTCTAACCACTCCACCACAGATAACACCAGCTTCCAATCACCACGGATGCCAGCCCGATACTGGGAAAGGACGCCTGCGTGCAGCTGCAACTCATAAAGCGCGTCAACGAGGTGAAGTTTGGGTGAGTGATACTGACAACCAAGTGTGCAAGTGCCACACGCGCAAAGACAGAGCGTCTGGAAACCAGCAACCATGAATAGAAGGCAATACTGAGGCAAGTGAATAGAACCTGTTACTGCAGAAGTCTATGGTGTCAGAGTTTTGGCGTGCTTGCCAAAATTAATTTTTCACAGTTGCACTTCAAATATCTCAAAAGTTAGCCAATTAAAATGAAAGTGACTTCAACCTAAAGTAACGTAGATTATAAGGATCAACCTAATACATTTATCTCGCAAAATGACAGAAAATCTAAACCATCGGACTATGCAGCCTTAAGAAGCACTGTGTTCTGTGTGGCGATGTGAGGAAGTTGACGGTTGGTTGGTTGGTTGTTGGGAGTTTTACGTCCTGGCAACATCTAATGTCACATCAAGATGGGTACCGACTTCTGACAATGCACACTCATGGTGACTTTATAGTGCTGCCACACTGGGAGACCAGGCCACCAGCAATATGACCTGATATCCCACTCAGTCATATTATCCTGACACTGTGCCAACCAGTCCTTGCACTATTCTAATAATACCGAGCACCTGGCTAGAAAGCGACAAGTATAAATATTTAAGTCATTGGTTTGACTCGACCAGTGTTCAAACCCATACGTTTGAATCCTACAATCGACCAAAACGGGAGACGGACGCTCAACTCATTCGGCCATCTCTTCTGGTGTCAGAAGTTGTCGGTGTACCAGGGTAATGAAAGCAAACACAGGTACCAGCAGGCTTATCTGAATTAGGAGACCGCGCGGGGGGAGGGGCACGCGTTCCCCTGTAATAACACGGGCAGGTGATCGCCGCCAGGTGGCGCGCGGGGTGTGTGGCGGGGCGGGGCGTAGGGAGAAGGGCGCTGTGGGGGTAGGAGGGGGGGGGGGAGAGGGAATGTATAGCATAACACAGAATAGCATAGTGTAGAATAGCAGAACATGTCATAGAATAACATAGTATAGCCGAACTTAGTGCCGTATAGCATCACTTAACATAGTATAGCAGAACATAGTATATCATAACGTAGTATAGCAGAACATAGTATAGCAGAACATAGTATAGCAGAACATAGTATAGCATAACAGCATAGTATAGCATAACATAGTATAGCAGAACATAGTATAGCAGAACATAGCATAGAATAACATAGTATAGCCGAACTTAGTGCCGTATAGCATCGCATAACATGGTATAGCAGAACATAGTATATCATAACATAATATAGTCAGAGAGCGTATATACAGATGAGAGGGACAACTCCCGCGAAAATAGGTAACACAGGCTGCAGTGGCGATCCTGGCGGTTATTGTTGAACAAGCCTTGAGTTTGCCGGTACGCGCAGTGCAAACCATTAATTTTCTTAAAAGATTAATAGAAATCCAGAACCCTAACCTTATAAATTCAATATAATCTTGTTGGTAAACATGTTTTCTATATGTGTACTAAGCGGCTTGTTTCTATTTGGTGTAGTTTTAGAGATATTTCACTTTTTCTGTAGGAAGATTGCACACGACCATTGACAATGCATTGAGTTTGCCGTACGTGCAGTGCAAAATGTTTATTTTATTCAAAATTAATAGAAATCCAGAACTGTAACCTTATAAATTTAATATAATCCTTTCGGTAAACATGTTTTCTATAGGTGTACCATGCGATTTGCTTCTAGGTGGTGTAGTTTTAGAGATATTTCACTTTTTCTGTAGCAAGATTGCACACGACCATTGACAATGCCTTGAGTTTACCCATATGCGTAAACTGTTCAACAACCACCACTTGGAGCGCCACAGTCGGCAGCTGTTACATGGTCTAGTATGGGAGTTGTCCCTCTCATCTATATACAAGCTCTCTGGTATAGTAGAACATAGTATATCATAACATAGTATAGCAGAACATAGTATAGCATAACATAGTATAGCAGAACATAGTATAGCAGAACATAGTACATCATAACATAGTATAGCAGAACATAGTATAGCAGAACATAGTATAGCATAACATAGTATAGCATAACATAGTATAGCATAACATAGTATAGCAGAACATAGCATAGAATAACATAGTATAGCCAAACTTAGTGCTGCATAGCATCACATAACATAGTATAGCATAACATAGTATAGCAGAACATAGCATAGAATAACATAGTATAGCAGAACATAGTATAGCAAATTAAAATAACTGAGTATAGCATAGCAGAACATAGTATATCATAATATAGCACAGCAGAACACAGTATAGTATAGCATAGCAGTACATAACATAACAGAACATAGTATAGCAAAACAGAGTATAGCGGAACATTGTATAGCAAAGGATAACATAGTATAGCAAAATATATTATAGCATAATAATATATAGTATTGAATAACCTAGTATAGCATAATCTAGTACAACAGAGCATACCCTAGAATAGCATATCATGATATAGCATAGTATAACCTAGCAAAACATAGTACCGCATAACATAGCATTGCAGAACATAGAATACATAATATAATATAGGATGATATAGTATAGTAGAACATATTATAGCATAATAAAGTATTGAATAACCTAGTATAGCATAACCTAGTATAGCATAACCTAGTAAAGCATAACCTAGTATAGCATAACCTAGTATATCATAAGCTAGTATAGCATAACCTAGTGAAGCATAACCTAGTGAAGCATAACCTAGTATAGCATAACCTAGTATAGCATAACCTAGTAAAGCATAACCTAGTATAGCATAACCTAGTATATTGTAACCTAGTATAGCATAACCTAGTATAGCATAACCTAGTAAAGCATAACCTAGTATAGCATAACCTAGTATATCATAACCTAGTATAGCATAACCTAGTATAGCATAGAACAAGGTAGTATAGCATTTATTCAACCATCGCCTTTAGACAGAGTTTAAAATCTTACAATTAATTATAAATATATCAATAGACAGTTCTGCTGGAGGTAAATGCGCAGAATCGTGAAATTGTGGGGAAAGAAAACTAGATCATAGTAAAATTGAGTGGCATCATTTATTAACAATTAAACAAATATTGTTCATAAGTTATGGCCAACATTATTTTATCCTTGAGAGTGAATTGAACAGGATGGCCGAGTGGTTAGGACACCCACTTCACATGTCGCAGTTCATGGGTTCAAATCCCGACCGAGTCCAACCAACGACTTACAAACCTGATAATTGTGGTGACGTTACCTAGTGGTAAGTATTGGAAATGTTGGTGTACATACATGGATTATTTCAATATTTTCACATGAAGCTGATACATCATGCGTTAAGCTAAGATTCCATATATGTGATATGCAGAATGCAAATGCGTGCACGGCATGCCTCATCATATACCCATGTGATTTTCAGTATTCCTTGCTCCAAATTTGTGAAGGAAAGTCAAAGTTGCTGGTTGCTCTATGGCAAATGGAGCAGCATTCTTGGTCACATTCGCACCGATCGATCTATAGAGCGATCCACTTGCCGCATTCGCATTCGCATCCAGACATATGGAGGCACCACTGTGCATTTACATGCTTTTCCATTTCTTTGTCGCATTTGCATACTGCATACTGCGTATATGGAATGTTAGCTTTACTAACTTTATTTCCATATCAAACAGCGGCACATGCATTTGTGGTCACAGATGGTCACATGCGCTTAATCAGTGTGGACATAGGGCTTTGAGTTTTTGTGTTTTTGTCATTTTCTAAGATAAATACATTAGGTTGATCATTATAATCATCCTTACTTTAGTTTGAAATAACATTTATCTTAAATGGCAATTTTTTTAAATGCCCAACGGCTCGCCGTTGGGGTTTAAATGCGCAACACGGAGGTTGCCGCGCCGGGCGATAGCCCAGGACTAATGACCTTGTCGGCCTCGTTAAGATAAGCTGGGGGGGGGAGGATACCCGACCCACATTGCCGGGGTCGGCGAAAGGAAAACGCGCCGCGGGGGAAAACGGCGAAAGGAAAACGCGCCCCCCCCCCCGCCCCACCCGCGGGAGGCGGGGGGGGGGGGGGGGGGGAAGGGAGCGAGCCGGGGCACCTCCCGGCTCCCCTAACTGCCCTCACTCTTCTGGCCGCGCGCGCCTTGCCACCACGCATCCCGAGCCGCTCAGCAACCGCTCGGATGTGCATGCCTCGTCCCTCCCCCAGCCTGGCTGCTGCCCTGATGGCAGAGGACGAATTCCATTTTCTAGACTGGGCCACCCTAGCGGGGCTCAGCAGGAAAACTACCGGCGTAATGGCACAGGAGGACGTGACCACCATCGCCGCACTTCGCGCGGTGGACAAGTCGGATTTCGCGGCCCTCGACATATCGCGTGGCCAGCGCGCCCTCCTCCGGGTAGCGCTCAGCGGAATCGGCAACGAGGATTTCAGGCCTAGCGCCCCCTCAAGCCCGGGGGAGGACAGCCAGCCCACCCCTGGCCAAACCGACCGAGCGGCAGCCGACACCCAAGAAAAGGCCAGGCAGGAGCGCCACGCTATATTGGAGGCGGGGGTGGCTTTCGACCAACTGTGGTCATCAACAGCAGCCAGCAAGGTACTGGGGCGGGCAAGGGGCGAGACAGTCGAGACGCCCAAGCGAACCCTCCCCTCGGGCGCAGTCGGCTACATACCGCCTCCCCCACCCCCCACGGACCAGCCGAGCCGGCACGGCGCCGGCCCGGACCCTCGCCATAGCCTCACCATACGAGCTAAGTCCAATAAAGCGCTCCGTATCATAGACTATCTGCCGCGCATGGTGCGCGACAGGATCGCAAAGAAGAGAAAAGAGTATCTGCAGGTGCTGGACCCCCCCACAGGGCAAGTGCACTTCAAAACCGAGGAGGACAGTTGCGCCTGTGTTTACCTCACGCAGGGCGAGTGGGGCGCCGCAAACCAGTGTTAATTCGCGCACCTCCTGCAGCTTGGCCAGGTACAAAGGGAGGACGTGGAATACTACCTCGCATACACCGCGAGCATCCACAACCTGGCGGCAAAATTTGAGTGGCAGTCAGTAATCGAGTATGACACTCAGTACCGGGAGGTGCAGGCCGAGCACGGCTCTGCCTGGGGCACGGCGGCGACCTACCTGGAGATGCAGCTATTGGTCCCCAGGCAGCGCCCCCCCCCCCATGCAAAAAGGGCGCGGAACCCAGGGCACCCCCGGCGCCGGCCACCACTACGCCAGGGGAGGGCGCTCAGACGCAGCAGGCACCGCCGCCACCGACAAAACCATATGCAGGCTGTTCGCCAACACGGGAAAGTGCCCATACTCCCCCTGCAAATATGAGCACGTCAAGAAAGAATAGGGCTGTCTGGGGGGCGCCCTCCTCCCGGACGCCTGGGAGAGGCTGCTCCCCCCCGACACCCCGGACCGCGCGCGCATCATCGCCGGGGTGCGGGAGGGTTTCCGCGTCACCAGTGCGCCCGTGACGGGCGGGCCCTCCCGACAGCCCAACCACCCTTCGGCCACGCGCCCGGAGGCGCGGGACGCGGTGGAAAAGCAAATACGGCTGGAGATCAGCAACGGCCGCTACATAATCCGCAGCGGCCCCGCGCACATCACGAGTGCTCTAGGTGCTATACCCAAGGAAGGGGGCGGGATCCATCTGATCCACGACGCCTCCCGCCCGCACGGCAGCGCCCTTAACGACTACGCGGAAGGCGACGGCTACAGCTGCTCCACCGTGGAGGAGGCCGCTGCCCTCCTCCAACGCGGCGGATACATGGGAAAGATAGACCTGGCCAGCGCCTACCGCAGTGTCAAGATCCACCCCGCGGATTATCCCTATGCAGGGTTACAATGGACTTTTGCGGGGGACAGCTCCCCCACATACCTCCAAGATACCCGACTGATGTTCGGCGCGCGGTTGAGCGCTATAACGTTCAACCAGCTCACGCAGGCGGCTGTCGGTATCATGCGCGCGCGGGGGTGGGGTGACCATGTGTTGGTCTATTGCGACGATTTTTTCGTCACCCACCCCCACCGCGACGGCTGTCGTCGCCTCATGGGCGAACTCATGGCTCTCCTGCGCGAGCTGGGGTTCGCCATCAATTACAACAAAATTGTCGGGCCAAGCACAGCCATCACTTTCCTAGGCGTGGCCATAGACACGGTCACTTTCACCCTCGGGCTACCGCCCGCAAAACTCAGCGCACTCATAGCTGAGGCCGAATCAGCCGCGCAGCGCCGCAGTCTCACAAAAAAAGAGATCCAGTCGATATGCGGAAAATTAAGCTGGGCCGCCCAGGTAATATACGGGGGGGCGCACCCACCTGCGCAGGTTACTGGATGTGATGGGCGCCCTCGTGCGCCCCTCCCACCGCGCCCGTGTCACCCCCGCCATGCGCGAGGATCTCCGGTGGTGGTGCCTTTTCGCCCGCCAGCACAACGGGCGCACCCCCATCCTGGAGGCCTCCCCCGCCACCCCCATCTCAACCGACGCGTGCCTGGATGGAGCTGGCGGTTACCACAATGGCGACTGGTTTACGGTCGCGTTCAGCGACTGGCCCGGCACAGAGGCCCTATCTATAAACTATAAAGAGGTATTGAGCCTCTTGCCAGCTGCGCACCTCTGGGCGCACACCTGGGCGCACAAGCGCGTCTATGTGCACACCGACAACCAGGCAGCGGCGGCCATCATAAACCGCGGCACCGCAAAGGACCCTCTCACCATGGGGTACCTCAGACAGATTTACTACTTGTCGGTAACTTACAATTTCAAAATCCGCGCCTTGTACTACCCCGGGGTGCGCAATGTGGTGGCCGACGCTGCCAGCCGGCTCATGCTCCCCGGGGGGCCCGAGCGCCTGCGCGCGGCCCTGGGCCGCACCATCACAGACGGCCGCCGGGCCCCCCCACCGGGGCCTCCCCACGCCCCATTCGGTACCAACCACTCCCCGCGCTAGCATGGACGTCGCCGCTCTCGACCGAGAGGTGGGGCAATACCAGGAATCTGCGCACGCCCCCAACACCCGCAGGGCATACAGATCGCATAGGGCTGCATACTTGCGATTTTGCGCGTGGCTGGGCGCCCCCCCGGCCCCCGCCACTTCCACCCTCCTCTGCCGTTACGCCGCCCACCTGGCGCGGCGACTATGCTATGCCTCCGTGCGGCAATACCTCAACATCGTGAGAATAATTCACCAGGAGAGGGGCCTCCCTAACCCACTCCAGGGCGACCACCCCCTGACCATGACGCTCCGCGGCATACACCGCGAACGCGGGAGCGCGGTGCGCCGGAAGGCACCCATCACACCGGATATGCTCCACGCCATACTGCGCAGCATTGACACTACGGACCCCGCCCAGGCGGCCGCCTGGGCAGCAGCATTAGCCATGTTCTATGGGCTCTTAAGGAGATCAAACCTCATCCCCACCACCGTGGGGTCCTTTGACGCTTCACGGCACCTGCGCCGATCTGACGCGCGCTTTTCGCGCACCGGGGTTGGGCTAACCATCCGTTGGTCCAAAACCAACCAGTATCGCGGCCCCGCGCGTATCATCACCCTGCCGCGCATGCCCGCACACCCCCTCTGCCCCACGCAAGCCCTGTTCAATGCATGCGCCCTCACGCCGTTGGCCCCCCCCGCGGGGCCGCTGCTCTGGCGGGGGAGGACCCCCCTGACCGCCGCCAGTTTCTGGGCGATCATCCGCGGCGCGCTCCAGCGAGCGGGGCATGTCACCGCGGACTACGGATCCCACAGTTTCCGGCGCGGCGGATCCTGCGCCCTCTTCAACGCGGGCGCGCCGGAAGCGACCATCCGCGAGCTTGGCGGCTGGGTCTCCAACGCCTACACAGCCTACGTCATCGCGGATACCGCGGGAATCGCGCGCACCACCAGCGCCCTGGGCGCGGCTTTGCCTCGCTCCTAAAAGGAAACGCCGGGCGCACCACGCCACTACCACTACTGCCTGCTGGGACTTGGGACACTGGGCGCGCGAGGGGGGGGGGAGGGCACGCCGCCCGCCACACAGCGGGCCGGCTGCGGCCGCTCCCCGCAGGTACCGGGTTCAACACCCAGCATATTGACTTAGTCTTTGGCAAATGAACTTACACATCATTACATATTATTATTACTTATCTTAGCGCCCCTTACGCCCATTGGGGCAGCGCGCGCGCGCATGTGCGCATCAGGTTGATTTACTTCATTAACATTGTGCATTTGTTGTTTGTAATATAATTAACCTTAGTGACTTTAATAAAAAGTCATTTACTCCCCCCGTGTGTTCGCGTCATTTAATAGATATTTCAAGTGGAAACTTGCCAAATTAACTTAGGAAAGCACGCCAACAATCTGACGCCATCGGCTTCTGCAGAAACATGTTCTATTAAATTCACCTGGTATTTCGTTCTATGTGCAGACGAATGTTTGATAAGTGCACTAGTATCTAGGTTAGATATTTAGAATCAAATCTAGATAATTGTGTTGGATATTTAGAATCAAATCTAGATAATTGTGTTGGTTTTGAAAATTTGATATTTGATCAGACTATGCAACTTTGATGAACTAATGGACATATTGTAGTGGTCTGCACTGACCTCTCAGGCAAGTAACCACATAGACAGGTAGGCATGGGTAGTGTGGTTATATCAGGGAGCCTAGGTGGTGTAATGTTTAGCACACTGGCCCGGAATGCAAAGAGATGTGGGTTTGAGTCCCACTCTAGGCGCAATATTTCCCATTTTCATCACCCCCCAATGACACTGGTTGCCGTGACCATGATCTTGTACAAGCTATGCGCTGTAAGGTTGTTGAACCTACCCTGTGTATGTATGTGTTAATGCATTGCCTGTATATATGTAATTGTAAGCATTACAAGACTTACAATTCCAGGGGGACGAGTGTAGTGGTCTGCACTGACCTCTCAGGCAACTAACCACATAGACGGGTAGGCGTGGGTAGTGTGGTTATATCAGGGAGCCTACATGGTGTAATGGTTAGCACACTGGCCCGGAATGCAAAGAGATGTGGGTTCGAGTCCCACTCTAGATGCAATATTTCCCATTTTCATCACCCCCACGACAATATAATAATAATAATAATAATATGTAGAGTTATCATGAAGCAGCAGAATTACAAAGAATGGCATCAATAATAACAGTAATTATGTAGTTAATTCCCCAGGGATGGGTGAGTGAGTAGCCTGACGCGCCCGGAGGTGGTGATTTAAATTATGTTGTATTTGTTGTTGGTTTAGCATTCAATGGTAGTTGTTTATCACCGTTGTTAGTGTGTGCCATTATCAATGATGTGAGGGTGGGTGGGTGGGTTGAAATGAGGGGTGCTGCTCGGACAGCTTCATACCGGACGTGGTTCCCGAATCGGCAGAGGGCAGGCTTCCCATGCAAAAGGTCAGGAGTTCGAATCCGAGCCGAGTAAAACCGGAGTCAGGTGTCATCCCCGCCGTGGCGGGAGGCGATAGTAATACCGATTCCCAAAGCTGGTAAAGACCAGAGTGAAGCCAACAACTATCGTCACATATCCCTCACAAGCTGCATCTGTAAAACATGGAGTGTATGGTAAACAACCGCCTCGTCTGGCTACTGCAGTCAGGACACCAGCTGTCCAACCTCCGATGTGGTTTCAGATGGGGCCGCAGTACCCTCGACCATTTGGTTCGCATGGAGACCTTCATAAGAGATGCTTTCCTTAAGAAGGAGCATGTTGTGGCTGTCTTTTTCGACCTCGAAAAAGCCTATGACACAACGTGGCAGCATGGCATCATGGAGGATCTCCATGCGATTGGCCTTCATGGCCACCTGCCAATTTTCATCAGGAACTTGCTTTCAGGCATTTCCGCGTCCACATCAAGACTACCTATTCCAGCCTACACTCACAGGAACTAGGAGTACCTCAAGGCAGCTTACTGGCCGTGATCATTTTTGGGGTCAAGGTCAATGGTATTGCTGCTGCTGTAAAGCAGGGGGTCTCCTGTAGTCTTTTCGTGGACGATTTTGTTTTATATTACAGCGGTGCTAACATGAATGTCATAGAGAGACAACTACAACTAAGCATAAATGAGATCCATCGATGGTCAGTTCTGAATGGATTAACATTTTCCAAGACCAAAACAGTCTGCATGCACTTCTGCCTGCTGCATAGAATGCATGCAGAACCGGATTTGACCTTTGATGGGGATCCCATTAAAGTAGTTGAGGAAACCAAATTTGTGGGCCTCATTTTCGACGCAAAATTGTCTTTCGTGCCACATATAAAGTACCTCAAAACAAGATGCCTGAAAGCACTAGATATTCTGAGGGTGCTGTCCAGCTCAGAGTGGGGAGCAGACAGACATGTGGTTCCTTAGCCGCTGTCATATTGGCCACTCGTGGCTTACACATGCTTTGCTCAAGGGGGAACCTCCCTCTGAATGTATTGGGTGTCAGTCCCCGCTGACACTCAAACACATTTTACTAAGTTGTGTTGATTTGTTGGTGCCGTACCAACAGTTCTACAATGCAGACAATATACATGACCCTTTTTACTAAAGTAAAACAAGAAAACATTTTATCCTTTTTGAAGGCAGCTGGCCTGTACCACCTCATATAGTTTACTAAATAAATTCTATCAATTATAATAAAATCTTTAATTTTTTTACAGGAATTTATTTCCCTTGGCCACAAATATATAATTGTGAGCTTTTTAATTTAGTGAGTGTCTATAGACACAAAATTGATTGTATGCTTTTACATGTAAAAGCGATGGTTTGAACAAAAAACAAACATTTCTTGCCGTGAATATGGCCTATGCTGCCAACACGGCGTAAAGCAACCACCAATCAATCAACCGTAGTGGTCGCACCATTCTCTAAAGAATCTTACTCAGCAGCCCGTGTTTTCCGCCACCGCCACTTCCCTTAAAGTAACAGTAATCCGAGACAGAGCAAGTCTCTGCATCGTCAGCCCTTCGTCAGGTTCCTTCCGAGAAATGTAGCACTAGCACGCTTCCGACCCACGTACAAACAATAACCGAACCCTTCGACATAACTTAAGCCCCGTTCACACATGCACCTTAAGTCGCCTCAAATAATTTGCCTCATCTAAGTCACCTCAAAACATGTGTGTGAACGCGCCGCTGAAGAAAAATTAGGGCTGAGTCGACTCAACTAGTTTGACTCAAATAAACCACTTCACGAGGTGGATTAGATGAGGCGATTTAGTTGAGGCGCGTGTGTGAACGGGGCTACAGTCACCCGCAATAAAGATGTAAATGCAGGGACGGAAGGAGGGCGCCTTTACACTGTCTAATGGCCGCCACTCACTGCTTCCTGCCCACTTGTCGCTTCCTAGCCTGGCACTCGGCATTAACAGGATAGAGCAAGGACTGGTTAACTCAATGTCAGGATAATGTGACAGAGTGGGATATCGGGTCATGGTGCTGGTGGCCTGATTTCTCAGTGGGGCAGCACTATAAAGTCTCCATGAGTGCACACTGTTACAAGTCGGTACCAGTCCGGATATGACCTTAGATGTTACCAGGACGTAAAACTCAAACAAACAACAAATCCTGCCCAGATTTGGCTATAAATGGCAGCGTTAGCAGGTTGGAGAGCGTACCTCATTTTAGCTATGGTGGTCATTTGAACACCGAGTTAATTACCAAGGTCAAATTTTATATAAGATTAATGTCCAGTTTGACAAATCTAGTTGTGGCACACTGAGTTATGGGATGTTTTCATATTGTAATGCATCACTAGAAAGCAAAGAATTTTATCTAAATTCCTTAATATTGCCAGGACATTTAGTTTGGACCGGATTGAGTAAATAAGCAGTGAATATTAGGAAATAATTCATTAGTTACAACACATGGCTACAGGCCAGAACTGCCCATGCTACTCGTGTGTTGGAATAGCCATAAGTCCCAAACAATAGGGCACCTCCAGTCAACCATGGGTGTATTATGTTGGTATGTGGCCCACCCATCTGCTATAGTCACCAGACGTAGCTGGTATCCGGGTGGCCAGGAGCCACTCACAGGTGTCACCCTAGTGGCGGAGGCAGGAACTAAACCCCTATGGAGTAGTACAGTAGGTAATAACTAAGTCCTATGACAGTAGTACAGTAGGTAATAACTAATATAGAGAGAACTGATAAGTGATAGTGTCCTTGTTTATATTCCCATAATAGATTATAGAGCACATATTATCATTCACTGTAATTATAGTTTATACATCTTATGCATAATTACCATGCTTTTCTTGCTGATACAGCAACATCAATAAAAACATGACCCTAAATATTAAGTAATTTATATTTGATTTATTTCATTTGTTATTCTTACTTTTAATTTCTATTCATATTATTTTGGGGGAAGGGGGGAGGGGGAGGGGAGGAAGAACCGGCGTCGGGAGGCTGGGAGGCCCGGCACAGGAAGGCTGGGAGTCCCGGTGATGCTTGATTCCGAGGGACACCAGTTTGCCAGGAAGACTTCCATTCAAATGCATTGTTAACGGCCGTGAGCAAATCTTCATACAGAAAAAGTCAAATATCTCCCAAATTACACCATCTAGAAACAAATTGCTTGGTACACATATAGAAAACATCTTTACCATAAAGACTATATTAAATTTATATGGTTAGGGTTCTTGAATTCTATTAATTTTGAATAAAACTAATGTTTTGCACTGCGCGTACCGTCAAACTCAAGGCCTTGTCAATGGTCGTGAGCAATGTTCATACAGATAATACAGAAGAAGTCAAATATCTCTCAAATTACACCATCTAGAATAAAAATCGTTTGGTACACATATAGAAAACATCTTTACCAAAGACATTATATTAAATTGATAAGGTTAGTGACGATGCTGTTCGATTTTGGCGCATGTGCAGAAGCGATGTGTCCCTCGCAAACTGGTGTCCCTGGGAAACCGCAACACCGGCGCTGGAAGGCTGGGAGGCCGGCACAGGAAGGCCGGGAGTCCCGGCGCCGGATGATATAAATAAACATATACAGACATATATATTGACATGTATGTATATATATGCATACATGTATATATATATATATAAATCGTCCGGTGCGACTGACACTGGTCTACATCCGGTGGAGGTGAGGAGGTGAGGAGGGTGAGGACGGTAGGTGGAGCCACCTGTACAGTGTTTGTCTTACGGAGTATAACAAATAAAGTAATAATTAACCCCTACGTATCTTTATACTTGCATAATTCGTTATACATCACATATACATATCTATGTACATGTATACATATTTATAGCTATATATGTACAACCACGTACATATATATGCATAAATATATGGCGGAGCGGTGCATGCCGGTGTAGAATGCCATCGGTTAAAAGCTTGGCCGAGTCAAAGCAATGACTTAAAACAAATTTATACATGTCGCTACCTAGCCTGATACTCGCTCGGCATTAACAGGATAGGGCAGGGACTGGTTTGTGCAGTATTGGGATAATGTGACTGAGTGGGATATTTGGTCATAGTGCCAGTGGCCCAATCTATTAGCGCGGTATCTGTACAGATAACAGCAGCAATGAAAAGATTGAAACCAGTTTGGCTTGCCGAGAGTATTTCTCCCCGATCCAAGATATGACTGATGCGCTCCATTGTCACATCCATCTTCCTGTATCCTTACAAATCATGGACCCTCACAGCAGAGCTCCGAAGAAGACACAGCCGATGGAAATGAGGCGCTACCACAAGATGCTACACATCTCAAACAAAGACCATGCTACCAATGAGGTGAGGAAGTCTGTGAAAAGATCCAACAGGCAATTTGTTTTTGTTGGTAAAACAGTTTATTCATCAGAACATATCCATCAAGACAAGTGTCTTCCGGCCGTTTACATTACACTGTAAATAGGTAGATCAGCGGGTACTTAGGTAGGGGATATTATAGATTACGAAGGTGTGTTAGTGGGTTAGCCATAATATGTTCAGTATTATGGGCTAAGATGGTGGGTCGCTGAAAAACAGTCCTGCTATTATGGGTATGGTGTATGTGATGGGGGTGGGTGAGAGAATGGAGCCCCCCCCCCCCCCACCACCACCACCCAAGTACCCACACTCAACCCAGTATGCTCTGGCACCTTATATATAGAGGGTGCTTAGTTGCCTGTATAGATGAGGTAAGAAATTGAGTGATGGCGTGGGGGGGGGGGGGGGAGGACAAGGAGGGACGGCTGGAGCAAGGCAGGGCACAGGATCCACGCTATGGTGCTTGCTCAAGGGCCTGGCCAGTGAGATGCATTCTGACCAGTGACTTAAAGCCTTGGTAGGAAGGTGCACTTCTAATTGCAGATGGTAGTTTGTTCCACATCTTGCTCCCTTTAAGTATTGGTGCCTTAGCTAGTTTGTGCTTGGTGTATGAACTCTGAGGAGTTCTCCATCCCCCACCCTTGTCTGCCTGCTCAGTGGATATCTGAATTGTGGTTCTTTTGTTCTTTTATATATAATTGGACCACACAAACATCTCCTGACATTCGTAAATGCAAAACCATCGGACGATGTAATTCTAAGCGCGTTAAAATCACCACGAGTGCGCGCTGTCATAAGTCGGTACCCGTTCTGATATGACCTTAGATGTTGCAAGGAGATAAAACCCCAAACAAAGAACGCAATCAGTGCCATATTGGTGATTGAAGCTCTGGCAGAGACAGCCACTAAGGAGCCAGATTTGGGAGCAGCATATGGAGTGGGATATGGAATACTGGTGAAGGTGGCAGCCTCCCTCTCACGCCACATTCTGAAACACGCCGGAAGCCAGAGGCGGGACGGGTGGTGGGTGGGGGTGTGAGGGGGCGGGGGGGGGGTACTGAGTACCGGAAACAGGGCGCCACCTGTGGGAGATGAAGAGGAGCTAAGACTGCCGGCGAGCATTAAAGGGGTTTGTTTGGTGTTTGGTGTTTGCTGGGTGTTTGTTTGGTGTTTGCTGGGTGTTTACTGGGTGTTTGTTTGGCGTCTGTTTGGTGCTTGCTGGGTGTTTGCTGGGTGCGTGTTGGGTGTTTGTTGGGTGTTTGTCGGGTGTTTGTTGGGTGTCTGTTGGGTGTTTGTTGGGTGGTTGTTGGGTGTTTGTTGGGTGTTTGCTGGGTGTGTGTTGGGTGTGTTGGGTGTTTGTTGGGTGTGTTGGGTGGTTGTTGGGTGTTTGTTGGGTGTTTGTCAGGTGTTTGTTGGGTGCTTGTTGGGTGTTTGTTGTGTGTTTGTTGTGTTTTTGTTGGTGTTTGTTGGGTGTTTGCTGGGTGCTTCTTGGGTTTTTGCTTGGTGATTGATGGGTGTTTGCTAGGTGTTTGCTGGGTGTTTGTTGGGTGTTTGTTTGGTGCTCGCTGGGTGCTTGTTGGGTGTTTGTTGGGTGTTTGGTAGGTGTTTGTTGGGTGCTTGCTGGGTGTTTGTTGGGTGTTTGTTGGGTGCTTGCTGGGTGTTTGCTAGGTGTTTGTTTGGTGCTTGTTGGGTGTTTGCTAGGTGTTTGTTGGGTGGTTGTTGGGTGTTTGTTGGGTGTTTGTTGGGTGTTTGTTGGGTGTTTGCTTGGTGCTTGCTGGGTGGTTGATGGCTGTTTGTTGGGTGTTTGTTTGGTGCTTGATGGGTGTTTGTTGGGTGCTTACTGGGTGTTTGCTGGGTGTTTGTTGGGTGTTTGTTGGGTGCTTTCTGGGTGTTTGCTAGGTTTGTTTGGTGCTTGTTGGGTGTTTGCTAGGTGTTTGTTGGGTGTTTGTTGGGTGTTTGTTGGGTGTGTGTTGGGTGTTTGTTGGGTGTTTGTTGGGTGTTGTTGGGTGTTTGTTGGGTGTTTGTTGGGTGTTTGTTGGGTGTTTGTTGGGTGTGTGTTGGGTGTTTGTTGGGTGTTTGTTGGGTGTTTGTTGGATGTTTGTTTGGTGCTTGCTGGGTGTTTGTTGGGTGTTTGTTGGGTGTTTGTTGGGGTGTTTGATGGGTGTCTGTTTGGTGTTTGTTTGGTGTTTGTTGGGTGTTTGTTTGGTGCTTGCTGGGTCTTTGCTGGGTGTTTGTTGGGTGTTTGTTGGGTGTGTGTTGGGTGTTTGTTGGGGTGTTTGATGGGTGTTTGTTGGGTGTTTGCTGGGTGTTTGATGGGTGTTTGTTTGGTCTTGATGGGTTTTTATTGGATGTTTGTTGGGTGTTTGTTTGTTGCTTGCTGTTTGTTGGGTGTTTGTCAGTTGTTCGTTGGGTGTTTGTTTGGTGCTTGCTGGGTTTTTGCTGCATGTTTGTCTGGGGCTAGCTGGGTGTTTGATGGGTTTTTGTTGGGTGTTTGTTTGGTGCTTGATGGGTGTTTGTCAGGTGTCTGTTTGGTGGTTGCTGGGTGTTTGTTTTGTGTTTGATGGGTGCTTGTTGGGTGTTTGGTTGGTGCTTGCTAGGTGTTTGCTAGGTGTTTCTTTGGTGCTTGCTGGGTGTTTGTCGGATGTTTGTTAGGTGTTTGTTGGCTGTTTGTTGGGTGCTTGCTGGGTGTTTGTTGCGTGTTTGTTGTGTGTTTTGTTGTGCTTGCTGGGTGTCTGTTGGGTGTTTGTTTGGTGCTTGCTGGGTGTTTGTTTGGTGCTTGCTGGGTGTTTGTTGGGTGTTTGTTGGGTGTTTGTTGGGTGTTTGTTGGGTGTTTGTTGGGTGTTTGTTGGGTGTTTGTTGGGTGTTTGTTGGGTGTTTGCTGGTTGTTTGTTGGGTATGTGTTGGGTGTTGATGGGTGTTTGATGGGTGTTTGATGGGTGTTTGTTAGGTGTCTGCTGGGTTTTTGTTGGGTGTTTGCTGGGTATTTGCTGGGTGTTTGTTTGGTGTTTGTTTGGTGTTTGCTGGGTGTTTGTTAGGTGTTTGTTGGGTGTTTGTTGCGTGTCTGTTTGGTGTTTGTTTGGTGCTTGCAGGGTGTTTGTTTGGTGCTTGCTGGGTGTTTGCTGGGTGTTTGCTGGGTGTTTGTTGAGTGTTTGTTGGGTGTTTGATGGGTCTCTGCTGGGTTTTAGTTGGCTGTTTGATAGAGGTTTGCAGGGTATTTGCTGGGTGTTTGCACGATGCTTGATGGGTGTTTACTGGTGTTTGCTGGATGGGTGTTTGATGAAGGTTTGATCAATATTTGATGATCTTTGATGGGTGTTTGATGGAAGGCTTGATGGATAGTTTATGGTGTTTGATGGGTGTTTGAATTATGTTTGGTGGGTGTTTGATGGGTGTTTGATGGGTGTTTGATAGATGTTGAAGAGGGGCAGGGAGGTTGGAGTCAGGGAGGAGTGTTGGAAAGTGGTGGGTGTTGGAGAGGGTAGTGGGGTTGGTGTGAGGTAGAAGTGTCGGTGAGGGCTAGCTTATTAGACAGAAGTGGTCAGGGTTGGGCAATGAGAGCCGCTAAAGGTTGGTGATGCGGTCGTGGGTGGTATATTCACATAAACGCAAGTATTTATCAACCCATAAAAGAAATTAACGAAAGTCAAAAGAGAAATAAGATGTTTGGTTGGGTAGCGACCTGCATTAGTACTGTAGTGGTCTGTACTGACCTCTCAGGCAAGTAACCACATAGACAGGTAGGCGTGGGTAGTGTGGTGATATCAGGGAGCCTAGGTGGTGTAATGGTTAGCACACTGGCCCGGAATGCAAAGAGGTGTGGGTTCGAGTCCCACTCTAGGCGCAATATTTCCCATTTTCATCACCCCCATGAAATTAGTTGCCGTGACCAGGATCCTGTACAAGCTACGCTCTGTTTGGTTGTTGAACCTACCCTGTGTATGTGTTAGTGGATTGGCTGTATGTATGTAATTGTAAGCATTAAAAGACTTACAATTCCAGGGGGACGAGTGTAGTAGTCTGCACTGACCTCTCAGGCAAGTAACCACATAGACAGGTAGGCGTGGGTAGTGTGGTGATATCAGGGATCCTAGGTGGTCTAATGGTTAGCACACTGGCCCGGAATGTAAAGAGATGTGGGTTTGAGTCCCGCTCTAGGCGCAATATTTCCCAGTTTCATCACCCCCATGACACTGATGCCGTTACCAGGATCCTGTACAAGTTACGCGCTGTATAGTTGTTCAAACCTACCCTGTGTATCTATGTGTTAGTGCATTGCCTGTATGTATGTAATTAATTGTAAGCATTAAAAGACTTACAATTTCAGGGTGATGAGTGTAGTAGTCTGCACTGACCTCTCAGGCAAGTAACCACATAGACAGATAGGGGTGGGTAATGTGGTGATATCAGGGAGCCTAGGTGGTGTAATGGTTAGCACACTGGCCTGGAATGCAAAGAGATGTGGGTTCGAGTCCCACTCTAGGCGCAATATTTCCCATTTTCATCACCCCCACGACAGTACTATTTATTCCTAGAGACGGCAAGAACTAAGAAATCTAATCCGATGGTTCTATGCCAACTGAGGAATTTCAAAATGGACGAGGCGCAGCATAAAATTAGTCTTAGTCTCACCCCCACCCCACCTCACCCCGACCCACCAGCACTACTCTCTAGCGGTGCGAATGAAATCCCGTTGCCATGGCGACGAATACGTCACGACATCGAACTCTAGAGACGCTGAATCGATGCCAACTGGTCAGGGTGTTCGTGGTGGCGATAATCTGCAGTCTATATGCTGCGCTAATCTCAATTAGTGGCTGCGAACAGCTGGTGTAAGCGAACGAATTACCCTAACCGTTACGCCACCAGGGGCCAGGTGAGTGTATGCGGTTTATCTGTCTGTAATGCCGCCTTGTACTGATTATATGAATATGGGTATCATAGAGCCTTTTACACGTGTCAGTATTACCAGGGTACATGAATACAGATATCATCGTGCACTATGTTCAGTATCAAAGGTGCCTTACTATTACTGATTACATGATTACAGCTATCATATAGGAATATGTTCAGTATTAAAGGTGTCTTAGTATTACTGATTACATGAATGCAGCTATCATATAGAACTACGTTCAGTATTAAAGGTGTCTTAGTATTACTGATTACATGAATACAGCTATCACATAGGAATATGTTCAGTATCAAAGGTGTCTTAGAATTACTGATTACATGAATACAGCTATCACATAGGAATATGTTCAGTATTAAAGGTGTCTTAGTATTACTGATTACATGAATACAGCTATCACATAGGAATATGTTCAGTATTAAGGTGTCTTAGAATTACTGATTACATGAATACAGCTATCACACAGGAATATGTTCAGTATTAAAGGTGTCTTAGTATTACTGATTACATGAATGCAGCTATCACTTAGGAATATGTTCAGTATCAAAGGTGTCTTAGTATTACTGAATACATGAATACAGCTATCACATAGGAATATGTTCAGTATTAAAGGTGTCTTAGTATTACTGATTACATGAATACAGCTATCACATAGGAATATGTTCAGTATTAAAGGTGTCTTAGTATTACTGATTACATGAATACAGCTATCACATAGGAATATGTTCAGTATTAAAGGTGTCTTAGTATTACTGATTACATGAATGCAGCTATCACTTAGGAATATGTTCAGTATCAAAGGTGTCTTAGTATTACTGATTACATGAATACAGCTATCACATAGGAATATGTTCAGTATTAAAGGTGTCTTAGTATTACTGATTACATGAATACAGCTATCACATAGGAATATGTTCAGTATTAAAGGTGTCTTAGTATTACTGAATACATGAATACAGCTATCACACAGGAATATGTTCAGTATTAAAGGTGTCTTAGTATTACTGATTACATGAATGCAGCTATCACTTAGGAATATGTTCAGTATCAAAGGTGTCTTAGTATTACTGATTACATGAATACAGCTATCACATAGGAATATGTTCAGTATTAAAGGTGTCTTAGAATTACTGATTACATGAATACAGCTATCATATAGGAATATGTTCAGTATTAAAGGTGTCTTAGTATTACTGAATACATGAATACAGCTATCACACAGGAATATGTTCAGTATTAAAGGTGTCTTAGTATTACTGAATACATGAATACAGCTATCACATAGGAATATGTTCAGTATTAAAAGTGTCTTAGTATTACTGATTACATGAATGCAGCTATCACTTAGGAATATGTTCAGTATTAAAGGTGTCTTAGTATTACTGAATACATGAATACAGCTATCACATAGGAATATGTTCAGTATTAAAGGTGTCTTAGAATTACTGATTACATGAATACAGCTATCACATAGGAATATGTTCAGTTTTAAAGGTGTCTTAGTATTACTGATTACATGAATGCAGCTATCACTTAGGAATATGTTCAGTATTAAAGGTGTCTTAGTATTACTGATTACATGAATGCAGCTATCACTTAGGAATATGTTCAGTATTAAAGGTGTCTTAGTATTACTGATTACATGAATACAGCTATCACTTAGGAATATGTTCAGTATCAAAGGTGTCTTAGAATTACTGATTACATGAATACAGCTATCACTTAGGAATATGTTCAGTATTAAAGGTGTCTTAGTATTACTGATTACATGAATACAGCTATCACATAAGAATATGTTCAGTATTAAAGGTGCCTTAGTATTACTGATTACATGAATACAGCTATCACTTAGGAATATGTTCAGTATCAAAGGTGTCTTAGTATTACTGAATACATGAATACAGCTATCACATAGGAATATGTTCAGTAGTAAAGGTGTCTTAGTATTACTGATTACATGAATACAGCTATCACACAGGAATATGTTCAGTATCAAAGGTGTCTTAGTATTACTGAATACATGAATACAGCTATCACATAGGAATATGTTCAGTAGTAAAGGTGTCTTAGTATTACTGATTACATGAATACAGCTATCACACAGGAATATGTTCAGTATTAAAGGTGTCTTAGAATTACTGAATACATGAATACAGCTATCACATAGGAATATGTTCAGTATTAAAGGTGTCTTAGTATTACTGATTACATGAATACAGCTATCACACAGGAATATGTTCAGTATTAAAGGTGTCTTAGTATTACTGATTACATGAATACAGCTATCACACAGGAATATGTTCAGTATTAAAGGTGTCTTAGTATTACTGATTACATGAATACAGCTATCACATAGGAATATGTTCAGTATTAAAGGTGTCTTAGTATTACTGATTACATGAATGCAGCTATCACTTAGGAATATGTTCAGTATTAAAGGTGTCTTAGTATTACTGATTACATGAAATACAGCTATCACATAGGAATATGTTCAGTATTAAAGGTGTCTTAGTATTACTGAATACATGAATACAGCTATCACTTAGGAATATGTTCAGTATTAAAGGTGTCTTAGTATTACTGATTACATGAATGCAGCTATCATATAGGAATATGTTCAGTATTAAAGGTGTCTTAGTATTACTGAATACATGAATACAGCTATCACATAGGAATATGTTCAGTATTAAAGGTGTCTTAGTATTACTGAATACATGAATACAGCTATCACTTAGGAATATGTTCAGTATTAAAGGTGTCTTAGTATTACTGATTACATGAATACAGCTATCACATAAGAATATGTTCAGTATTAAAGGTGCCTTAGTATTACTGATTACATGAATACAGCTATCACTTAGGAATATGTTCAGTATCAAAGGTGTCTTAGTATTACTGAATACATGAATACAGCTATCACATAGGAATATGTTCAGTATTAAAGGTGTCTTAGTATTACTGAATACATGAATACAGCTATCACTTAGGAATATGTTCAGTATTAAAGGTGTCTTAGTATTACTGATTACATGAATGCAGCTATCATATAGGAATATGTTCAGTATTAAAGGTGTCTTAGTATTACTGAATACATGAATACAGCTATCACATAGGAATATGTTCAGTATTAAAGGTGTCTTAGTATTACTGAATACATGAATACAGCTATCACTTAGGAATATGTTCAGTATTAAAGGTGTCTTAGTATTACTGATTACATGAATACAGCTATCACATAAGAATATGTTCAGTATTAAAGGTGCCTTAGTATTACTGATTACATGAATACAGCTATCACTTAGGAATATGTTCAGTATCAAAGGTGTCTTAGTATTACTGAATACATGAATACAGCTATCACATAGGAATATGTTCAGTAGTAAAGGTGTCTTAGTATTACTGATTACATGAATACAGCTATCACACAGGAATATGTTCAGTATCAAAGGTGTCTTAGTATTACTGAATACATGAATACAGCTATCACATAGGAATATGTTCAGTAGTAAAGGTGTCTTAGTATTACTGATTACATGAATACAGCTATCACACAGGAATATGTTCAGTATTAAAGGTGTCTTAGAATTACTGATTACATGAATACAGCTATCACACAGGAATATGTTCAGTATTAAAGGTGTCTTAGTATTACTGATTACATGAATACAGCTATCACATAGGAATATGTTCAGTTTTAAAGGTGTCTTAGTATTACTGATTACATGAATGCAGCTATCACTTAGGAATATGTTCAGTATTAAAGGTGTCTTAGTATTACTGAATACATGAATACAGCTATCACATAGGAATATGTTCAGTATTAAAGGTGTCTTAGTATTACTGAATACATGAATACAGCTATCACTTAGGAATATGTTCAGTATTAAAGGTGTCTTAGTATTACTGATTACATGAATGCAGCTATCATATAGGAATATGTTCAGTATTAAAGGTGTCTTAGTATTACTGATTACATGAATACAGCTATCACATAGGAATATGTTCAGTATTAAAGGTGTCTTAGTATTACTGAATACATGAATACAGCTATCACTTAGGAATATGTTCAGTATTAAAGGTGTCTTAGTATTACTGATTACATGAATACAGCTATCACATAGGAATATGTTCAGTATTAAAGGTGTCTTAGTATTACTGATTACATGAATACAGCTATCACATAGGAATATGTTCAGTATTAAAGGTGTCTTAGTATTACTGAATACATGAATACAGCTATCACTTAGGAATATGTTCAGTATTAAAGGTGTCTTAGTATTACTGATTACATGAATACAGCTATCACATAGGAATATGTTCAGTATTAAAGGTGTCTTAGTATTACTGA
Source organism: Branchipolynoe longqiensis (assembly GCA_030323885.1). Taxonomy (NCBI): domain Eukaryota; kingdom Metazoa; phylum Annelida; class Polychaeta; order Phyllodocida; family Polynoidae; genus Branchipolynoe; species Branchipolynoe longqiensis. The sequence goes on from CM059196.1 coordinate 2,155,978, forward strand.
ATACATGAATACAGCTATCACACAGGAATATGTTCAGTTTTAAAGGTGTCTTAGTATTACTGATTACATGAATGCAGCTATCACTTAGGAATATGTTCAGTATCAAAGGTGTCTTAGTATTACTGATTACATGAATACGGCTATCATATAGGAATATGTTCAGTATTAAAGGTGTCTTAGTATTACTGAATACATGAATACAGCTATCACAGAGGAATATGTTCAGTATTAAAGGTGTCTTAGTATTACTGAATACATGAATACAGCTATCACATAGGAATATGTTCAGTTTTAAAGGTGTCTTAGTATTACTGATTACATGAATACAGCTATCACATAGGAATATGTTCAGTATTAAAGGTGCCTTAGTATTACTGATTACATGAATACAGCTATCATATAGGAATATGTTCAGTATTAAAGGTGTCTTAGTATTACTGAATACATGAATACAGCTATCACTTAGGGATATGTTCAGTATCAAAGGTGTCTTAGTATTACTGAATACATGAATACAGCTATCACTTAGGAATATGTTCAGTATTAAAGGTGTCTTAGTATTACTGATTACATGAATACAGCTATCACATAAGAATATGTTCAGTATTAAAGGTGCCTTAGTATTACTGATTACATGAATACAGCTATCACTTAGGAATATGTTCAGTATCAAAGGTGTCTTAGTATTACTGATTACATGAATACAGCTATCACATAGGAATATGTTCAGTAGTAAAGGTGTCTTAGTATTACTGATTACATGAATACAGCTATCACATAGGAATATGTTCAGTATTAAAGGTGTCTTAGAATTACTGATTACATGAATACAGCTATCACATAGGAATATGTTCAGTATTAAAGGTGTCTTAGTATTACTGAATACATGAATACAGCTATCACATAGGAATATGTTCAGTATTAAAGGTGTCTTAGTATTACTGATTACATGAATACAGCTATCACATAGGAATATGTTCAGTATTAAAGGTGTCTTAGTATTACTGATTACATGAATACAGCTATCACACAGGAATATGTTCAGTATTAAAGGTGTCTTAGTATTACTGAATACATGAATACAGCTATCACATAGGAATATGTTCAGTATCAAAGGTGTCTTAGTATTACTGATTACATGAATACAGCCATCATATAGGAATATGATTATTAAGGCCTCTTAGTCTTACTGATTACATGAATACAGCTATCATATAGGAATATGTTTATTAAGGCCTCTTTGTATTACTGATTACATGAATACAACTATCATATAGGAATATGTTCATTAAGGCCTCTTGGTCTTACTGATTACATGAATACAACTATCATATAGGAATATGTTCATTAAGGCCACTTAGTCTTACTTATTACATGAATACAACTATCATATAGGAATATGTTCATCATGGCCTGTTAGTCTTACTTATTACATGAATATAGCTATCATATAACACTGTTTACCCTTACTGATTACATGAATACTTATATCATATAGGACTACCTTCACTAAATCCTGGCACTGATTACATGAATACAGATATCATGCATGACTATATTTACTAAAGCCTGATTACATGACTACAGATATTATATAGAACTAGATTCACTAAAGCCTGCTACTGTTTACATGAATACAGATATCATGCATGACTATATTCACTAAAGCCTGTTACTGATTACATGAATACAGATATCATATAGAACTACATACTCAAACTTTCTGTTGGCTACATGACTATAACTATCATATATGAACAAAAAGAAAAAAAAGCAAAGCTTGTATTATTTAACGTCAAACATATGGTCATTCTGACATATTTCTTTGGAGGAAACCTGCTGCCGCCACAATGGCTACTCCTTCCGATAAGCCGCCATGACTATGGCCTATGCTGCCGACACGGCGTAAATCAACCACCAATCAATCAATCAACCTTCCAATAAGAAGCAAGGCGTCTTTTATATGCACCTTCCCACACACAGGACAGCACATACCACAACCTTCCATGGACCAGTTGTGGACCACTGGTTGGAACGGAAAATAGCCCAAACTGCAAATGGATCCAGTAAGACTGTCAAAAGTCAGTAGCTGCCCTGATCATACCGTAGGTGCTGCTAGGGTTGATTACAAACGCAAACGACCTTACACTGAAAATGTACCTTACACTTACATTGCACCTTACACTTTAAGTGTAAGGTACAGTGTAAGTGTAAGGAACAGGCCATGGTAGGCCACCAGAGTCTGAGTGTTGTGTTTTTTGTCTTTGGTAAATAGTTTATTCATCTGAACATACATTATGTCAGCGCCAAAGCACTGGTCTTCCAGCCATCGAAAGGATCGCATTTGGGTTGTACAGACTGATGAGGGAGCGGACTGTGCTGCATTGTGGACATCAAACTCCACAATGAACGTGGGGAGCAGCCCATGCTACATGTGTAAACATACGATACTGGAGAGAATGCAGAAATCTACATTTCATGTTGTGTTTTTTTCTTTTCTTGAAGATTTATACTGCCTATCATGGATAAGTCTGAATAGACTTGTTTTCACCAGTAGACAGTTTGTCGATAGAAAGCCTGAGTCTACACTTTTACCGACCCAAGGGATTTTTAACCTCCCACACCACATAGACATGGTATGAGAGCAACTGGCCTTTGATGTCGCTGTAAGTTATACACAGCGGTGGAAATCCAAATTGGCAGAGGTGGGGGCATGGGGAATCGAACCACTGACCTTCAGATTAGGAGTCCGACCTAGAAAAAAGTCAGACACTTTAACCACTCCGCCACAGAGAACACCACAAAGGCGTGTTAACACAGCGATATGTGCATTAATATCACTTGTCTAACATACAGGGATGAAAGTGGTCTCTGGGGGGAAAAAAGCGGAAATGCTGATAATCTCCCATAGTTTTAGAATTGTCAGGGATTCGCGGAAAATTCCCGGAAGTCGGTTTTCATATATATTGGTATACGCTGATAGTGCTGCGGCGCTTGGAGCATTTATTAGTAGTATACGCTGATAGTTCTGTGGAGTCTGTACACCATAGTATACGCTGATGGTGCTGCAGGACTGAAAAATCCCGGAAATCCGCGGAATCGCGGAGATCTTTCATCCCTGATATATAGTTTAGGGATAGGAGACAGACCTCAGGCAACTTGGTAGTGTTTATTTAAAAACTTAAAATGTTATGGACATCTTTCTTCTAAAAAACCCCATCAAAATAGTAACCAAAAACATGACATTTCGGACTGGAAATATTGAGAGGGCAATTTCTAGTCATTACAAACTGGAGTCATCGTGGGTGCAGGAGGCATATAAAAGAACCTAATCACCTATACTAAAAAAAAGGATAATTAATTTCTTATGAAATTTTAGCGACCTAAATATGCTGTAATGTTTGTCACCTACTGTGTCCGTCAGGGTGAGGAACATTTAAAGGCGCACACAACAGCATGAATAAATAAAATCACCATGTTTTCTTTCAGTTTCAATGACTTTATACATTGCAATAACAATCCAATGGATATTTTGACCAAAGCTTGCATTGCTCTTGAAATAATGCAATTTAAAAAAAGAAGTCCGTTTTGTGAGGAACATTACTTCAAACAGTGAATTAAAGGAACTTGGTGAATCCTAATCAACTTTAAAAATATAATGTTTTGCTAGGATAATGTCTATTTGACATGGTAACTAATTTTCTTGAAGTAAATATGAATCGCTGATTGATTTTCAGTGGGCTTTGACCGTTAGTGTCCATGTCATGAATGTCACACTTTTGGTACCCAGTATCGTATTTTAACATATATATATATAATATAGGCACTTTATATAGTGGAGGAAGGAGTCTCCTGCACCAAAGCATGTACAGCAAGGCAGATCTAATTCAGGACACAGACGGAACAACATAGTATGGGAATGTTATTAGTCTAAAACAAAGAGCATCAGGTCAAGTTCAATGTCAGGTACAAGGTTAGGGTCAATGTTTGCGTCTCTGCATGACTCGGCACTCAAACCTTGCGATTCCAGTGTCTTAAAGTAGGGTCGGGTGGGGCGGTGAGAAAAGGAGGGTGGTGGTGTCGGTCCAGCGTCTGGATGGTAAGTGCCGATGGTACAGAGGCAGGGGCGGAAGTGACGTCAGATACGGGTCACCGGGGCATGCACCGGTGTCGCCACCTGGAGTTAGTGCAGTTTCTGGCCACCTATGAATAAAAGGGGGGGGGGGGGGAGTGGGTGGTAGCATTTAGGTCGGGATCGAAATGGGGAAGCACTATCTGTTCCGTCTCGGTCCCGAATTACCCACGTTGCCAAAGCAACATAACCGATGCACATATATATATATATATATAATGTCTATAATATATAGATAACAAATATTAACATACAGTATATAATGTATAGAATACAGTGATTTGGCGCCACTTCTGTGTAGCCATAGCCCAGCCAGCGCCCGTCAGGATCACGTAAGCTCCGAATTTGTCCCCCTCCCCCCCTAGGTAGGGCTGTTTATTGCTCGGCCATATGGGCCTCGGAAATAAAGGTAGGCTTCCACCACCCCTCGTCTCATCTCTTTATTTATTCGTATTCCTATTTTATATCTAATATATCGAATATATAACATTATCTTAAATGTTAAACCGTTACGACATCTACATCTCCCAATGCTGCTCCTTATTGGAATCTTTCCATGGTATAAGTCTTACATCATTTCTGACAGCGACTACCCTGCCATCCGGGGCGGCCCTGACGCCCCCCCCCCCCCCCCCCGTGTCGTGTTTGTTGTTGTTTTACGTCCTAGCAACATCTAAGGTCATATCAGCACGGGTACCGACTTGTGACAGTGCGCACTCATGGCAACTTTATAGTGCCACCCCACTGGGAAACCAGGCCGACAGCACCATGACCTGATATCCTACTCAGTCACATTATCCTGACACTGAGCCAACCAGTCCTTGCGCTATCCTAATAATGTCATGCGCCAGGCTAGGAAGCGACAAGTATCAATTTTTACGTCATTGGTTTGACTCGACCAGGATTCGAACCCACAAACTCATGGGTTCGGATCACCCGATCTCCCAAAACAGGAGACGGACGCTCTACTCATTCGGCCACCCCGTCTGGTGCCCTGCCCCCGGTGCATCCTGTCTTCATTCAACTCGATCTAAGTGCCACTAACTCCCGTATAAAGTACTACTAAAGCGGCTCTCACTCTTGATTATATATTCTCCGCCTTACAGTTCCCGTCCGGCCTTACACCCTTCCCTGGCCTGAATATGTCAGAATGACTATATGTTTGACGTCCAACAGCCGATGATAAAAATCAATGAGCTCTAGAACCATTTTTATTCTAAAGGCGCAGTCACACCTTTCCGGACTGGGGAACCGGACGAGAACCGGACACCGTCCGGTACTGTACGGCGATGTCCGGTACATGTCCGGTACCCATCCGGCGATGTCCGGTGGTGTCCAGTACAAGTTTTGAACATGCATAAAACTTCTACCGGACACCGCCGGACTGACGTGTCCAGTTGGTGTCCGGTTTGTCCAGTGCATGTCCGGTACCCATCCGGTACCCATCCGTACATGTCCGGTACCCATCCATTGGTGTCCGGTTTGTCCATTTTGTCTGGTACATGTCCGGTACCCATCCGTTACGTGTCCGGTTCTCATCCGGTTTTCGTCTGGTACATGTACGGTACATGTATCGTCCCCCGGCGGCAATTGACCCAATTACACTTAATTTCAATACATTTCGATACATTTTATCACCAAACACCACCGGACTAGACAATTCTTTGTCCGGTTCATGTCCGTTGCTCAATCCGGTAAGGTGTGACAGGGCTTAAAGAAAATGGGAAGAGGGATGTTACTGTTTCTACTAACATAAATGAGAATGGTCTGACATCAACAAATCTGGAAATAGCCGAGGGTGTTGTGTGTGTGTGTGTATGTGCAAAACCCGGGATGGTCGCAAATTTTGACCATATCCAGATATTGAGAAAGAATCCAGCAGATCAAAAATGGGGAATTCCAGATAAAGCTGGAAAAATCTCATCTATGTAGGCCTACTAAACAATAATTTAAAAAGAGAAAAAAATTAGATTAATTAACATGTTATACAGGACAAAATTTCCAACGGGAGTGACTGGCAGTGGGTTTGCCACCATGCGTGCAAACCCAAGTCGCCCAGGCCGCTGCTATCAGGGGTTTGGGCGATAGTACCGTTCGGTGAACGACACGCTACTGGCACTCCGTTAATAATATTAATATAATGTATTTATATTTCACAATAATTGTTGGTGGTACAGTGAGTAGCCGTTACAGTGTGAAGAGGGTGGTGGTGGCCCGATCGGAGCTGACGTTGACTAGGCTGAAACAGCAGATGACTAGTCCAGCAGTCAATGACTGGGGGAGTGCTGGGGAGCAGGTGGGATATTCCAGGCCATTATACTTGTATAATCCCTAGACAGCGTATATATATATGTATATATATATATATATAGGGTCTATGATGACTATTATGCGAGTATAAAAAAAGGACAGACCACCTCACAGTTAATCCATTACTGAGCAATAAGGCATGTTGGCTCAGTGTAGTTCCTAATTTCGCCGCTGGCGCCTTTAGCGCACGGCCAAACTCTAGCACATAAAGGGGGTGTAATGACGTCACAAGACAACTTTCGGTGACCATATTGGATTACATACGGAAGGCTGGCAACTGCCTACACTTTGCTTATTTACCGATTTGTTGGTTTATTTGTCACTGTTTTGAGCAGTTTGGCCTCAGAAGTTGTTGCTAAAGTGCTGCACGTAAACACATTGGATGTAAACTGCCCAGAACCTCCCAGAACACAAGAAAACTCTGTTTTACTGCATTTGCATGCATTCACAACATGGCTAGCGAGGGTGCTCGTAATTCAAGATGGCTGACCGCTGACTGCTGAGTGATGATATCACATACATTAAGAACGACTCATGGACATCACTCTCACAGCAGAGAGCTAAATGGAGAGCGGCAGTCAAGTAATGAAAGCAGTCTTTGTCGCATCGCGACCGACAGCATGATGATGATGATGGGATGAATTCTAAACGTTACTCCATGAGCTATATATAAACAACACTAAGCGCCTATTGCCAAGCTATGATACCTCGTGACCAACGGAATACAAATATAATTTCAACCTACCCTGCCCCACCACCCAAACCATCACAACCCTGCCCCCCCCCCCCCCAGCACCCCTGACCCACCCCCCTCCTTAAGCCTCCTACCTACTTCCTTCCTGTGACCATAGGAGCCCGCAGTAATTGGATTTATAGTGTGTTTCGCGGTGGGAGACCCCCGCCATCAACCCCCCCCCCCACCCCTCCCCACCATCGCGTGTCACAGTGGATTACACTTCACACGTCGTTAGGGGTCGCCCTGATGGAGCAGTCACACTACGACGTGTATTGCGGCGTGCCGCCAACGCGCTTAAATATATTCAAGGCGTCGAGAAACGTCAAACTTTTCGGCGGGTTTTGCGAGAAGTCGAAACATCGCAGCGTGTTGCCAGCGCGTTGCTCGCGTGTTATTGGCGCTCCGCCAGCGTGTTGCGCGGGTGGAAAACAAAGAAACCCCTGCCGCTTGACCCAATTTCTCAAAAGTTGCGCCGCATTCCAACGGCTGCTAGCGTCTTATCGACGTGTTATCAACGTATCGGCGTGTCGCCGGCATGTCAGTCGCAGATGGCGGGTTGGCTGCGTGTTATCAACGTCTTATCGCCGTGCTATCGGCGGGTTCCCATGAAGTCGACGGGTTGCAAGCGTGTCATCAACGCGTTGTTGACGCGTTACGGGCGGGTTGCCGGCGCGTTGCTGGCGTGGGGAAGGCGCTTCACCATCGGGTTTCTAGATTGGGTGCTTTGATATAAATAAGGCTCCACTGCTGGACGACACGTCAGCAGCACGCTGGCGCACCGCCGCGAACGCGCCACCAAAGCGCCAGCAACGCGCCAGCAACACGTTAACATGCGCCAGCCACAGGTTCAGACGCGTCAGCAACACGTCCACACGCGCCATCATCACGTTCAACCCGTCGAGACGCGCTGGAGCAATGCCAATAACGCGCCCCAAACCCGTTGATAGAACGTTAACGATGCGTTGCCGGGCCCGTCGGAAGTGTGGGAAAATTCCACGACGTTCCTCAACGTTTCTGGACGCGCTACGAGCGGGCCGGCTACGCGCTGGTAACGCGTATCGACGTCCTGCAAACGTGCCCGTAACGCGCTAGCCAAACCGTCGGTGTGCGTCGGCCAGCGCCGAAAGTTTTGTGCAAACACAAAACTTTCAGCGCTGGCCGACGCGCGCCGACGTTTTGTATCAAAATCTACATGTACCGACGTGTACCGACGCGCCCGTAACGTGTTTCTAACGAGCCAGTAACGCGTTCCGACGTTTCGCCCAAAAACCCAACACGTTCCCACGCGTTGTCCAACGTTGATGCAACACGTCGTAGTGTGACTGCTCCATAAGCAGCACAACGCCATCTGTGTCACGTGACGTCTCGAAGCGTCCGTCTGCACACGGGCGTATTTTGTACAGTTTTAAACCGCAGTACTCCATTACGCAAAATTAAAATTGTGTACGCCAACAACAATTTGGAAAGTACCCAATTTTTGTCTGAAGCACCCAAATAGGAAATTTTGGGAAGGGGTGGGGGCATATGATTTGTTCCACATGTTCCACACAGTTTTACGCCGGAGTACACCAATACGCAAAATTTTAATTTTGGAAGCCAAAAACAAATTTATGAAAGTACAGAATTTTGTTTGGGGGACTGGGGGGAGGAGGCATACACTATTTTTGTTCACTGGAGGACCCAAAAAGGAAATTTGTAGTAGGCACGTCTGTAATACTAATACACTTACAGCCCTGTCCATGTTCAGTTGGTTGGTTGTTGGAAGTTTACTTCCTGGCAACATCTAAGGTCATATCAGGATGAGTACCGACTTGATAGTGCTATCCGACTGGGAAACCAGGCCGGCAGCACCATGACCTGATATCCCACACAGTCGCATTATCCTGACACTGAGCCCACCCATCCTTGCCCTATCCTAACCCATCCGAGCGCCTGGCTAGGAAGCGACAAGTATCAATTTTTGTTTGACTTGACCATGGGTTCGAATCTCACGATCTACCAAAACGAGAGACGGGCGCACAACTGCTTCGGCCGGAAGTACCCAGAATATCCAAATAACTGTGTTTGTTTCATTGATCGTCACTCTGATGACAAGACACCTTCTACATCAGAACAACATAGCTCTGGATGCAACGTGGTCCGTTGAAGATATACACAGAATATGTATCTAGTAGAATTCCATTGAAAACTATAGCGTTCCTTATATTACATTAGTTGATTAAGGTTGTGAAATTTCAATCGTGAATAATTCGTCTACCTCATTCCACTGCTCGTTGCCAGATCCTAGTAATGCCACTCGCCAGCCTAGGTAGCGACAAGTATAAATATTTAAGTCATCATTTTGACTCGGCCGGATTAGCGCACCACGTGTGTCGAATCCCACGACCTGCCACACGAGAAGCACCTCCTCAACTCATTTGCCCGTCCTGTTTGGAATACAGTGTAACTAAGGATATTGAAGTGCTTGACTGCTGAAGTTGCGCCTGTCTGCACCAAATCCTATCGATCCTGTTCAGTGGACCCATTTGCAGTTTGGGCTATTTTCCATTCCAACCAGTGGTCCACAACTGGTTCATCAAAGTGTAAAAATATATGGATTTTCGGTTCGGATTTATATATTGGCAAAGAGCATTACTATTCTCGGGTGAGGACCAGGATTATGTAACAGAGAAGCTCTCGCTGTGTGACATAAGAGCCTATGTGGAAAATATGATAACACATAGCGGCCGAGATTGTGATGTGATATTCATATTTAAGAGACAGTTAATGATTAGTGAAACATTCCCTCCATGAATCAAAAAGAATGCAAGTGGAAGGGAAGGACATTTTTAATATAAGTTTATTGTAACTGTCTGCAACTACCTGTTACCATGGGGCCGATGAGCAAGCACAACCAGCACCTGTATCTGGGATTGAGTGACAGCTGCCCCCTACTAGGGGGTCGCCACCCAGGCTGTAGAGGGTGTCTAATTGGCTGGCTGTGGGAGCCCAGTCACCTGCATTCCTTTTACCTGACACGCAGACCAACTCTTGGCACTCTTGGCTAAGCTCTCTAGCCAGAGACAACTCCACTCTCTAGACACTCTTGTCCAGGACTCTAGACACTCTGTCTGAGACTCCACTTTCTACACAAAGTCACTGAGCTGTGTGCAACAACCATAGGACTCCTGTTCAATGGGCTGTAGGCACTGATTCTTATACATACTAGCAAGAGACATGAGGATCCGTGTGGGCAGTTGGTAAGGAGTGAGGGTGATATGTCTCTAGTAGGTGAACAGGAGTTGATGCCAATAAAGCACAACTGCTTCACTGTCAATCTTGCATGACTTGTCTTCCCTTTCTCCCTTATGAGTTTGTTGAGAGGGACACCAGGTGGGAACTGACAGACAGTTGTCCGAACACACCTGGGGAGAGTAATGGTATCTGGGGCTCTGACGGCCGAGTACCCAAGATAATACAAAAGGGTGTGGTATGTGCTGTCCTGTCTGTGGGAAAGTGCATATAAAATACCCCTTGCTGCTTATCGGAAAGAGTAGCCTATATGGCAACAGAGGGTTTCATCCAAAGAAATATGTCAAAATGACCATATTTTGATATCCAATAACCGATGATAACAATAAATGTGCTGTAGAGGCGTCATTAAATAAACCAACCTTCACTTTTGTCTGCACCAGTCGCCCAATCATTGACCAGCCCCCTGGTGCTGGTTATATCAGTTGTACCAGCTGTACACCCAATACACCCACTCCACCCACTCCACTCATTAGTGCTAACGAAGGTTAGCCTCATTAAACAGAATCGATCTCATCAGAAATGATTACATTTACAAGAAACAGGAATGAAAGTGGTTTTCCATCATCAACGGCCTGTTGCTCTCATACCATGTATATGTGGTGTGGAAAGTTAAAAATCCCTTGGGTCGGTAAAAGTGTACGCTCGGGTTTTCTATCGATCAAATGTCTAATGGTGAAAATAAGTATATTCAGACTTATTCATGATGGGTAGTATAAATCTTTAATAAAAAATGTATTAATAAACAACAATTATAGGACTACCATGGTTAAGTTCCACACTCAAGCTCTTTCCATTCGAAATAGAATGCATTCTAAAAAGAATATCACACATAGCTACATTGTTACCCTAGTCATTATTATCATTATTAAAAGAAGGTAAACCGGCCGCGAATTTCCACGAAAACGCGGATATTTCGCCCATAAACCCAGCAGTCAGGGAATCGTGGAAAATTCCCAGAAGTCAGGTTTCAGCCATTACTCTCCTAGCACTATCCTAGCTCCATTCCACTGATCAGTCAGTACAGACTATCCTTGGAGAGTGCAACAGTGTCCTTGTTGTGACTGTATTATCGCCATACGAAGCAACTAAACCAATTTCCACATAGGCTATCTCAGGAAAATTATAAATATCAGGTGGCGGGATAAGATCCCAGACACTGAAGTCTTATGCCCGGTGCACACATACCGTATACGACTTAAAACTGGCCGTTTCGCGCATAAAACTGGGTTTTAGTCGTTAGGTGTGCGACCCCCGCGCACACTAGACGCATGCGATTCGCGTATAAAACTCAGTTTTAGGGCTTAAAACCTCGAGTCGCAAGCGATTCGAAAAATGAATCGGGGCCGTTCGAGAAAAGCTAGATGTGAGCGGGAAGTCGCGTCTTATACGGTATATGTGTGCTAGCCGGCGACCGGTCGTGTCTGGGTTTTAGCGATAAGCGAATCAGAGGGGCGGAAAAGGGTCATGTGACTTTGTCCGTACACAAAGGAAAAAAATGGCGGACTGGACGAACGAAGCCGAGAGTTGTATGGTCGAAATGTGGAGAGATCGCCCGTGTCTGTTCGACGTGTGTAGTCCCAAGTACTCAAATCGAATAAAGAGGATTACTGCGTTGTCCGAAATCACGGCAGAGGTCGGGCAGTCAGGTAAGCATGTTTTTCCGATAGTATTCACTGTTTTGTTTCGTCAACATGGGTCGTAAATCTTTACGTGTTGTATCTGTGTTGTACGTCTGTTGTATCTGTATCTGTATCTGTGTTGTGCGTTTCCCGATTAAGGATTCATGCGGTTTCTTGTAGTACATGGGTGAATGAGAGCATCTATAGCCTATTATCTAGCACGTTCACGAAACTTAATCGCGAAACTTTAGCGTGAAACTTTATAGCGAATGCTACATGACTACATGACAAGATGGCGACCGCAGAATGCCGGCACTTTCACATTTCACATTTCATTCAACTAGAAATTTTAATATATTCTATAAATATAACACATGTAGAAATTTTGCAAATGTACAGATTTATTATATACACAATCTGTACAACCTTGTTCTATATGTATTTACAGCCGCTTCCATCCAGAAACGGTTGACTAACCTACACACTCAATATACGCGTCTCCGCAAACAACCTCTGTCGGGCTCGGGGGTCAAGCGACTGACAACACGCCAGACCTGGATTCACGCGTCCTTGTCGTTCCTTGCACCCCACGTCCAGAAACGCCAGAGTCTGAGCTACCACCAGCTCCCCGCGCCAAGCTGAAGCCAAGAACCTGATGAGGTAACGATAGCTAACAAACACTAATAATACAGGAATACAGTAATACAATAATAGATACAATACTACAGTAATAATAATACAATAAGATTGGTCAGCTATCTATATCATGGCCGACTGCCAAGGCACAGATCCGGTCGGCGAGTTCACGTACTCGACCAAGTAGTCCCTTTGCGTTTTTGCGCGCTGCGTCGAGTTGGTTCCTGACGGTAGGGGGGCCTGGGTGAGCACTCTGTCTGATCTCCATGTGCCGGGATCCTCATAGTCGATATTGCGTCCTGGGATCCTCATAGTCGATATTGCAGGTGGTGCCGATCTTTTCGCGCAGAAAGTTGTGTAGTGCACAACTGGCCATCACGAGTCTCTCCACCTTATCTGGGGAGAGGGCAATGTTCGTGAGGAAAACCCAGAAGCGGTTCATCAGAATGCCGAAGGCGTTCTCTACAACCCGACGCGCGCGCGACAGTCGATAGTTATAGATCCTGTGATCTAATCGCAGGTCTTTGTGGCTGAAGGGCTTCATCAGGTATTCCTTCAGCGGAAACGCGTCGTCGGCGACAATGAAGTGGCTCAGGGGCCGATCGTCTCCGGGGACAGGTTTGGGGGGTGGGAATGCATGAGCATGATTCTCGAGTTATTGCTGTAGGGTGCAGCCAGCAAAGACTCCTCCGTCACTGACGCGCCCATTGCACCCCACATCGACGTACAGAAACCGGTAGTCGGCGTCCACCAGAGCCATCAGCACGATGTTGAAAGTGTTCTTATAATTGTAGAACGACGATCCCGAGTGTGGAGGTGGCTTGATGTGGATGTGTTTCCCATCCAAGGCGCCAATGCAGTTAGGGAAATTCCAACGTGTCATGAACAAATCCGCAACCTTCCTCCACTCATCCTGGGTTGACGGGGTCTGCAAAAACAAAAAGACTAAATTGTTAGTTTTGTTTAAAAAATATTGTGTTTCTATTTTGTTTCTCAGGACGTGGCTGAGGAGATCGACGAGGACGGTGAAACGGAAAGCCTCTCATCGGCGCAAGCTGTCACAACGATTGCAGACGAACCGGAAGACGAACCGGACACTATCCCGAGCACCCCAAAGTCCATCCAGGATTTTAGGAAAATCAACAAACGAAAGCGAGCGGACGCAGATAGCAGAGAGAACGAGCTGATGGAGCTCGTTCTGCAGAATCTACACGAAACGCGGGCCGAGCCGGACGATGTCGTCTCAGTGTTCACTAAGAGCATCGCCATGAAGTTGCGAAAGATCACCGATCCATGCGTCCTCCTTCTCGTCCAAAACGACATCGAGCAGGCGTGCTTTCGCGGCAGTATGAAAATGCTGGAGCTTGAGAGTAAAACGCAACAACAGGACATCGCCCAAGCAAGAGGCACCTCTGGGACAGATGCCGCCGGTTCCTCCTTCTCCTATTTACATTTATTAGGATCTGATGACTGTAGCGACACTCCACAGTAAATTGGTTTTTTGGTCTGGATCATATTGACATTCCCATAACATTTAATAATAACTGTTTTTTGTTTGTTGCGGCTTGACCTAGTCGTGGTCAGTTTTAGTTTTGCTATGTTTTCCCATAGCTTTTTCAGTTTTTGTTTTGCTGTTTCAGTTGCGCTATGTATGCCCATAATATTTTCACTTGTATTGATTTAATAATAACTGTTTTTGTTTTGTTGTTTTGTTGTTTTAGTCTGAACTCCAATTTACAAGTTTCACGTGTTGTGCATATCACAGACAACTGCGGCTTGACATAGTCGTGGTCAGTTTTAGTTTTGCTATGTTTTCCCATAGCATTTTCAGTTTTTGTTTTGTTGTTTTAGTCTGAATCTAAGTGAACAGTTACAGAATCAAAATGAAGAATTTAAACAGTTGTAGTCTGTTTCAGTTGCGCTATGTATGCCCATAATATTTTCACTTGTATTGATTTAATAATAACTGTTTTTGTTTTGTTGTTTTGTTGTTTTAGTCTGAATCTAAATGAACCAAAATGAACAGTAACAGAAAACTCCAATTTACAAGTTTCACGTGTTGTGCATATCATGTTTTTGTGTGAAACCCAATAAAAATAAAATTAACACAACCACTGTTACCTTGAAGTAGTCCTCCTTCAGTGATGCGTAGATGGCGTCGCACGTCTCGGGGACAATCTGCCCGATGGTCGTCGCACCCACACGAAACTGGTAGCTGATGCTCTTGAACGTCTCACCTAGAAAAAGGGTGATTGTTAATGTGAGCTCATATCGTCGAACACAAAGTCAGTAAAAAACACCCCAGTACAAAATAAACTATATCGTCGAAGAGATAGTCAATCAGAATGTAAAATAAGACAAAGTAAATTATTACCTGTGGCCAGGAATCGTAGGGTGATCGCAAGCCTCTCTGCAGCCGAGATCGACGCCCGAAACGTTGTGTTCTGATGCTCGATCCGAGGTTTGACAAGAGCAAGCAACTGATCGAACTGTTGCGCCAGCATCCTGTTGTAGTTTGTGAACGCTTGCGGTTCATCGGCACGTAATCCAGCTACCAGGGTGTTGAATGCTCCAAGCTGGGCATGCTGAGCAATGTGGGGACGAATCCACACTTGCCGACCTATCCTTCGACGTCGAACATGATGGATTGCAAGCACTGCAAGTGCCACAGCAATTTTTCTTCTTTTCTCTGGTGTGCGTGGCGCCATTTTTGAATTTTGAATCCCTCACCAACTGCTCATGATACGATAGTTCGCCCCACATCCACCAGTTGCGTGCAGCGAAACACACATGGCGCCATCTTGCGTTGAGCCCCACCCGCTGCTAGGAGGTGCTGATGCTAATGTAGTTCGCGCTAAAAACACCAGGTGCGTAGGTGGCAGTCGCGAATCGGGACGGTATATGTGTGCGCCCAGTCGCGCTCCAGTCGGTAGATGTGTACACCCCCAGTCGTAAGTTTTAGTCGGGAAACGGGTCGTGATGAGTCGCGTCGGCCAGTCAGTTTTAGTGCGCGAATCGTATACGGTATGTGTGTACCTGGCATTAGAGAGGGCAAAACTGGTCAGCATTGACTGCATGGTCAAGCGAGCACAACTTAGCCTCTACTGTGAACTTATAAAAAGGACGCAGAAATGAAGCTGGTAAGATGTTGTTTGTTTGTTTGTTGTTGTTTTACATCCTAGCAACATCTAAGGTCATATCAGGATGGATACCGACTTGTGACAGTGCGCACTCATGGTGACTTTATAGTGCTGTCCCACTGGGAAACCAGGCCGCTGGCACCAATACCTGGTATCCCACTCAGTCACATTATCCTGACACTGAGCACACCAGTCCTTGCCCTATCCTAATAATGCCGAGCGCCTGGCTAGGAAGCGACAAGTATCAATTTTAAAGTCATTGGTTTGACTCGACCGGGACTCGAACCCACGACCCCACGATCTACCAAACATGGGAGACGGACGCTCTAACTCATTCGGCCATCCCGTCTGGTCAGAAGAAAAGGTTCAAGGACTGCCTTAAATACACCCCCCGCACCCCCTTCTTCTTCTCTTCCGCCTCCCTCCTCCTTTCCACTCTTCTCCCCAGCTCTTTCACCCCTCACCCTTCCACCTCCCTCTCCCTCCCCAATCACCCTCTCCTTTCCCACTCTACAGTCTCCCACCCCCATCCCCCTCTCCCTCGCCTCCGCCCTCTCCCTCCCCTCCACCCTCTCCTTTCCCCTCAACCCTCTCCTTTCCCCGTCCACGCTCTCCCTCACCCCTCACCCTCTTCCACCATCCGCCCTCTCCCTAAGCTAAATAGAACAAAAATACAATGCCAAGAGGGCCCAAAAAAACTAACATAGCTTACTAAACGTACCAACATACTATCTACAGGGATGAAAGTGATCTCCGGGAAAAAAAGCGGAAATGCTGATATTCTCCCATAGGTTTAACACTGTCAGGAAATCGCGGAAAATTTCCGGAAGTCGGGTTTAATATATATTGGTATACGCTGATAGTGCTGCACCCTTTGAAGCATGTATAGTAGTAGTATACGCTGATAGTGCTGTGGCGTTTGGAGCATTTATTAGTGGTATACGCTGATAGTGCTGCGGCGTCTGCAACACATATTAGTATAGATCTACGCTGGTGGTGCTGCAGGATTGAAAAATCCCGGAAATCCGCGGAATCGCGGAGATCTTTCATCCCTGTATCTATCTGCTACTGAAATGCAGACAATCAAATAACTTATCAGCAGCTACTGTTTGGTAAGACAACACCAACACTACAACTGGCCAGCATTGAAAACAAGCCTGGGTACCCAGGCGTGCATGCTATGGACAGAATAAATACAGCCTCAATAAAAAAAAATTAAAATTAAAATAAAATATCTCAAGCTAAATAAAAGTGTCAGCAAAGAAAAGATTGTCTCCTTCATCTACCAGATTCTCTGACAGCAGCTACACACGCGTGTCCAACATGCCACCGCGCATTCCGAGCACAAATTGGACTCATCACTCATTGATGAGTTCACAACAAATGATGAGTTGCTGTCATCATCGCCACTGATAGACAACCAAGAAGATGATTATAGCCCATACCGAGGCCATTACTGACAGTGCAGCATGGTATTGGTGTACGCTGACAGTGCTGTATGGTGCAGGATGGAATAGGCATATGCTGGTACTGATAGTGCTCCGTGATTGCAGTGCAGTATTCGCCAAGGCAATGTTATTATAAAAAATCGCGGAAATCGTCTAAATCATGGAGATATTTAGTCCCTGAAAACAAAAGAATAGACTACACAGAGGTCATAATAGTAAATATAATATATTTTTGGGGATGAACATTTGATTCATCTGAACACATTTTTGTCAGTCCTGAGGCCCTGGTCTTCCAGCCTTTGAAGCGATCACATTTGGTTTGTACATGGCGATGGGGAAGTGGAATGTACTGCATTGTGTGCAGCACACCCCATTCTGATATAGTTTTATTAGTTATCAGCATTTGGTTCAATTACATATTTGTTCATACACACACTGCTATGTTTGCATTGTGCTTGATTTGGCGGGGGTCAACCCGCCTGTTTTCTCCCCGGCCCGATGTGCCTTGGACTTGTGTTTGGGTTGGCGGATGAGTTTATCTCTTCAGCCACCCAATTGACACTATTCACGCCGTGGCCATGTTGAAACCATACCGAGGCCACATATGGTCTGCGAGGCGCCGCTGTATGAAAAGTAATGTGAATACTTTTTCGTCGACCAATACCTCTTGATATCACTCAAATTTGAGGGCATTCATTTTTTAAACTACCATATTCATGTTTGCATACCTGTTTTCTATCTATTGGCCAATTTTCACAAAGATTGGCTGACCATTGCATGGTGATTTTCCCATTCTTTACCTACAATGTGACTGTCAACTTCAAGTCTTCATAGTTATGGTGGTATCATGTAATGCAGCACTGTCAGCGTAGTTATCTGTGCAACACAGTTAAACAACTAGTCTTAGTAATTACGAATTAATAAAAGCTTTAAAAGTGTTAAAATATATTTTTAAAATATATCTATATTAAGAAAGTTATGCAATTTTGAATTTAAGAAAAGATTGGCAACCAGGGTGAGTGACTTTGTTGACATCGCCTACTGAAATGCATCTGATCAATCAATCTTTATAAAAATTGACCAATAGATAGAAAAAATGTATGCAAAAATGAATATGGTAGTTTAAAATGTGAATATCTTCAAATCCTACTCCTTTAATTTCTGTCTGAGTTCATACACATCAGCACACAGCAGTGTCTTACTGCCATTTCCAATACCCGCGTACTCAACCTCATTCTGATGCTTAATTAGGTCACGCGTGAATAGTGTGAATTGTCCAAATGGCTTCACACCTTTTTTGCCTTCGGCCGCAGCTCGATAATAGACTAATTTGTCATTCCGACTGTGCATGCGCTGAAAACGGCAACTCTCCATGATTAATCATTTTGAGCTAAGAAACATACAATTTCAGTCACTTTACAGGCTGATGTTTACTTCGGCATTTGTATTTCTTGTTCTAAATATTAAAATGTCAAATGTGTCAACAGAAACTTGTTTCAAAGAAATATATAGCCAAATGCCTGATTAACCCTACCAATTTCATAGCTCTACATATGTTATTAACCATAGGATATAAATAAAAACATGAATAAAATAAGTAAAACTGACTCTGGCTGTAGTTCTAACAGTAGTCTGAATGACCAGATCTGTATAGATCTAAATGCAGATGGTATAAGATATGCTGATTAAATTGATTTAAATGCAATGCTAGATAAAAGATTACCATCTTAATTTTGTATATATATGTTTTTTTAGTTGTTATTCTGTTTCAAACAGGGGCTGAAATGTGCTGAAACTAACAGATTTCATTGCTGCACTCAATCATCAATAGTTTAGCCTAAAGCTAAGATTCCTTACACGTGGCATGTTGCATGCGGTATGCAAATGCAGCAAAAAATCGAAAAGCCTTGAAGTCAATGGGCTACATTCCTTACACGCGATAATGAATAAATGCTTAACGGCATATCAGCACACTAAGAGCTATACATGGTATGCGAATGCAAATGCAAATGCGGCAACTCGATCGGTCCCTGTAGCGATCAGTGTGGCATGTGGTATGCAAATAGAAACCTCAGTCGCACGTGTCCATTAGTTTTAGATGAGGAGAGGCGACTGATCATTACGGAACGTCACACACAGGGGTGCGGAGGGGAAACATATGGTAGTGGTGGTGGTGGTGGGGAGACGGACGGTAATGGGTTGGTAAAAATGCTACTATATCCACAGAAATATGAATACTTATCTATAATTTGGTAATTATAAAGGTAGGAAGACGTACCAAGAGGTACATAGATATAAATGCCATATTAGGTCATATACAGTGCAGTATGGAGTATACTTGTTTATTTTTATTTTTTAAATATAGCCAGTCATGTGCCGCATGCCGCATGCTGCATACCGCGTAGAAGGAATCCTCCCATTCGCATACCGCATGCCGCATGCCGCATAGAAGGAATCTTAGCTTTAGCCATGTGCTTCTTGCAGGCTTGTTTTTCAGCCAAACATCCCACAATGCACCGCGCAGCTGGAATTATGAACTAGTCAATTTCTCTTCATTTCTCGGCGCTATTTCTTATCGTTTCCTCGTAGGCCTGCACCCAAGCACTACTTTCTCTGCTGAATAAACACTTTTTACCCACATTTTCTTGTCGGTGTTATTGCTTTGCCAAATTATAAATATAAGGGTAGAAGCTTCACTGAAGAAATAATGTAACATAACCAATTTGAAGAATGATTGAGACTCATGGCAACTTTATAGTGCTGCCCCACTGGCAGACCAGGCTACCCACACCATGACCTGATACCCCACACAGTTACATTATCCTGACACTGAGCTAACCAGTCCTTGTCCTATACTATTAATGCCGAGCCCCGGGCTAAGAAGCGACAAGTATCAATTTTATAAGTCATTAGTTTGACTCGGTTGGGATTAGATCTTAATTGGCAACCGACTGGTTACCGCCTCCCGCTGAGACACTGGGCTTTAAGGCAAAATCCAGGGATTTCCCATAAGGCGCTGTGGATTCTTCGCAAGGTCTTCCACTAGTGGGGTCAATATAGACTTTGCATGCACCATACCTCCCGCAATAGACCTATTTCACTGTTTACAAACAGTGGTGTATGCGCACACACTTTGGCTGCAAAACATTTGGTATATGGTGCGATTTTGTAGATATTAAAACTTTTCTGAGATGCAAAGTGATCTATCTACTTCATTTGTCAGCTGGGTCACATGACCAGAATGCAGCATTCTGATTGGTTTGTCATATGCTGTTGTATACATTTACATGATGCAGACCATGTGCTTTTGTTGATTATGTTGTTTTGTGCAATTTTTAACTAATAGTCATCAGTTATTTATCACAAATGGTGCGCATGCGTTTAAAGAACAGTTTTTCTATCTGACTTTGGGACTTCTAATTAAGAATTTGTGTTGTATATTTACTTTTATACTCAAGTAAAAAATCCTATAATGAAAACCAAGTTTTGGAGTTACTGCAGCCAAGTTGTGTGCGCAGACCTAATTATCTATTCAGACGCCATCAGTCATGGGAAAAACATATATAAGGCAATGGACGGATGTGTATCTATAAGCAATGCGGTAGCCATGGTGATTGTGTGACCAGCAGATTGATCAGAGTCTCCATATCCACAAACACCGTGTAAAGTCTATGGCTCGAATCTGTGGTTGTGTAGGCAGGCTATAGTGAAATCAATACAGACAAAGAAAAAGGCAGAGTATAAAGTGTGAAAGAAGAGAGAGTCAAGCCCTCTGGTTGATTATTTATATGGTACATGGATTCAGTGTAGAGTATCACCCCACCCTATTCCCCCAATGGGAAACAAACATTCTTAGCTCTACCAATAGGGATCCAGCATTCCTGGTCCCCATGGTTACCAGTGATCTGCCAACCACCACCAAGCTGTGTGGCTCCCCTGGCCACCACCTGCCTTGTGCCTGAGTGTGGTGATCCTGACTAGCAGAGGGGATAGGGGGTAGGCTCTGAGTGCCCCTTACACACAGCCCTGCCAGCACCACTATGTCTATTTACATCTCACTCAGGCACCACCAGCACCTACATATATACACATACATGCACCTGGTCACGTATACCCGATCAATAATAGAACATTTGCATTCCCCCACCAATGCATTAAATTGGAATATTTTACAACCGGATGCCAGTGGCCGAATCAGTTGGTTGGTTGGTTGTTGGAGCTTTACATCCTGGCAACATCTAAGGTCATATCAGTGACAGTGTGCACTCATGGCATCTTTACAGTGCTGTCCCACTAGAAGACCAGGCCGCTAGCACCATGACCCGATAACGATATCCCACTCAGTCATGTTATCCTGAGCCAACCAGTCCTTGCCGTATCCTAATAATGCTGAGGGCCTGGCTAGGAAGAGACAAGTATTAATTTTGTAAGTCATTCGTTGACTTGACTGGGATTCAGACTCCTGACCTTTCGCATGGGAAGCCTGCGGTTGACTGATTCAGCCACCGCATCTGGTTATCGATCAGAGTTTGTTTGTTTGTTGTTGTTTTACGTCCTAGCAACATCTAAGGTCATATCAGGATGGGTACCGACTTGTGACAGTGCGCACTCATGGCGACTTTATAGTGCTGTCCCACTGGGAAACCAGGCCGCCGGCACCATGACCTGGTATCCCACTCAGTCACATTATCCTGACACTGAGCACACCAGTCCTTGCCCTATCCTAATAATGCCGAGCGCCTGGCTAGGAAGCAACAAGTATCAATTTTAAAGTCATTGGTTTGACTCGACCGGGACTCGAACCCATGACCCCCACGATCTACCAGCACGGGAGACGGACGCTCTAACTCATTCGGCCATCCCGTCTGGTCTATCGATCAGAGTGAAAGGTTGACCACCTTAACGGACTCAAGTGTTCGACTCATTCAGCCCCATCCTTATATGACCGATGTTCCTAGGTATGTCTTATCTGAGCAGAACGAAGTTACCACTGACCATATCGTCAATAAATTACATACATGCCCTTCAGGGATATATCCTTTGGGCCAGGAGTTCATAATTCAGCGAGCAAATTCACCAATTATCACTCAGAGACACACTTCAACTTGTAGCTGGACATTTACTTTAACAGTGGTCTGGTTGGCACCTACCTATTCTCTGGGCCTCATAACATCATGCTGACCAATGACATATCCTCAGAAACCACTAATTAAGGGATAAATGACGAATGAAGTGTGGATCAAAAAGCCTTGTGGTTGAGTGCTAAGTCTATTTCTTGTCACTAGGTGGCTACCAGAACAGAACCTGTAACATAGGCCACGAGGTGGCAGCAGGATATTATATATGGGAAGTCCACTGGCAGGAGTCAATTTCAGAGTTAACCCATTTCATACTGGATAATATAAAAATAGGGGCCTAGATAAGAAGTATCTTTCTATTTCCCCACCCCCAAAAATCAATAATTTGGGTCCCAATAGCCGCAATTGAATAGAACTTGTTTTATGAAAATGCTCAATGATGGGAGAATGCCATCGCACAGTTTCATAGAGTACAATACCTATATAACATGAAAACACTGAGAAAAAAACTTTAGACCCACTTTCCAGGTCAGGCCAAAATATGCATTTGACCCCCTGACTAAGGATGTAAAACACCAACAGACAAAAACAAAACTCATTCAGCCATCTTGTTCGGTTAATTTTAATTGGTTGTTTATGTCTAGGTGATGCAGAACGTATTATGCGAGTATAAAGACACGTAAGGGAATTATTATTATATTGATGTACTCCATCAGACCCAACACTGTACCAGTGGCGCCACCTTCGGCTTGCCTCACCTCCACCGGAGGTTGACCAGTGTCTGTCACATTGGAGGCAACTGACCAGGTAGGCTACCTCCTACCTTTGTTTCTCCCATTACTGTAGCTATGTTTATATATATGCTATATAAGCCATTATATGAGTATAATAAGCCGGAAGATCCATCTACTGACCAGCCACTAAGTCATTGGCTGGTCACCTCTACTCATTAGGTCATCTACTGGTACCAGCTGCCCTCCCAACGTGGCGCCACCTACCCGCCCACGCCTCAGCGGCCGCTACGCTCACTCACTGTACCGCTGACACATTTTTTCACCAGGGTGGGGATCGAACCCACGACCTCTCTGCATAATAATTCTGCCGTTCAGTAAATAGAGACAAGCAGTGCGATATGAGTTGGTGGTAAAAAGACCCCCACTCCTTTATTTTAAAAAGCTTCCGAGCGAATGGAGTGTCCCGCCCCGCATGGGGCCAAGGAGCGAGGTGCATGCTGGGACCCACCCCCGAGAGGAGGAAGGGGGGGGGGGGGGGGGGGGGGGGACAGGAGACCACTACAGAGCGTATTACACGCGATAAAGGGTGTATCACTATCTCTCTCTATATATAAATGTGTATAATATATATATACAGACCTTATATATAATATATACATATATCTATATAATATACACATATTATATATATAATATGTACATATTATATATAATATATACAGTAAAACCTCTCTAAATCAACCGACCATGGGACCGACTTTAAATGATCCATTTAGGGAGGTGGGCCGTTTAGAGAGTTTTTGTTATCATTACAATGGTACTGTATGGGCAATCGTTTGGGACTTGAATAAAACGATTGATATAGGGGAGTGATCAATCTGTGGACGTGGTCGATTTACTGTATATATACATATTGTATATTATAAATATTATATATATTACATATCCATATTATATGTGTATTATAATGAATTATAATAATATAAATTAACGAAGCACAATCAAAGGTATATATATATATATACATATACTATTGAACAGTTTAATATTACATGTATTTAAAGTCGCGCACCCACCCCCAAAACGGAACATGTGACCAGGGCGCCACCTGCGGCGCGCAAAATGAGCCAAAACCTCACCGTCTCTCGCACTTTGGTTGTATTTTTCTTTTTTAGGTGGGGATTCCTAACTGCCTTGCTTTAGAGACCATGGCCCCATGCATTGAGTGAGATGCGTAGCGTCCCGCATTATTGCCTCTTTAAGCACCTTGATGGTCTAACTTGCGAGTGTGTCTCTCGAGATAGCTTTATGTGGTTTAATAAAGCCTATCAACAGCTGTCTGTAATTCCTTATTGCACGTGACTTGGATATATACACCCTAATGGCTGACACTACACAAATCTGTTTACCCTCTGGAAAACTATTTACATGTACCATGGACAGTGGGTCCCCTGTACCATTCGACTTTAGTAATGTCGCCAAATCGAATGTTGCCTCATCCTTATCTATCTCTAGTCCATTCAGAGACAGTGCCACAATTGTTTGGCCTCTGTGTCCCGTCACTAGCAATAATAGCACTGCTAACTTAAATCCTAGTTCCTTCATTGATAAATGTCTATTAAGGCCATGACATGAATAATTTAAATACTATTGACACATCCCAAAACCTATTATATTTGGGTTTGGGTGGGTTTCTTTCATACACTGATCTAATAAACCAGTGTACTAACCGATGCTTTCCAATCGTTTGTCCATCTAACCTTGGTAGAATAATTGAAAGTGCACATCTTGCTGCATTAATTGCACCAAATTCTAATCCCTCATCTTCTAATATTCTTAGAAATCTTACAACTTGGGCTATTGTAGGCTTTAATGGTTTGACTCCTTTGATGAGACAATGAAGTCCCCATTTCTTTAAATAAATTGTGTATAATTTCAGCGGTCCTTTCCTCCAGGTATGTGAAATAAGTCTTTCTTGTGTAATCTTGTCTAAACCATATTGTTCTAAATGTTTCCTTAAAAAAGGAATGCCAAAAGGGGTGTCTTGACACATCTCCTTGAACTGTTAGTGGTCCTTGATGTTGTAGGTTGTTTCTTTCTTGTGGAAACCTGAACATGTCTTTTGCTTCTAAGGTTACTGCCGCTAGCCATGGTTATGTGTTCCATGCTGGTACTATCACTACTGCGTGTGAGTGATCCATCTTGATCTTCCTGGCCACTCTGCTGATAATGCTGAATGGTGGGAATATGTAATAAAATTTATTATTCCAAAAAAGAGAAAATGCATCTACTCTCCTTGCATCTGGCTCTGGATGCTAAGACACATATTTGGGTAACTTTTTGTTGCTGTGCGATGCAAATAACTCACCTCCATATTTCGACCACATCACGTGATGGTCACGCTGGTGGGACCAGCCGCCCAGTGAGTAAATTGCGATGTGCTTGCATAGTGAGCCGGGTGACTCAGCATTACTGTCCAGCGGCATCCATTTTGGAGCAGACGACAATTTACCTGCGCGCACTCCGAGAGAATCGCTATTGGCAGCACTTTTCTTACACTCTCCGGAGAGTGGCTTTATTTGACTAGTTTAGAAACTGCGCTTGCAATTTCAAATGTCACAACCAGCCATGGCTGGTTATTGTTGTTTTACGGCCTCTGTATGTATCGTTATTGGGTTTTACGGTAAGAGACAGTTGTGATCTCCACCAACCCAATTTTCTTGAGCCCAAATTTAAAATCGCAGAGTCCGATGATTTTGAGTTTCTATCATTTTTTTATACTAATAAATATACTAATTGATTGTTATAATCTACCTTACTTTAGCTTGAAGTAACTTTTATTTTAAATGGTTAACTTTGGAGATATTTGAAGCGCAGACATGTCAAATTAGTTTGGCAAGCATGCCGAAACTCTGACACCATAGATTTCAGCAGTCACAGGTTCTATTAAATTGCCAGTGCTCCCTCTATGTGGCATCAAATGTTTAATAAGTGCACCAGTATCTCAGCAGGGACAAATAGTTTTGCGCCTGTCTTGACATGTTCTTGCCAGTGTGAAACCTCTATTTGCTCCCGAGAGATTGCTGCTGGTAACTTGCAAAAGCCAGCAGCACTTCAACACTTTTGCAAGCAGCCTTCATGAAATGTACTCAAACGGATGGGGCTGCCCTCTATGGAAGATCTTCTGATCAAAAAGAATCTCCGGTGGACTGGACACCTCATGAGGATGTCATCAGACAGGATACCAAAGGAGATCCTCTATTCTCAACTGTCTTCTGGTTACAGAAAAAGAGGGTGCCCTCATCTCCGGTTCAAGGATACCATCAAGAGAAACGTGACCCTGAGAGACATTAAGACCGACTTATGGACACAACTCTCACAGCAGAGCGCTAAATGGAGAGCGGCAGTCAAGTAATGAAAGCAGTCTTTGTCGCATCGCGACCGACAGCATGATGATGATGACCTCAGTGAGATATGTAGAATCAATTCTAGATAATTGTTTTGGTTTTGAAAATTTGATGCTTCATCGGACTATGCAGCTTTAAGCGAAATGTTTGTTTCCAGACTAATTTCGCCCACCACAAAATGCAATCCAAATGTAATACTTAACCTAATTTAAACCAATTAGCTGACAGTGTTCTCTAAATTGAATTGGCATAGTTGAATATTTACTTAACCAGGCTCAGAATGCTGTTCATCCACGGCTAGGTGCCTAACAGGACTACCAAACTGGATAGCCAAATGAGCTGCTCCTCATAGTTGGATTCAAATCTCCAGGTTCGAAGCCTGGCCAAGTCAAAGTAATGACTAAGCAAAATGTGTCATTGCGACAGGTTTTCTGTTATTTTTGTTGGTGATGAATTTATTTACCCTGCTCATAACGGATAATTGTGTTAACATTTGTTTTCACTGCTGGGCAGCACTCATTCAATTTGATTTAAATCTTCTGAATTTTGTTTTTAGTAATAATTTAGGTTTTCTTGCTTCTTGTTTATGGCTTGTAACTGTTTGTAGATTTCAAACAGTCCAAAATCCAGCTTTCACTATACTTTGCGTTAGTCCATTTAAGTGCTGTGAGAGTAACTATCGGACAGGCCGAAGGAGCCTGACCACATTAAGAAAGATGTCTGCGCATGCGCAGTAATCCACCGCTTCCAGATTTACGGTCCCAGTAATTAAAAGATTCACCCCATACTACAGTAGCCTGAGTAGAGAACATAAATTCTTAATCTGAAAAGCAAAATATATTCTTCACATACCTTTGAAAAAGGTTTGTCGATGACCGTCAGGTCAGGAAGCAGTCATTTTCATTGGCTGAGTTGTCAGGTGGTACAACCAGTTCATTCAAACTTGGTGGATTTACTTCATGGACTCGATCATTTCAAACTGATTTAGTGTATTATCCCTTGATATCTGATTTGAACAACCTGCAAAGCATATATTGAGGGAAAATATGTACAATCAGATTGTAGCTATTGGATTTTAATCAACATAAGGTAGGATTGCCAAACTAAGACCATCAACACAACAGTGAGACACACTTTCTCCAATTTTTACATACGGATTGTAATTCACCTCTGAACAGAGTCAGAGGTGAATCTTTTACGAATGGTCCCAGCTAAAACAAAAGCAAGTTCAGTTAGTAGGCAGCCCGCAAATGTCAGCGGTGCTGGATTCAAATGACGGAAGTCCCCACTAATCCAGTTAGCACAGTTGTCCCGGTAAATTAGACTGAAGGCCACTATGCCCTGTCAAACTCAGCAATTATCGCCCAACGCGTCTCCAGCTATTTCCAGCTGTTTGCAAAATGAATTTAAAACATTTTAAATTCCTGCTGGTAAATCTGACTTATTGAGGAGGCAAATTGATTGTTGGTTGTTGGACGACAGGTGAAAAAGCTGCACGCCTTCATGATGCGACATCTGCGTTCGATCATGAGGCTAACCTGGAAGGACAAAGTGACAAATAAGGAAATACTCAAACGGACAGGGTTGCCTTCTATGGAAGATCTTCTGATCAAAAAGAATCTCCGGTGGACTGGACACCTCATGAGGATGTCATCAGACAGGCTACCAAAGCAGGTCCTCTATTCTCAACTGTCTTCTGGTTACAGAAAGAGAGGACGCCCTCGTCTCCTGTTCAAGGATACCATCAAGAGAAACCTGAAGCTGAGAGACATTAAGACCGACTCATGGATATCACTCTCACAGCAGAGAGCTAAATGGAGAGCGACAGTCAAGTAATGAAAGCAGTCTTTGTCGCATTGCGACCGACAGCATGATGATGATGATGATGATGATGATGATGTCTGGGCAACATCTAAGATCATATCTGGATGGGTGCCGACTTGTGACAGTGCGCACTCATGGCAACTTAATAGTGCTACCCCACTAGGATACCAGGCTGCCGGATCCATGACCTGATATCCCACTCAGTCATATTATCCTAATACTGTACAAATGAGTCCTATCACAATCCTAATAATGCTCAGCACCTGGCTAGGAAGCGACATGTATCAATTTTAAAGTCATTGGTTTGACTTCACCGGGAACAAAATTCCCGACCTTCCGCACGCGAGGCAAGTCGTTAAGTCCTGGTGAATGGATAGCGGGTGTGATAGGGGGAGGGGAGGGGAAGGAAGAGGGTTTCTTGTTGGGTGGGTTTGGATTCCTTGAGGAGACAAACCGGGTAGTAGGTCCTGGTTAGTGGAGAGAGGAGGTGGGGGTTGTTTGTTTGTTTGTTTGGGGTTCATGGCGTGCATCAATTTATTATACATGTATTATTAATTATGTAATTGTCTTGTAATTGTAATTGTAATTGTTATCTAATCTATTTGTAATTGTGCTATTTTGTATTATTTCAGGGTTCATACCCATTTTGATATCAAATTCCAGGACTTTCAAGGACCTTTTTTTTCTTGAAGATTTATACTGCATATCATGGATAAGTCTGAATAGACTTGTTTTCACAATTAGACAGTTTGTCGAAAGAAAGCCAGAGCCTACACTTTTACTGACCCAAGGGATTTTTAACCTCCCATACCACATAGACATGGTATGAGAGCAACTGGCCTTTGATGACGCTGTAAGTTATACACAGCGGTGGAAATCCAAATTGGCAGAGGTGGAGGCACGGGGAATCAAACCACTGACCTTCAGCTTAGGAGTCCGACCTAGAAAAATGTCAGATATTCTAACCACTCCGCAAAATTCCATTCACTGGGTAAGAAGTGAATTGTGAATACGCATAAGAAATAACAATGACTATATGTATGGTTTTAATATAAAAATCAAGAGGCGGGATAACGAACCCACATGAATCACTTTTAATGCAAAACATCAGTGATTGAAATTTTGGGAGCGTCGGCGAAAATAATCTTTAAAAAGAATATGGTCATGATTTTCCATTTTCAATGACTTTCAAGGATCTTTAGACAAATTCCCAGACTTGCCAGGTTTCCAAGGACACGTACAAACCATGTATTTGCTTTCATTTATTTCATTTAATTGTTTGCTTTACAATTTACCTACTCTAGACTCAGACATAATGCGGCACAGATAATCTGGATTGTACGTCAATTAATATAGCTGCATGTGTCATTATGTGTCGAGTTCCTTGAGGGAAAGCGGATACAGACGTCGAGCAGACTTTTTAATGGCTTAGCAGATTAGCTGGGTGATTGGTTGTTGGAGTTTTACATCCTGGCAACATCGACGGTCATATTAGGACGGGTATCGACTTGTGACAGTGCACCGACTTGTGACAGTGCACACTCATGACGACTTTATAGTGCTACCCCACTGGGAGGCCAGGCCGTCAGCACCATGACCCGATATTCCACTCAGTCACATTATCCTAACACTGAGCTAACCAATCCTTGCCCTATCCTATTAATGCCGAGCGCCTGGCTAGGAAGCGACAAGTATCAATTTGAAAGGCATTAGTTTGACTTGACCGGGAACCAAATTCCTGACCTTCCGCACGCGAGGCAAATCGTCAGGTCCTGGTGAGTGGATAAGGGTCGTGATGGGTGGAGGGGAGGGGGAGGGAGGGGAAGGGAGAGGGTTTCTTGTTGGGTGGGTTTGGATTCCTTGAGGAGACAAACTTTGTAGTAAGTCCTGGTTAGCGGAGAGAGGAGGTGGGGGTTTCTTTAGTTGTTGTTGTTGTTGTTTTTTTTTGGGGGGGGGGTCTATATATAGGGTTCGAATCCCACGATCTGCCAAAACGGGAGACGGAAGCTCAACTCATTGGGCCATCCCATCTAGTCTTTAGCAGATTAGAAGTGTGTGTGATGTAATACGTTGGTTGCGCAGGGGGGCGGGGGGGGGGGGGGTAGAGAGGAGAGAGTAGCACAGTTTTCTCAATGTCCTTAGAGAATGGGGGGGGGGGGGGCAGAGCAGGGGGAGATCCATCGTGGGGGTGATAAAAATGGGAAATATTGTGCCTAGAGCATGATTCGAAACCACACCTTTTGCATTACAGTCTAGTGTGCTAACCATTACACCACATAGGCTCCCTGATTGCATCACACTACCCACGCCCACCTGTCTATGCGGCTTCTTGCCTGAGAGGTCAGTGCAGACTTAATACACTCGTCCACCTGGAATTGGAGGTATTTTAAATTGTTTACGTTGTTTTAGTGTGAAGTGGGTTGCAGCAGCAGATGACTAGTCCAGACTCCAGCAGTCGATGACCGGCGGAGTGCTGGGCAGCAGGAGGGATATTCCAGGCTATTATACCCCAATAATTCTTATACAGCATATATATACATACACAGGGTAGGTTGATTGATTGATTGGTGGTTGCTTTACGCCGTGTCGGCAGCATAGGCCATATTCACGACGAGAAATGTTTGTTTTTTGTTCAAACCATCGCTTTTACATGTAAAAGCAGACAATCAATTATGTGCCAATAGACACTCATTAAATTAGAAAGCTCACAATCATATATTTGTAGTCAAGGGAAACAAATTCCCATAGAAAAAGAAAAGTTTTATTAATATTTGATAGAATTTATTTAGTAAACTATAAGAAGTGGTAGAGACCAGCTGCCCTCAAAAACGCTCAAATGTTTTCTTGTTTTACTTTAGTAAAAAGTTCATGCATACTGTCTGCAGTGTAGAATTGTTGGCACAGGGCCAACAAATCAAAGCAACTTAGTCAAATGTGTTTGATTGTCAGCCATGCAGCGTTTGAGGAACAATACAGCACATAACTTGTAAAGGATCCAGGGCACGGCAACCAGTGCCTAGAGCAGGATTCAAAGCCACACCTCTTCCATTCCAGGCTAGTGTGCTAACCATTACACCACCTAGGCTGCCTGGTGTCATCACCCTATCTACCCCCACCTGTCTATGTGGCTCCTTGCCTGAGAGGTCAGTGCAGAGTAATACACTGTTGGCCTCCAAAACCGACACCATTTCCACATTGCTGAGGGTCGGTGCTACGCGAATCACTATTCAAGTCATCACCAAGGAGATCCATATATTGAATGGCGCCACCTATCACTTGTAACCCGATGAAAAAGCCCCGCCCCCCTCCCCACTTCACGCACTGCCAAGAGTAGAAGCAGGTACTCCAAAGAGAGAGGATAAGCTGTCCGTATCGCAAAATTAGACATAATTTAACCATTCTAAAACCACTTATCCCGTCACTAATTCTGCTTTGTTCGAAATAAAAATTATATGATGTGAAAGCCTGTTCTTTTGTCTTTTAGGGATTGTGATTTTTAATTAACATGATGAAATAGTTTGTTTGTTTGTTGTTGTTTTACGTCCTAGCAACATCTAAGGTCATATCAGGACGGGTACCGACTTGTGACAGTGCGCACTAATGGCGACTTTATAGTGCTGTCCCACTGGGAAACCAGGCCGCGGGCACCATGACCTGGTATCCCACTCAGTCACATTATCCTGACACTGAGCACACCAGTCCTTGCCCTATCCTAATAATGCTGAGCGCCTGGCTAGGAAGCGACAAGTATCAATTTTAAAGTCATTGGTTTGACTCGACCGGGACTCGAACCCACGACCCCACGATCTACCAGCACGGGAGACGGACGCTCTAACTCATTCGGCCATCCCGTCTGGTCACATGATGAAATAAATTAGAGTCAATGGAAACTTGTTTGGCTGTACCATCAGCAGCTCTGTGCATGTTAACCATAGTCTGTTTGCATCCAGTCTTAGCCACTCCCTTCCCTAGAATTGTTACCTTGCTAAGTATGGTCACCTGAGCTAAAAATAGCCACCAATGAAAGATGGACAAGAAACTGGGCTTCATTAGTATATCAAGCGTGGGTGTCTTTGAGTGGGAAATTTGATTGAACAGGAGGAGTGAGAACATTCAGACATTCATTCTTGTTGAAAATTAATCAGGATCGTCCTGAAAATTATATCATCAGAAAGCTCAAGTTTTCCTCTACCTAACCCAAACAATATTTAGTTGACATTCATATCATACTCTGCAAGATTGGTCTGAGAAGTGGCCATGTCTTCCTGTTTCCCACACCAGAGCAACAAACGTGGCATTGATTGAAGCTTCTGTGTCGGCAGAAAAAGCTTGATATTGCACCCATCAAAAATGACTTTAGAGTATGGAAGGTGCCAGATATTGAAGATATTTCTGAAGCCTATTGTCACCTAAAGGAATCTGTTTAATCATATTAATAAAGTTAATGTCTTTGCGACCTAGACTCGTGGTCAGCTAGCCATGCATATAAAGTGAACTTTCAGTTTTTGCCTCATTGATTCTGATTATTTTGAAATAAAAAATAAAGTGAAAGTGTAATGCTAGGTACACACCTAGCGTATACGATCGTTTTTCCGCACCCACCTACCGTATACGATCTAAAACTGTCCAAAAGTCGTGAGGTGTGCACTCCCCTAGCACACCTACCGATTGCGATTCCCGATTTTTAGGGCTAAAACGGTAGGTGTGCGCTAGCATTACGATTGCGATTCCCGATTCGAAAAATGAATCGGCCCGATTTCAGTTTTAAGCAGATCGGGAGTTTTAGTGCGCGAATCCTATACGGTATGTGTGTACCTAGCATAAGTAGAACAGAAGTTATGATGTTTCAAAGAATTTATCATTAACCCTGATGATAATCAGTAGAAATTAAGGAATTTAGCATGTTTAGCAGGAAATATTTGAAAGAATAAAGCTAATGGTCTGGACAAAAAGGGAGCCTGCTATTTGTACTATAGAGAGTGAGATTCTTTAATATTGGACAAATTATATGCAACATAGCTTTTGTGTTGGGGCCTTAAAAACCTAGATTTCCCTAATTTGGAAATGTGTAGAAATAAGGGCAAAAAGGCCTCTTTATTACCTCATAATTTCGGAACTTTTCAAGAGATCTATATGAGCCTGCCTCAAAAGGTGATAATGCTTCTTTTTTTTGTCCATTGTAACGATTGACACAAAACAGCACAGAAACGGTTACACTGAAAACACAAGGACATTTGCTTCAAATCAATATGTATTCTATTGGGATTATGAAATACCATGTAAAAAACAAATCAGTTTATCCGGAGCAAATGCATAATCAGATAGTATGTTGATTGTTACAATAGACAAAGTTTTGTCCTATATTGCTTAGCACCTTTGGAGACAGTCTCATATACATTTTATATCACTGGAATCGAATTTAAAAGATCTATACACCTATATAATTTTACACATTGAAACAAAATAAAAATTAAAAATCACTTTGGAGTACTTAGTAGAAGCCTCTGAACTTGGCACACACTCCGCCATTCCATATAGAGACAGATGCAGACAGCGAGCGAGGGCTAACTTAGTTAGTTAGTGGTGATTGCTTTATGCCGTGTTGGCAGCAAAGGCCATAATCACGGTGAGAAGTGTTCAAATCTTATTCTGTCGTATTATTCGGGCGATCGCTTTTAAGTTTTACACAGAATGTAAAAGCACAGAATCAACTATGTGTCGAAAGACACTTTTAAAGTTCAGACAGGTAGTGATGGAAGGCAAACTGTAGCATATACAGTTGCTTTGGGTGGCTTCGATAATAGAAGTAAATAAATAACATTTAATCTACTTTATTGGCTAACTCTTCACTTTAGAAGCACTGGTGTTTGTATTAGCAGTTAGAATGTAAAGTTGATTCCATGTAATAATATGGGTTCTAGTCCCAACTCTCTAGCCAGTACTTGTGGAGTATCAGACTAGTTCAGCCAAGTGGGCTAATCTGAAAGTGGTACCAGTGAAATGGCACTAGTACCATTAGCTGTGAATGACAGAATACATCGTACAGCCCTGTTTACTGTTAGAGGTGCAATGACATTGAGAAGATCTTAATTCATACAGCACATAGTGGCTTTAGGGAGTCTCTGCTTGCTCATCATCGTCACCATCATCATCATCATCATCATCATCAATCTTTTAACCGTGAGGGTCATTGAGGCACCATAGATGACTTTGCAACCAGATATCCCTGTTCTCCGCTGCCCTCTGAGACTTGCCAAACTCCAGGCCGGCCTGTCCATTCCGTAACGTTGTCTTCCCACCTTTTCCTTTGTCTACCTTGTCTTCCCCCCCCCCCCCTTTTCACTGTGCCTTACATTGATTGAATATGAGGAGGTACAGACCAGCTGCCCTCAAAAAGGCTAAAATGTCTTCTTTTATTTACTTTAGTAAAAAGGTCATGCATACTGTTTGCAGTGTAAAATTGTTGGTGCAGGGACATAAAATCGACACAGTTTAGTCAAACGTGCTTGACTGTCAGTGGGGGCTGACATCCAATACATTCAAGGGGAGGGTCCCCCTTGAGCAGGAAAACACTTTATGCCGTGTCGGCAGCATAGGCCATATTCACGGTGAGAATTGTTAGTTTTTTTATTCAACCAGCGCCTTTACATATAATGTAAAAGCATACAATCAATTATGTGTCAATAGACACTTATGAATTTTTTAAAGCTCCGAATCATATAATTAAATAAAATAGATGAATTAATTGATCAAAATTGTTTTAATGAACTATATGAGGTGGTACAGACCAGCTGCCCCATTGAGCGGGAAAACATGTGTTAGCCACAAGTGGGCAATACGGCAGCGGCTAAGGACCACTTGGTCCCGGCAACCCCCCATATGAGACTGTGGTGTTTTTCCCACAGCCCATTTAATTTCATGCAATTTGTTGACGTTTTCATCCCACTCATTTTATTTACCATTTGGATTTGATGTGGGTGGCTATTAGTGGTTTCAGATCAGAGTGGGGTATCAGACACAGTTCAACATCATAGTTCAGAGCCTCCTTCGCAGCCCGATCAGCTCGTTCGTTTCCCTGGATGCTGGCATGGCCAGGCACCCAACAGAAGTGGATGTCATATCAATCTGTTGCTAGCTGGTTCATTTTGTAAATGACCTTTGCCACGAAAGGGTGGTCGTTTTTAGCCCAGCAACAGCTTGCAGGCAGGAAAACAAATCGCTGTATATGACATATTTAGTGTAGTTGGATAGTTCAATGACTGTGCCTTACAAGATGGTCTTGGCCAGACCTGATGAACGGGAATATGACGAGTCGTAATTAGATAAGTGCTTGGCAGTCTGGTAGGTCTATATATATATTTCTTAAGATAAATAATACATCGGGGTCTGCAATGAATTTGAATTAATCTATGATTATGCAAGAACATATAAAGCATGCTATAGTGTTCTACTGGGACACTCTAGAAGCATTAGTGAAATAAGCTGAGCGCTTAACCATGATGGGGTGGCCAGATGAGTTGAGCGCCCGCCTCCTGTTTTGATAGGTAAGGGGATTCAAAACCCGGTTTCGAACCCTGGTCCAACCCTATGTAAAACATTCCGATAATGATGCATTGGTCGGGGAATGCAAATGTTCTATTTGTGAAACAGGTATACATGGCCAGGTGCATAGATGTGTTTATGTAGTTTCTGGTGGTGCTTGATTGATAGGTAAATAGACATAGTGGTGCTGGCAGGGTTGTGTGTAAGGGGCACTCAGAGCCCTACCCACTACCCCCTCCCCGCTCTGATAGTCCGGATCACCACACTCAGCTCAAGGCAGGTGGTGGCCAGTGGAGCCACACCACTTGGTGGTGGTGGGCAGATCACTGTAACCATGGGGACCAGGAATGCTTGTTTCTCATTGGTGGAGGTAGAAATGCTTGATTCTCATTGGGAGAATGGGGTGAGGTGATACACTATACTGGATCCATGTACCATATAAATAATAAACCTGAGGGCTTGACTCTCTCTTCTTTCACTCTTTATACTCTTCATTTCTCTTTGCGTGTATTGATTTCACTATAGCCTGCCTACACAACCACAGATTCGAGCCGTGGACTTTACACCTAGTTACTACCTAGCCTGGCATTTGGTATTACTAGGATAGGGCAAGGAGCAGTGGAATAAGAAAGACCTATTGTCTGTGATTGAAAAGGCCATTGCTTAATCAGCTAATGTACCAACAAAGAGCAAGATCTCAAGGTAACTAGCATGTGGGCCTGTAATGGACCTCAATAATTAATCTATGATTAAATACAAAAACATATAAAACATGACAGTGTGTTCTAGTGGTACCCTCTAGAAGCATTAGGGAGATAACAAAATTGATTGCTTAACCAAGACGGGGATGGGGTGGCTGAATGAGTTGAGCGCCCACCTCCATGGTATTTGAAACCTAGTTTCGAACCCCTGTTGAGTTAAACCAATGGCATAAAAATGTATACTAGTCGCTACCTAGCATGGTGTTTGGCATTACTAGGATAGGGCAAGGAGCAGTGGAATGGGGAAGACCGATTGTCCATGATTGAAAAGTCCCTTGCTAAAAGCTGCATAGTCCGATGAAATATCAAATTTTCAAAACCAAATCAATTATCTAGATTTGATTTGACATATTTAACTTAGATACTGGTGCACTTATTAAGCATTTGTTTCTGCGTAGACGGCAATACTGAATCAATTTAACAGAACCTGTTACTACAGAAGTCTATGATGTCAGAGTTTTGGCAAGCTTGCCAAAACTAATTTGACATGTTTACACTCAAAATATCTCAAAAGTTTACCATTTAAAATAAAAGTAACTTGAAGTAATGTAAAGTAGATACTAGTGATCGATCTAATATATTTATCTCAGAAAAAATACAGAAATTCAAAACCATCGGATTATGCAACTTTAATCAACTAATGTACCAAAAAAAAGTCCCACCATGAGCTCCACCACCACATGGTGGCGGCAGAGACCATGCCACCCACTGTTGCAGTTTCTACTGTGACAGTTGGCGGCACACTGGCCGGTGGAAAAGACCCTATAATACTAAGACGGCTCACTCAGCCTGTACTGTGTAATCAAAATGATCAAACCCACCACTTGGTGCGCTGGCTGTTCTCTTGGTTAAACAGTTGCTATATTATATGTATAAATGTATATATGAATGTGAAAGATGTGTGATGATGGCAATGATGATGATGATGCTGATGATGATGTGTATTTGTTCATAGCAATTTCATATTGATGTGTATTCATACTTACCTATCTCATGTATAATATAGTTGTATGTGTTTACATGTGAAACACCAACCAGCAGCCAGGCTGATCAAACCCACCACAAGGTGGCACTGCAAAATTTACACTACCATGGGAGAGATAGGGAGTGAGCCGTCTTAGTATTGTCGTGGGGGTGATGAAGATGGGAAATATTGCGCCTAGAGTGGGACTCGAACCCACATCTCTTTGCATTCCGGGCCAGTGTGCTAACCATTACGCCACCTAGGCTCCCTGATATCACCACACTACCCACGCCTACCTGTCTATGTGGTTACTTGCCTGAGAGGTCAGTGCAGACCACTACACTCGTCCCCCTGGAATTGTAAGTCTTGTAATGCTTACAATTACATACATACAGGCAATGCACTAACACATACATACACAGGGTAGGTTCAACAACCATACAGCGCATAGCTTGTACAGGATCATGATCATGGCACCAGTGTCGTCGGGGTGATGAAAATGGGAAATATTGCATTCCGAGCCAGTGTGCTAACCATTACACCACCTAGGCTCCCTGATATCACCACACTACCCACGCCTACCTGTCTATGTGGTTACTTGCCTGAGAGGTCAGT
The DNA here is from genome assembly GCA_030323885.1 of Branchipolynoe longqiensis. Classification (NCBI taxonomy): domain Eukaryota; kingdom Metazoa; phylum Annelida; class Polychaeta; order Phyllodocida; family Polynoidae; genus Branchipolynoe; species Branchipolynoe longqiensis. Next base: position 2,194,218 of record CM059196.1, read on the forward strand.
GCAGACCACTACAGTATTATAGGTCTTTGCCGGTGAGCAGGTCCCTGGGTGGAATGCTCCTACCGCGTCCGCCTAGCAGCTCCCCATACAGTGAGAGGTTATCTGCGACTTGGCTGGGCAGGGGGCGGGTCACGTTGCTCTGTGATGCCACGGTGGGCGGAAATACTGAATAAATGTGGGACACATACGTTTCTGCCTTATGTGGCTGTCACACTACGACGACAATGGGAGGACGACAGCCCGGCGGCTGGAATTTTGAGAAATCACGGCGACATATGCAAATTCGGGCTAAGTTGGACGACAATCGGACGACATCCGGACGACATCGGGACAACAGATGGGACGACAGCAGGACGACAGTGTCTGTGTGTCTGTGTCTGAGTGTGTGTGACTCTGTGACTCTGTGTGTGTCTCTATGTGTGTGTCTGTGTCTCTGTGTGTCTATGTGTGTGTCTGTGTCTGTGTGTGTCTGTGTGTGTGTCTGTGTCTGTGTGTGTGTCTGTGTCTATGTGTGTCTATGTGTGTGTGTCTGTGTGTGTCTGTGTGTGTCTGTGTGTGTGTCTGTGTCTGTGTGTGTGTGTGACTCTGTGTCTCTGTGTGTGTCTCTATGTGTGTCTCTATGTGTGTATGTGTCTCTGTGTGTCTGTGTCTATGTGTGTGTCTGTGTCTATGTGTGTATATGTGTGTCCATGTGTGTGTCTGTGTGTATGTGTATCTGTGTGTATGTGTGTGTGTTTCTGTGTTTGTGTGTGTCTGTGTCTATGTGTGTGTCTGTGTCTATGTGTGTGTCTGTGTGTATGTGTTTGTGTGTGTGACAGACGGGACGACAGCGGGACGACAGTGTCTGTGTGTCTGTGTCTGTGTCTGTGTGTGACTCTGTGTCTCTGTGTGTGTCTCTATATGTGTGTATGTGTCTCTGTGTGTCTGTGTCTATGTGTGTGTCTGTGTCTATGTGTGTGTCTGTGTCTATGTGTGTCTATGTGTGTGTCTGTGTGTGTGTCTGTGTCTATGTGTGTCTATGTGTGTCTATACAGTGGTGTAGTAGTAGAGTGGTGTAGTAGTACAGTGGTGTAGTAGTACAGTAGTGTAGTAGTACAGTGGTGTTGTAGTACAGTGGTGTAGTAGTACAGTGGTGTAGTAGTACAGTGGTGTAGTAGTACAGTGGTGTAGTAGTACAGTGGTGTAGTAGTACAGTGGTGTAGTAGTACAGTGGTGTAGTAGTACAGTGGTGTAGTAGTACAGTGGTGTAGTAGTACAGTGGTGTAGTAGTACAGTGGTGTAGTAGTACAGTAGTGTAGTAGTACAGTAGTGTATTAGTACAGTGGTGTAGTAGTACAGTGGTGTACTAGTACAGTGGTGTAGTAGTACAGTGGTGTAGTAGTACAGTGGTGTAGTAGTACAGTGGTGTAGTAGTACAGTGGTGTAGTATTACAGTAGTGTACTAGTACAGTGGTGTAGTAGTACAGTGGTGTACTAGTACAGTGGTGTAGTAGTACAGTGGTGTAGTAGTACAGTGGTGTAGTAGTACAGTGGTGTAGTAGTACAGTGGTGTAGTAGTACACACAGATACACAGACACACACACACATACGCAGACACACACAGAGACACAGACACACACACACATAGACACACATATACACACACAGACACACACATAGACACAGACACACACATATACACAGAGACACAGACACACACACATACACACACAGACACATACACACACACACATAGACACACATATACACACACAGACTCACACATAGACACAGACACACACATAGACACATATACACAGACACACACATACACACACAGACACACACAGACACGCACAGACACACACATAGACACACATATACACACACAGACACACACATAGACACATACACACACATAGACACAGACACACACAGACACACACACAGACACACACACATATATAGACACACATATACACACACACAGACACACACATAGACACAGACACACACATAGACACCGACACACACATAGACACACATATACACAGACACAGAGACACACAGAGACACATACATGGAGAGAGAAGCAACTACAGCTTAACGACAAGACGACAGTGCCGCCACAGTGCCGCGACAGAGCGACAGTGCCGCGACAGTGCCGCAACAGTGCCGCGACAGTGCCACAACCTCGGCTGTCGTCGGCTGTCGCCGAAGTTTTTCAACATGTCCAAAATCCCCGCGACAACTCGGCGACAGTCGAGAAAGAGTGGAGAAACTGCAGCTGTCGCGGAGGTGCCGCGGAGGTGCCGCGGCGACACCTCCTCGACATCTGCGCGGCACTCAACGACAACCGGAAATCCAGCCGCCGGGCTGTCGCCCTTCCCTTGTCGTCGTAGTGTGACAGCTACATTACTGGCATTCTTCCACAAATGCGCTTCATGAGCAGACCAGAGAGCAGCCGGCTGTACACGGCCTATCACAATATCAAGGTAACTAGTGTGTGATGAACCTTAATAATTAATCTATGATTATGCAAAAACAGTAAAAGTATGTCATACTGGTTGTGCCATCTAGAGGGGCGAATGGGAAATAAGTGGAAGCACTAATGCAGTGGTGAAAGGAAGCGGGACGTAACTCATGTGGTAGCGTGTCCACCTGTGAAGGAGTCAGTCATCCGATTGACCCTGCTCACTGGACGTATTTGCACTTTGGTCTATTTTCCGTTCTAACTAGTGGTCCACAACTGGTTCATCATAGGCTGTGGTAGGTGCTCTCCTGTCTGTGGGAAAATGCATATAGAACACCCCTTGCTGCTTATTGGAAAGAGTAGCCAGTAGCCTATCTGGTGGCAGCAGGTTTCCCCCAAAGAAATATGTCAGAATGACCATATGTTTGACGTCCAATAGCCGATGATAAAAATCATTGTGCTCTAGAGGCGTTGTTAAATAAAGCAATATTTCCTTTTGTTAATGCAGTGGTGAATTCAACAGTGGTGGTGTGAAACGTTTATGTAAATTATCATTTCATAATACATTCACCAAGTCACTGGTAACATTTCCCACTGAACCGTAAGGTGAGCAGTAATCAGGTTGGGGAAACACCTGAAATGAGAGTCTGTTGGTACAATCTGTATCGTTGATGTATTCCAGTATGTTAATTGGTAGGTTTTACTATAGGAAAATATGTTATCACCTATATCCAGTGAACTTGTTTCAACTGGCAAGAAATATTTATATCACTAGGAAGAGACAAACCTGCTGCACCAATTAGGTGACTATCAACCACATTTGGTGTTTCATTTAAGAGTAATTAAGGATTTAATTTACGTTAAAACAGAAGGATTTTAAAGTATTACATCTCATATCATGGTAGTTTTGTTCAACTGGCAAATAATATTTATATCATTAAAGAAAGCATCTGCTGGTTTTATATTTATGTGATCAGCAAGATAATCTGGTGATTGTGTTCTAGCAAAATACCCTTTATATGTGGCAACTGCTGCCTCAGGACATCGAACAGAATGAGTGTGTGTGCACTGTGTGCTGTGTGTCACTGACCCCTGGTCAGCCCTCCCGAACCGGACCGAGTGCATGCTCCTCCCCCCCACCCTCCCACAGCCTCTCTCCACCACACAGTACGCTGATGGGCAACAGAGCCCCCCCCCCCCCCCCTCTGCTTGAAAACAAGGGTGGGAGGGGGCTATCATGGTTACTAATTAAGGCAGGGTGTGGGTGACCAAAGTTAGCACAGATGAGGGGGTTGAAGAACAAACATGTAGGAAGTGATGTTTTATTTAATTACACTATTTGTTGGGACAATTTGGTGCTGAATGATGGTGGTGTGGTGCATATGTATGCATATGTATGCATATGTATGCATACACATCCATACATCCATACATACACATCCATCCATCCATACATGCATGCATGCATGCATGCATACATATGTCATGGGGGTGATGAAAATGGGAAATATTGCGCCTAGAGCGGGACTCGAACCCACATCTCTTTGCATTCCGGGCCAGTGTGCTAACCATTACACCACCTAGGCTCCCTGATATCAACACACTCCCCACGCCTACCTGTCTATGTGGTTACTTGCCTGAGAGGTCAGTGCAGACCACTACACTCGTCCCCCTGGAATTGTAAGTATTTTAATGCTTACAATTACATACATACAGGCAATGCACTAACACATACATACACAGGGTAGGTTCAACAACTATACAGCGCATAGCTTGTACAGGATCATGGTCACGGCAACCAGTGTCATGGGGGTGATGAAAATGGGAAATATTGCGCCTCGAGTGGGACTCGAACCCACATCTCTTTGCATTCCGGGCCAGTGTGCTAACCATTACACGACCTAGGCTCCCTGATATCAACACACTCCCCACGCCTACCTGTCTATGTGGTTACTTGCCTGAGAGGTCAGTGCAGACCACTACACATACATACATTTTTTTTAATTTTTTTTTTTTGATGGGATGTTTATGCTGTCCATAGCATATAAGCTCGGAGGATCGAGCTTGTTTTCAATGCTGGGCAGTTATCGGTCTGTGTTTCTTAAGATTATGGTTTGTGGTTAGTGATCTATGTTAGTTTTTTTTTATTTTCTTGGTAAGACGAAGAGTCTTCCTCTTTTTATTTTTCCTACACTTAATTCTAGACTAGCCTACCCTATTTACATATACGTACGTAATAGGTAGTTGGTTTATGTTTGGATTTTATGGTATCGGGCTGTTTTCTGGCAGGGGCTTACCTCTCATGGGCTGTCCAGCTGGTGGGCCATGACATATCACATGCCCCTTTGTAGAACAGCTTAGAGGGGGTTTCCTGGTTTTATTTTGCAGATATCTTTTGTATGTTTTTAGGTCAGGAATTTGTCATTCCTTTACCGTTTGTGCGTTCCATACTTTGGCAGCCATTTCCAGTGGGCTTCTTTTGTGTGCTTTGATTTGGCTTCTGGGCTGCCTTAGTAGTGGTGCATTGTTTGCTCTGGTGTTCCTTAGTGGTTGGATTAGATGTTTATTGTCTCGACTATATTCATACGCTAGGGTTTTTAGGTGGATTATTCTTCTGTTTTCTAATAACATTACTTTAGTTCTTTTGTGTATGTCATAGGTGGGGTGCAGTTTGTCTACTTTGAGGCAGGTCTTTAGGGCTCTATTTTGCAGTATTTGCAGTTTTTTTTAGTAATTCTTTTTTAGCCCCCATGTAAATTACGTCCCCATAGTCGAAGTAGGGGAGCACCATAACTTTGAAGATTTTTATTGACATTTCTTGCATCATATAGTTTCTTAGTTTTGCAAATAGCCACAGTTTGTGGTTTATTTTTTGAATGATTTTTATGATACATAGGTTGTAGTTTAGCTGGCTGTCCAGCTCTAGGCCTAGGTATTTGTAGTGATTTATATTTTCAAATATTTGGTTTCCTAGCTTGCAGTGTAGATTTCTTTCCGGCATTGATTTATGTGAGAAGAGCACTGTTTTGGATTTATTTGCATTGATGGTTATTTTATTGGACTCACACCAGTCGTCCAGCTTTAGTAGGAGTTTGTTCAGCTTAGTTGTTACCTCTTCCTCTGTGTTTCCCTCTGCATATATGACTGTGTCGTCTGCATATAGTTGGACATGTTCTGTTTCTAGCCATTTTTCTAGGTCGTTTATGTAGAGTATAAAGAGTAGAGGCCCCAGGACTGATCCTTGGGGTATGCCAAGGTGGCACTGCAAAATTTACATTACCATGGGAGAGATAGGGAGTGAGCCGTCTTAGTATTATAGGGTCTTTGTATGCATTTATATAATTCACACACTCCAAGAACCAGCCACTGTGGGTGTTGTGCAGGTTGGAGAGTATACCTCGATTCAATTACCATGGTCAAATTGTTTATCGGATTAATGTGCAGTTTGACAAATCTCTCTAAATGGACCATTTAAAATAGATCACGTGGTCGGTCGATTTCGAGAGGTTTTACTGGGGTTTTTTTTCTTGTTTTCTTTTCCCCTAAAGATATATACTGCCTATCATGGATAAGTCTGAATAGACTTGTTTTCACCATTAGACAGTTTGTCGATAGAAAGTCTGAGTCTACACTTTGACCGACCCAAGGGATTTTTAACCTCCCACACCACATAGACATGGCATGAGAGCAACTGGCCTTTGATGTCGCTGTAAGTTATACACAGAGGTGGAAATCCAAATTGGCAGAGGTGGGGGCATGGGGAATCGAACCACCAACCTTCAGATTAGGAGTCCGAACTAGAAAAAAGTCAGACACTCTAACCACTCCGCCTCAGAGAACACCATATATACATCTATATATATATATATCCATGTATCCATCTATACATACATAATTATATACATGTATGTATGCATGTATGTACCTATGCATGTATCATGTATGTATCATGTATGTATGTATGTATGTATGCATGCATGCATGTATGTATGTATGTATGCATGCATGCATGCATGCATGCATGCACGCACGCACGCACGCACGCACGCACGTACGTACGTACGTATGTATGTATGTATGTATGTATGTATGTATGTATGTATGTACGTACGTATGTATGTATGTATGTATGTATGTATGTATGTATGTATGCACGCACGCATGTATGGATGGATGTACACCCCAACCCCACCATTCACAACCAAATTGTCCTCACAAATATTGTAATTAAATAAAATACCACTTCCTACACGTGTGCTCACCAACTCCCTCATCGTGTGCTAACTTTAGTCACTCACACCCTGTCCTAATTAGTAACCATGGTTACCCCCACCCACCCATGTTTGCAAGCAGCAGGGACCTCCTCTGTTGGTCACCAGTGCTCCTCACACTGTCCACTGTCTGTGTGTGTGGGTGGGGGGAGGGGGGGGGGGGGGTGCTCGGGTGCGGGAGGCCTGACCAGGGCTTCAGTCAGAGAGATACCGACACACAGGGGAGGGGGTCATTAGGCGTGGCCATACACTCGGCCTTTTCACTCTCACAGCACTCTCGCTTTGAGTTATCCCATAGTGAATTACATCAACGGAACTGAGAGTACCAACAGACCTCATTTCAGGTTTTTCCCCGACCTGGTAATTTACTTAAAGTTGCATAGTCCGATGGTTTTGAATTTCTGTATTTTTTCTGAGATAAATATATTTGATCAATCACTAGTATCTACTTTACATGACTTCAAAGTTACTTTTATTTCAAATGGTAAACTTTTGAGATATTTTGAGTGCAAACATGGAAAATTAGTTTTGGCAAGCTACCCAAAACTCTGACGCCATAGACTTCTGCAGTAATAGGTTCTGTTAAATTGAAACACTAGGAAATGAGACTTGTTGGAAATGAGACTCTGACAATCTGCAGTCTGCATTCGTCACTCGAATCCGCGCATGCGCAGAAGCGATGTTTGGGAAGTGAGACTTGTGGGAGGTGAGACGCTGACACCGGTATAGCTCTCATGGTCACGGAGGCACACAAGCCTCCCCACCACGATAAGGTAGCTGAGATGAGATTACAATCTCGATCTTCTGGGAATTGCCGTCTACACAGAAACAAATGCTTAATAAATGCATCAGTATCTAGGTTAGATATGTAGAATCAAATTTAGATAATTGTTTTGGTTTTGAAAATTTGATATTTTCATCAGACTATGCAGCTTTAATGACCGTGGCTGTCTGAAGATGTTTGTGAGGCAGTGCTACTCTACGGATAAAAATAAAATAATAATGTTGGGAGTTTATTTAATGAAACCTCCCTTATGGTTTCCATTTGTTAATTGCTTAAGGCCCAGTCAGACCTTACCGTACTGAGTACTGGACACCACCGGACAAAGAATTGTCTAGTCCGGCGGTGTCCAGTGTCGAACGGTTGCAACGGCCGCCAGACGAAACGGATGGTAAACGGACTAGAACCAGACAAGAACCAGACGGAAAACGAGTGTCAAACGGACGGACCGGACACCAAATGGACACCAACCAGACACCTACCGGACTCTTCACGGACGCGCCAAAAACCGATAGACCGAATTCCTTCAGCACCATCAACGGACTCTTCAGGATACAAACCGGACACCTAACGGATGAGTAACGGACATGAAACGGACAAAACAGCCGTAAACCGGACACCAACCATACACTTCTGTCCGGCAGTGTCCGGTACAAGTTTTGAACATGTCCAAAACTTGTACTGGAGACCGTCGGACACCACTGGAGATAGAACGGAAATGGCAGATGGGTACCGTATATAAACCGTACATTACCGTACTTCACCGGACAGTGTCCGGTTTCTGTCCGGTTCCTCAATCCGGTGAGGTCTGACTGGGGCTTTATGTTTCTATAGTCTAATGGTAAGAGAGACCCACCCGCCTCTGTGTGGGCAGTCATGGGTTCGATCCCCGGCCGAGTAAAACATTAGTGGGGGTAAATATCTTTATTCTACTGAATAAGTTCTTATGTCAGTGCCAAAGGATTGGTTTTCCGGCCATTTTTTCAATTCGGGATTATTTACACAAAAATGGTTAAGCAAAACAAAACTTTAAAAAAAACATTAACATTACTATTATTAAATGGATCAATGCGAGTATTTTCATGGACGCGGTGACCGAATCGGTAAAGCGCAGGCTTCCCATGGGACAGGTTGGGATTTCAAATTCCAGGTTGAGTCAAACCAATGACTTACAAAATTTCTACTTGTCGCTACCTAGCCTGGCAGTCGGCATTAGTTGGATATGACAATGACTGGTTAGCTCAGTATCAGGATAATGTAACTGAGTGGGATATTGGGTCATGGTGCTGGTGACCTGGTCTCCCAGTGGGGCAGCACTATAAAGTCACTATGAGTGTGCACTGTCACAAATCGGCGCCCAACCTGATATGACCACAGATGTAAATCTAAAACCCCAACGAACTACCACTACTACTAATAATAACATTAACACCAATATGTAAATTTAACACAGCATAGTCACTAACACTAGTAACAGGCGCCATTTTAAGGTAATGTACAATACAACTCTGATTTCATTTTAACAATTTGGTTATAACAGTTGAAGAATAGTTACATTTCTACATTACTACCGGAAACAGGTTGAGTCTTGTGGACAGATTTTAAAGAGCCACATCTATATACTACCGTATTCTCGCAGGTTAAGGCCCTGGGCCCGTATGCATGGGGCAGTGTTAGCAGCGTGTGGTGTTATCCCTCTAACACAGGGTAGCTACCACCGATTATCGGCGGCATCAAGAACTATGTCAAGCCGTATGCATGGTGGCCTAAACGGTGAGTGTTAGCTAAACGTGAATGTATTGATAGATTTGGGAAATCCTTCGATTCGACAATATGAATAACGCCGCCAATGCGACGGCAGCGTTAATATCGCTTCGTTTTTAGGGTTAATTTGATTAAATTTCACTTATTGCGTATGTAATTCTGTTAAATATGACAGCATTTAATAGATTTGGGCCTAATATATAGCCGCCGATTCGGTGGCGGCGGCGATGTGTGGTTTTGTTGATATGCGACAGTATGGATATCGACGTCGAAGCAGGGGTTGCTTGCATTCGTCGATTCGACAATATGAATAACGCCGCCAATGCGGGGGGAGGGTTAATATTGCTTCGAATTTAGGGTTAAATTGATAAAATTTCACTTATTGCGTATTTAATTCTGTCAAATATGATAACATTGAATAGTTTGGTCTCCATCCTGACACTAACCTAACACTAACACCACTGTAAACCTGCGATGAGCAGGGCTTAGAATTTCTTAGTTTAAACGTGCGGTGTTTGTCTAACACTGCTCCATGCATACCGACTTTTTTACGCTAAACCAGAAATCCCGCCCTAACTGCAGTTTGGCTCGCTAACACCGCTCCATGCATACGGGCCCTGGGCGTTTAAATTGGCAATTCACTGAAGTGAGGGATGTGTGTTTACCCACACATGGTTGTTTAAGGGGTGGGCGTTTACGAAATATTGGTCAAGTGTGTGTGTGTGGGGGGGGGGGGGGGGGGCGTTAACCCACACATGGGCTGTAACTCACGAGAATACGGTAATACTTATCAGCATCGCACCAGCATTATCCTGACACTGAGCTAAACCAGTCCTTGCCTTATCCTATTAATACCGAGCACCAAGCTAGGAAGCGACAAGTATCAATTGTGTAACTCATTGGTTTGACTCGACTGGGAATCGAACTCCCGATCTCCATCACAGGAGGCCTGCGCTCCACCGATTAGACTACAGCCCCCGGTAAGTTGGGTTAGCTAGATGAAATGTAATTTGAGTAGTGTTCCAATTGTTCAGGTAAGTGTGTGTACGGTTGTATGTGCGTGTGTGTATGTATGGGGGGGGGGGGGGATTATGATACAGAAGGTGTTCAGACTGAGGCATTGTTTGGCTGAGGAGACCTAGAGTACAATCATGAGAGCTGCAGGGAAAATCCTATTGTTTAACAAGTAGAGTTTTTCCCGCCCTGTTAACGCACACCGGAAGTGCTGGAACCCATGCCGGGACGCAAGGAGATGGAACAGCGCTGAGACAATGGTTAACAGACGCGCTGAGTGCAATGCACATCCGGGCAGAATGCGTCAATGTGTGTGTGTGTGTGTAGGTGTGTGTGTAGGTGTGTGTGTGTGTGAGTGTGTGTGTGCGTGTGTGTGTGTGTGGCGGGGGTACCTTGGTGGTGGCGGAATGGTTGAATGTGTTTGTTGGGGGTTTTACGTCCTGGCAACATCTATGGTCATATCAGGAATGGGTACAGACTTGTGACAGCGCAAACTCATGGCGACTTCAAAGCCTGCCCCACTGGTATTTCCCTCCAAAGTGAAACTACTCATTCTAGGTATATAATTATAAGTGCATTGGCTGTATGTGTTTAGGCATTACATAACTTATGGGGGTAAACTATTTAAAGAATGCGATTCCAGGGGGATGAATCTGTATGTGTAGTGAGGTATGCGTGTGTATCCTGGCAATATCTAATATCATATCAGGACGGGTACCGACTTGCATCAGTGCACACTCATGGTGACTTTGTAATGCTGCCCCGCTGGGACACTAGGCCACTGGCACCATGACACAATATCCCCCTCAGTCACATTATCCCGATACTGAGCTAACCAGTCATTGCCCTGTTCTGGTAATGGTGAGCGCCAGGCTAGGTAGCGACGGGTATCAAATTTGTAAGTCATTAGTTTGATTCGACTCTGATTCGAGCTCCCAACATCCCGCACGAGAAGCCTGTGTTCTTACCGATTGGGCCAGGACGTCCGGGTACACAATAACAATGACAGCGGCAATGAAAATAAAAACAACGATAAAAACATAATACTGCGAACATTCTTGTTATGTGTTCCATAAAGAACCTCACATAATCCTGAATGGAAATTACCGCTTGAATCTGGCAATCTGGCAAATAGCCATGTGCATGGAATATGGTCATTTGCGCTGTCACAAGTCGTGGGGAATGAATGGATGACTAGCTCCACTGACTTAATGAGGCATGAATAACAGATTGTATAACACAGATAGTGTTGGTGCACGCAAGGTCATCAACACGGAGACAGTAAGCGTTGGAAACTACATGAGTTGGTTGGTTGTTGTAGTTTTACGACCTGGCAACATCTAAGGTCATATCAGGATGGGTACTGACTTGAGTCAGTGCACACTCATGTTGATTTTATAGTGCTGCCCCACTAAGAAATCAGGCCGCTGGTGTAACAGAATAACTTCCCCCCCCCCCTGGACAACTCCCCCCCCCCCCCCAGTGGGGGAACATGTCCTAGGATAACTTCCCCCTCACCCGGGATACCTTGCCCACCACCTGGAATCTTTTGAAATCACATGCTTTTATATAGATTATCCTTGCAATAGGATGAACATAATATTTGAATGACCTTAACTGGAGCTGGGTAACTTGCACTTCTTGACATGTTACTTATAGGGCAACATTTAAAGAAAAACAAAAAAAAACCATTGGTGAACATCCCTGCCTATGCCTGAAAAATCGGCCCCTGAATTTTTCTTATTAAGCTGTTAAAAATGTGTCGGGCTAGCAGCAATTCAACTTTCGTCATTTGCTTGACTCAGCCAGGATTCGAACCCATGAGTTCGAATCCCACGAACTACCAGAACGGGAGGCGAATGCTCAACTTATTCAGCCATTGTGTCTGGTTACATATTATGTCTACGTCAAAATTAAAAATTAAATTATAAACCACTTATCCGACCCTGATTTTTATTTCATAAGGACGATCGCCAATTTGTGTGCGAGTGTGCCTAATATGAATTTTATACAACTGTATCTTTTGGCGTATTAGAAATATAGGAACAGAATGTGAATAATCATAATTTCAATAACCTAACTCCTAAAGTACTGAGAGTCAAGGTGTGGGTGTGAAACTCGTGACATACATGCACTGTCATAAGCAAGGATGGGATTTCTGTATAGATTCATGAAAATCTGACATTTTTTGCCATTAAGAGTTTATCCATGAGAACATGTTAAAGTCGATGAAAAAGTATCTAGCGAATAGTTGGGGGAGTTGTGAAAGGCCATCACCAATAGCTAAGGTGCTACTGTACAGGTGAAAAAGCTGCATGCCTTCATGATGCGACATCTGCATTCAATCATGAGGCTAACCTGGAAGGACAAAGTGACAAATAAGGAAATACTCAAACGGACGGGGCTGCCCTCTATGGAAGATCTTCTGATAAAAAAAAATCTCCGGTGGACTGGACACCTCATGAGGATGTCATCAGACAGGCTACCAAAGCAGATCCTCTATTCTCAACTGTCTTCTGGTTACAGAAAGAGAGGGCGCACTCGTCTCCGGTTCAAGGATACCATCAAGAGAAACCTGAAGCTGAGAGACATTAAGACCGACTCATGGACATCACTCTCACAGCACAGAGCTAAATGGAGAGCAGCAGTCAAGTAATGAAAGCAGTCTTTGTCGCATTGCGACCGACAGCATGATGATGATACTATACAAGCAGGTATGTTGGGATTTATTTCCCAATTTGTTTAAATATGGTACATATATTACAAGTTTGACTTTCTTTAGAATGTTGAAATAATTGTGTTGATGTGACAATTATTGGTGAAGATATGACCAGTTGAGTCTAACCTAGAATTTTAGACCATAAGACAAAATAATTACTGCATCTATGTAAAGATGGAGACCTGTTTCATTGTGTGAAATTTGAAAACACTGTACATACAGTAAGCAAGGCCCTTATGCAGTTAGAGTAATGTATATGCCATGGCTTCACCATACCATAAGTGGCAGACCACCAAACCCTCAGCCTCGCTTCTCCCCCCCCCCCTTTTATTTGTTGCTGTTCCTCTGTTATTTCCAGTCAACCATATACAATGACAGGCACAGTCCAAATAAAAATGTAAAATTTAAGACCTAAATGCACTGGGATTGGTCCCACTGCTTCACTGGTCACAGCTGGTCCAGTGTATTATTAACAACCCCACCCCAACAACATAATTCATGAACTCACATAACTAACTATACTCGAGTTACACTAGAATATTTCTAACAAACTGACATTTATATACCGCTTGCCTAACTGCACCTGAACATTAAAACTTACTACAACTTTACCAACTGAATACAGAAGATAACTGAATACAGAAGATAGATTATAAATACTATGTAAATACTCACATTGATCTGACTAATATTGATCTAATTATATGACACTACTGTTACCATATTGCTATGGAACTTTTGGGTTACAGAATTTCATTGTGTTACATGCTGCAAATTGTGTATTCAACAGTTTTTGTACACCTTATTATATATACCTTTTGTATAAATACCCCTGAATTGAAAAATGGCTGGTAGACCAGTGCTTCGGCACTGACAAAAGACTTATTCAGCACAATAAACATATTTACCAAAACAAAAAAAAAGAATAGAAAAAGGTGGGGGGCAATTTATCCTAGGATAGGCTTCCCCCCGGGGCGGAGGGGGGAATTTGTCCAGGCGGTAACTAATCCAGTGTAACAGAATAACTTCCCCCCAGGGGGTAAATATCCTAGAATAACTTCCCCCTGCCCTACATAGAAACAGTATGCACAATATATTCATATATGTTGAATATAAGCATTATATGCTGTATAAGAATTATACGAGTATAATAACACGGAATATTATACTATCCTAGCACCTACACACCAGTGATCGGGTGCTGGAACCTCACCTACTCATCTGGTGGTGCCACCGCTCGCCTGCTCACTGTCCTACTCACTTGCCGCTGAGAATTATATATATAATTTGGTGCCGCTGCTTTTTATTATTTATTTCTCTTTTCTACTCGAATATTTATATTATGTTCGCTCCATATATAACCAGTTCAGCAACGCTAAAATTGTAGACTATAAAATAGAGAAAATAATAGCTGCATCTATGTAAAGAAGACATGTTTTATCAAGCGAAGTTTGAAAACCCCGTAATCAATATTCCAGATGGGGGGGGGGGGAGAACTTATCCAGGGTGGGGGGAACTTATCCAGGGTGGGGGGAACTTATCCAGGGTGGGGGGGGGGAACTTATCCTAGGATGAGCACTTATCACTCGCCATTCTACGGAATTCTGCCCTCCTGCCAGAATTAGGGACGCCCAATGGAAGGTAACCATGCCAAAAGAAGCCAGATAACACACCACACAGCTATGTACAAGCCTATGATATTTAAATAAGAGTAGGCTAGTCTAGAAGTAAGAGTAGAAAAAATTAAACACATATATGCCAAGAAAATGCAAAAAAATTAACATAGACTACTAACCAAACCAACCAACTATCTATCTGCTGCTGAAATGCAGGCAATCAAATACCTTATCAGCAGCTACTGTGTGATAAGATAACACCAACACTAGGCCTACAGCTGGCCAGCATTGAAAACAAGCCTGAATACCCAGGCTTATATGCTACGGACAGTATAAATACAGCCTCAATAAAAATATTAAAAAAATATTAAAAAGATTGTTTTTGAAAGCCTCTATAAAGAAGCATCTTGGTTTTCTGGATACAAAAAAAAGCTTGTTTTATTTAACGACGCCTCTAGAGCGCATCGATTTTCATATTATCGGCTATTGGACGTAAAACATATGGTCATTCTGACATATTTCTTTGGAGGAATCCAGCTGCCGCCACATAGGCTACTCTTTCCGAGAAGCAGCAGGAGGCAGGGATGTTGTTTTTTTTTTCTTGAAGATTTATACTGCCTATCATGGATAAGTCTGAATAGACTTGTTTTCAACATTAGACAGTTTGTCGAGAGAAAGCCAGAGCCTACACTTTTCCCGACCCAAGGGATGTTTAACCTCCCACACCACATAGACCAGGTATGGGAGCAACCGGCCTTTGATGACGGTGTAAGTTATACACAGCAGTGGAAATCCAAAGTGGCAGAGGTGGGGGCACAGGGAATCGAACCACTGACCTTCAGATTAGGAGTCTGACCTAGAAAAAAGTCAGACACTCTAACCACTCCGCCACAGAGAACACCAAACTGGCAGATGACATATCTAGCGCACAGACCGGATGTGGTGGCCAAATGTAGTGTGGAAGGTCAGGAGTTAAATCCCAGCCGCGTCAAACCAATAACTTATCAAATTGACACTCGGCATTAACAGGATAGGACAAGAACTGGTTAGCTCAGTGTCAGGATAATGTAACGGTGTGGGATATCAGGTCATGGTGCTGGCGGCCTGATTTCCCAGTGGGGGGCAGCACTATAAAGTCACCATGAGTGTGCACTATCACAAGTCGGTACCCATTCTCCTAGATGTTGTTAGGATGTAAAACAGCAATAAAGGAACAAAATATCCAGCGCAGAACAGTTCATAGTCTATCTAAATAGTCTGTCTAAACCTGAAGGTCACACAGCATTAGGCCTGTAGAGCGGTTTGACCTTCACTGTCGCTGATGTGTTATATACCTAATTGTAAAGGCTATGGCTCGAATCTGTGGCTGTGTAGGCAGGCTATGGTGAAATCAATACAGACAAAGATAAAGGAAGAGTGTAAAGTGCAAAGAAGAAGAGCGAGTCCAGCCCTCTGGTTTATTATTTATATGGTTACATGGGTTCATTGTAGAGTATCACCCCTCCCCTTTCGCCCAATGGGAAATAAGCATTCATGGCCCTACCAATAGGGATCCGGCATTCCTGGTCACCATGGATACCAGTGGTCTGCCCACCACCACAAGCTGTGTGGTCCCATGGCCACCACCAACCTTGACCTTTGAGTGTGGTGATCCCTATCCCAGCAGACAGGGTAGGCCCTGAGTGCAATCACACTCAGACCTGCCAGCACCACTATGTCTATTTACATCCCACTCAGGCACCACCAACCCTTACATATATATATATATATATACATGCGCCCGGTCATGTACACCGATCAGTAATAGAACATTTGCAGTCCCCCCCTATGCCGAATATCGCAATATTTTACATAATGACCTGTCTTATCCAGTTTGTGGTGGCCTGTGAAAGGCCTGTCCTTTCCAGATGCCCAAGGCCACAGACTGAGGTAGCGGTAAAGGACAGCAAGTGGGAGTAAATGCATAATATGTGCTATCGCTATGGTTATTTTCTCACCTGCGCAGTAGATAATGTCATTTTTCAAATAAGAATTCTTTTGTAATACGTGAATGCGACAATGATGCTGGCTGGGTGCCTGGTCATGTCGGTATCCGTAGTTATCAATCAATGTCTAGATTTATCTTACGTAAAATATTCACATCGATTCAACTAATATTGATCTAGTCATATGATACTGCTGCTATATTTGTTTTTTTACTCAAATGTAGTTCATTCAGTGAATAATGCTTTTTGTCAGCGCCAGAGCACTGGTCTTCCGACCGTTCAGTACAATTTGTTGGTACATGAATGAAACTATCAGTTGCAATAATAACCGCATGCAAGTCACGTTTGTTGTTGTTTTACATCCTAGCAAATCTAAGGTCATATCAGGACGGGTACCAACTTGTGACAGTGCACACTCATGGCAACTTTATAGTGCTGCCCACTGGGAGACCAGGCCGCCAGCATCATGACCTGATATCCCACTCGGTCACATTATCCTGACACTGAGCCAACCAGTCCTTGCCCTATCCTAAGAATGCCAAGCGCCTGGGTAGGAAGCGACAAGTATAAATTTTTAAGTCATTGGTGTGACTCGAGCAGGAATAGAACTCCCGATCTCCTGGACGGGAGGCCTGCACTCTACCATGTCGGTCACTGCGTCCGGTCGGCTGATTTGAAATCACTTGATACATCAATGAGAACTGCTACATTCTAAAAAAAAAGAAATAGTTGCTGTCATTTGACACGAATTTAGTCACTTCAAAATTCATCTATTATTACTGAAGCAAAATGCAGAAGATTTAAATCAAATTGGATTAGTGCTGCCCAGGGGTGAAAACAAGTGTTAACACACTTATATGTTATGAGGAGGGTAAATCAATTCAGCATTAACAGGTTCTATTAAATTGGCTTAGTATTCCCTTCTATGTGGCGACAAATGTTTAATAAGTGCACCGGTATTTAAGTTAGATATGCAGGATCAAATGTAGGTAAGTGTTTTGGTTTCGACAATTTGATGCTTTCATCGGACTAGGCAGCTTAAAAAGAACACAACGCCTAGGCATGCACGTATAGGTTATATGCACACAAAATGTATCCATGCCACAAGACTACACCAACGCCGAAAACACACCCTCCACATCCACAACAGATAACTGCTTACTAGTACTACTGAAAATACACCGTTATTCTTTCTCTTTTACATCTAGGACAGCACGGGTTCTTTTTGTGATGAAAACAAACCAACATACGCCACCATGATGGTGAATTCGGGTATCTGGGTTTTAATTGTGTGGAACACGTGTTGGAACGCTCACTCATTCGGTGTAATTGCTGGAGACTGGAAACCACAGATCTGCAAAACCCAACAGTCATCCATGACAGGCTCGCCAACATTTGAAAATGAAAAACCGGAAGATCTTAAGGGATGTTATATTGAAGGCGGTTGCGGCTTCGTGCCAGAAATTTTTTATAAATATTAGATGCTCTGTGGTGCATTTTGGACACATCTGTGATAGATTTCTACATTCTTTTCTACGTTCTCCACAATAATCTATAAGATTAATATTATATTACTATATGGATGGTATTGTACAGCATAAGGTGATGATGAGACATAAAATATTGTACACCTTATGGCGAGGTGATAATGGGACATCAAATATTGTACACCTTACGGCAAAACTGAAACGGTTGGCAACCCCGCCATTGGCGCACCCCTCAACCTCCATCCTGATTGGCCACCTCTGCCAGCCAATGATGGCGGACAACTCACCACCTCCAATGCAGAGCTTTGACAACAAAACACTTAGTCTCTCACAGACCACTATGGCCTCCACACCGGACCAGACGGGGTGGCCGAATGAGTTGAGCGTCCGTCCCTTGTTTTGGGAGATCGAGGGAACCAAAACCATGAGTTTGTGAGTTCGAATCCTGGTCGAGTCAAACCAATGACTTAAAAATCGATACTTGTTCCTTCCTAGCCTGGCGTTTGGCATTACTAGGATAGGGCAACAAGGACTGGTTCGCTCAGTGTCAGGATAATGTGACTGAGTGGGATATCAGGTCATGGTGCTGGTGGCCTGTTTTCCCAGTGGGGCAGCACCATAAAGTTGCCATGAGTGCGCACTGTCACAAGTCGGTACCCGTCCTGATATGACCTTAGATGTTGCTGGGACGTAAAACAACAACAAAAAAAAGCCTCCACACCGTCTCCTTATGCAACCACCCATGCTCCATCATAACTGGCTGAACTCATGTCAACCAATAACAACAAAACATTATACGCTTAGAAAACACATACTTAACATTACTCATTGCTATACCCTATTTATGGTTTTTGCAATGATGACTTGTTTATGTTGGATTAATGTTTCAAGTTTACCGGTGTTGATTTAACTGCAGTCCCATAACTGCACTGACTTCTCAGGTAAGGAGCCACATAGACATGGAGGCGTGGATAGGGTGATGCAATGGGGAGTCTAGGTGGTGTAATGGTTAGCATACTAATCCCAAAATAGTCACCGTCCTGATATGACCTTAGATGTTGATAGGACGTAAAACAACAACAAACACACAAACACAATAGTCAGAAGTGTGGGTTCGAATCCTGCTCTAGGCGTGGTATTTCCTATTTTCATCAGTCCCCACACCACTGGGGCCATAACCAGAATTAATTTTGGCAAGCATGCTAAAACTCTGATACAAGAAAAAAGTTGAAAAAAAGGTTAGGGCAGATGCACAGTGTTGATATGCACAAAATCATAGAAACATATTTATGCATATGTCAGAGTTGAAAAAAGGAGTTTCACTTTTTGAATTAGATCTTATACAAATTGAGCAATACATTAATATCACTCGTATAACATGAAAATCAAAGACACATCCAGAACCTCATTTTAACATATACAACATAGTCAAACAAGATTTTATTGATTACCGTTAAGCAGACAAGGTTATGACTTTCAAGAAAAAAGTTGAAAAATAAGTTGACAAAAGGTTTGGCTACATGTATGGTGTCAATGTGTAAATTTTCACATTTTCACTCTAGTGCAAAATCTTCATTTTTTTCCCTTGAAGATTTATACTGCCTATCATGGATAATTCTTAATAGACTTGTTTTCACTGTTAGACAGTTTGACGATAGAAGCCCAAGCCTACACTTTTACCAACCCAAGGGATTTTTAACCTCCCACACCACATAGACCGGGTATGAGAGCAACTGGCCTTTGATGACGCTGTAAGTTATACACAGCGGTGGAAATCCAAATTAGCAGAGGTGGGGGCATGGGGAATAGAACCACCGACCTTCAGATTAGGAGTCCGACCTCGAAAAAAGTCAGACACTCTAACCACTCTGCCACAGAGAACACCACAATTATAATTTTGATATATTTTGTGGGATAAATTCAATACATGTAGAACTGCTAACATACCTAATAGACAGAGGCTACAATAATTATTTGACTTGCTAACAATAAAACGAAAACTTAATTATCAGCATCGTAACGTCGAGACCAAATATGTGGTGCCCAGTTTTGGAGAATGACCCATGTCTGAACCAAATTACCAGATTCTGAAAGCACAACTATATTGAGTTCAGGAAATCTAAAAATAGCCATGGATTTCTCGCTCTAATGCTGTTTGAAGGATCGATCCATACCCCCAGGGTTGAAGCGCAGATATTCTTAAAGCTGCCTAGTCCGATGAAGCATTAAGTTTTCGAAACCAAAACAATTATCTAGATTTGATTCTACATATATGGGTCATTCTCTAAAACTGGGTACCAAAGTGTGACATGGAAACCAAAAGTGAAAACCTTCCAAATAATAGCCTAATCCAATGTCCTATGAAGGTATGCATGTTGTGCATATGTCAGAGTTGAACAAAATGTATTTCACTTTTTGAATTAGACCTTATACAAATTGAGCAATACATTAATATCACTTGTGTAACATGAAAATCAAAGACACACCCAGAACCTCATTTTAACATATACAACGTAGTCAAACAAGATTTTCTTGATTACTGTTAAACAAAGAAGGTTATGACTTACAAGAAAAAAGTTGAAAAATAAGTTGAAACACATTTGGCTACATGTATGGTGTAAATGTGTAAATTTTCACATTTTCACTCTAGCGTAAAATCATACAATTATAATTTTGATATCTTTTGTGGAATAAATTCAATACATGTAGAACTGCTAACAGACCTAATAGACAGAGGCTGCAATACTTATTTGACTTGCTATCAATAAAACAAAGACTTAATTATCAGCATCATAACATGGAAACCAAATATGTGGTGCCCAGTTTTGGAGAATAACCCATATCTATCTATCTCATGTACTGGTGCACTTAATAAGCATTTGTTCCATTTGTTGCATTTATAAGCATTTGTTGCCACATACAAGGGAATGCTGAGGCAATTTAATGGAACCTATTACTACATAATCCTATGGTGTCAGAATATTGGCGTGCTTGCCAAAAGTACTTTTTCCAATTCACATATCTCAAAAGTGAGCTGTTCAAAATCAAAGTTACTTCAAGCCAAAGTAACGTAGATTATACCAATCAATTCAATATATTTATCTCAGAAAAATGACAGAAACTCAAAACCATCGGACTTTGCAACTTTAAGCTGTGACGTCACACAATATTTAAAGGATAGAGAAGGGGCAAGGTTTGAATCGATAAGACCGCAGGGTGGGTTTACACACAGTAGGTCATGGGTACTATCCCCGACTGAGTCAAATGGTTTGTGTTTGAATTTTACGTCCTGGCAACATCTAAAGGTGATATCAGGACGGGTACCGACTTGTGACAGTGCACACTCGTGGCGACATTACAGTGCTGCCCCACTGGGAAATCAGGCTGCTGGCACCATAACCCAATATCCCACTCAGTCACATTATCATGACACTGAGCTAATCAGTCCTTGCCCTATCCTAATAATGCAGAGTGCCAGGCTAGGAAGCAAGAAGGATAGATTTGATAAGTCATTGGTTTGACTCGACTGGGAACCAAATCTCCTCCCATACCATTAAGTTAAACAAGTTTGGAATTTCGACAATAAAAGCCTAAATCTCGGCTAAAACATCAGAGCGTGCAGAAACACGTCCGATGGGTCTGGGTCCGAACGCCCGACCTCCTCTCGCTGCCAGAAGAGTTGCAATTGACGTCTCCTAGCAATGCTTTACGGCCGGAAACCCGGTGCCTCGCAAATGGTGGCAATTGCGAGTCGGTCCTGGCGAGTAGCCCGCATTTCCAAATGCGAGTTAATCGGCCAAGCTCGTAATTGTCACAAGCCGAGTAGTCTCGCCCACTTCATATATATATATTTATAAATATACAGAGTAATTATGCATATTGTCATCGGGGGTTGCTCATGTTGCTTCGCCAAGCCAAACTTAATGTTTGTTAATTGTTATTTTCCATCCTAGCAACATCTAAGGTCATATCAGGACTGGTACTGACTTGTGACAGTGTCCACTCATGGCGACTTTATACTGCTGCCCCACTGAGAGACCAGGCCACCAGCACCATGACCTGATATCTCTTGTTTGTTTGTTGTTGTTTTATATCCTGGCAACATCTAAGGTCATATCAGGACGGGTGCCGACTTGTGACAGTGCACACTCATGGCGACTTTATAGTGCTGTCTGACAGCCACTGACAGCATGATCTGATATCCCACTCAGTCCCATTATCCTGACACTGAGCAAACCAGTCCTTACCCTATCCTAATAATGCCAAGCGCAAGGCTAGGAAGCGACAAGTATCAATGTTTAAGTCATTGGTTTGACTCAACCAGGGTTCAAACCCACAGGTTTGGATCCCCCGATATCCCAAAACAGGAGACGGATGCTCAACTCATTCGGGCATTCGGTGTGGTCCCCTTACTTAATGTAAACTAGCCCTTGAATAAATACAACTGTACCACTTTACTGTGCATGGTATATTTAATACCTGCCCATCTTTAACCACACACAAACATCATAACAGTCCACGGTAACATGTACTCATTCATACGTCATAGTCATACTCTCACTTGGTAAGGGGGACTGTCCCTAAATTCTATACGTCTACTTTCCATGAGGCTCTCTACCTTCTCAATGCAGTTTGCACTATTTTCTATTCCAGTCCAGAACGGGTTCATCAAAGGCTGTGGTGTGTGCTATCCTGTCTGTGGGAAAGTGCATATAAAAGGCCCCTTACTGCTCATCGGAAAGAGTAGCCTATGTGACGGCAGCGGGTTTCACCCAAAGAAATATGTCAGAATGACCATATGGTTTACGTCCAATAACCGAAAGAGACAAGAGACGATAACAAAATCAAAGTGCTCTAGAGGCATCGTTAAATAAAACAGGCTTCACTTTCTCTACATCCTCAATTGTGCTTAATGCTCAATTTGGTGCCGACATTCGGTACTTTTCAGCGCATTAAGTAAGCATTAAGTGTGTAATTTGAATACTAATGCTGATTGCTAGACGATGGATTCTATTTTAGTCACCAGTGGACGTCTACTCAGAGCCATGCCTGTCGTGGGTAAATGAAGTAAAAATAGCTCAAGCCCTGTTGTGGAGAGAGCATCTGTCAAATGAGCACTCAGGCCAAAAAGACGAATATTCATGGTTCCGGTTGCATGGGAAAATTTGTTTTGGTTGGTAGGTAGGTTGGTTTGTTTGTCAAAAATTGTTGTCAAACCGCACACTGCAAAAATTCAGTTCTCAAACATGATATTTACACTGGGGTCACTTCATATAGTACTTCTCAAGCTGTGTGTAGATGAGTAGTATATAAACGATTCATACAAGAGATACCGGTGCATGTTTTTTTCTCGCTCTGTTTGCTTTAAACCAATATCATGTCTTAACGTAAGAGTGTGATTTCCCCTTCTCCTCAGAGCGGCAAAACAAAAAGCAACAGGGTCGGTTGGTAACTGGAAACATCAATTAGATTTTTGTTAGGCCTCAGTAGGTTGGACATTATTGCGCATGCGTTACTTTTGTGATGAGCTTGGTTCCCCCTCCTCGAACCTCGGAGGCGAAAGAAAATGGCGTCAACACCTGAACGTTGGTTCAGATCCTCCCCCCCCCCACACCTGCAATCCCCCCCCCCCCACCCCCAACCCGAAGAGGGCAAATGCTGGTGATGTTCTAACCCTGAGGCATGTGTCGCGGCTCTTTAAATAATCTGCAGCGGCGTTGCAAGGTGGTCACCTGACTACCGGTGGTGGAGCGGTGGTCCTCTATAAATAGGTGGATTGCTTTCGCCAACAGATAATTTCGAAAGACCTAACTGAATTCTTTCTTTTTTTTAAACGAAAGTCACCTATTTACAGATTAATTTACAGATCCTATTCTGGCTGCTCTACGCCCTATTGGGGCTCTAATGCCAGCTCGTTAAGGTAAAAAAGAACTTCTTAATTTTTGCACATATATGGAGGTCGGTCGACAGTGCCCTGAAGTCATATAATCGAGGGTGTCCTCTCCAATGTCTAACCAGCCTTCTCTCCAATGCTTCTACCATTGGTGCTTCAACCACTTATGTCCGGCACACACCTCCCGTATAAAACCTAAAACTGCCCGTTTCGTGACTAAGTTTGAGTTTTTTAGTCATTTTCAGTCTTTAAGGTGTGTGACCCCCCTAACACACCTGAGGCTTCCGATTCGCATATAAAACTCAGTTTTAGGTTTTATACGGGAGGTGTGTACGGGGCTTTATAAGATTCGAAAATGAATCGGGCAGCTTTAGTCGGGAAATGGGATGGGTCGGGTTGTGACGGGTGCCGTCGGGCAATCAGTTTTAGCGCGTGAATCGTATACGGTAGGTGTGTACGAGGCTTAAGTCTGGGAGACTGTTCTATGGATCTGTCACTCGAAGGAAAAATGATATGACCTTAGATGTTGATGGGACGTAAAACTGCAACAACCAACCAACAAACAATCATACTGTTGAAGACCTTAAAACATACTGTTGAAGACCTTAAAACAATTATTGTAGCTCTCTAAGGTAGGAGTCATGGTAACCAAGGAAGGAACTACGTGATTAGAGCCCCATAGGAGATTTAGCTCACGTTTAAATGTGAACAGTCAGATAGTGTTAAGCTTCTGCTATTTTAATAGTTAAATACATTAGATTGATCCGTATAATCTACTTTACTTTAGTTTGAAGTAACTTTCAATCTAAGTGATTAATTTGGGAGATTTTTAAGATACCATCGACTTCAGCATTAAGAGGTGTAATTGAATTGACTTGTAACGGATGTTGTTATGAATAACCTGTTTTACCAAAAAGAGAAGGTTACATTTTTGAAGATTTATTTTATATTTTTGAAAGCATGCCCTGCAACTGGGACTATTGTGTTTAACAACTATATTTATGATATTTTCAATGTAAACCTATATTTAATGTGACTGAGTGGGATATCAGGTCATGGTGCCAGCGGCCTGGTCTCCCAGAGGGGCAGCATGATAAAGTCACAAGTGGGTACCCATCCTGATATGACCTTAGATGTTGCGAGTGCCAGCGGCCTGGTCTCCCAGAGGGGCAGCATTCTAAAGTCACAAGTGGGTACCCATCCTGATATGACCTTAGATGTTGCGAGGACATAAAACTCCAACAAACAAACTGACAAACTTATGGGCCTGTCACATTATGACGCTTCTCGCCAGCGCGCCGCCAAAACGCAAAATCACCTTTAATCGTCGAGAAACATCAAACTTTTCGGTGTCAGCGCAACGTATTGGTAGCGTGCGGCCGACGTTGTGAGAAAAAAACTAAAATGTTTGGCGTGCCGTCCTGATATGACCTTAGATGTTGCTAGGACATAAAACAACAACAAACAAACAAAGCAACAGTTTGGCGCAATGAGCCTCACGCGCGCGCGGCATGTGCCTAGCGTTCGCATAACGTTATTCCATCGCGTTCAACGTATCTCGACGCGCCCCTAACGTTGTCATAATGTTAGCACCCGGGTGTTGTCGCACGTCAAAAGTTGTGTGCAAGCGCAAAACTTCGCCGATACCCTGACGCACGCCGCCGACCTTCACCAACCGTCAACGAATACCAACGCGTGCCTAACGCGTGCGTAACACTTCCTGAGGTATCCTGATCACATATGTCGACGCGCGTTGGCGAGAAGCGTCATAATGTGACAGCACCATAACAGTTAGCAGACAAAAATCAAAACCAATTTTAAACAAATCTAGCTTTCTTTGTCTGCAACGAACATCATACACACAGCAGCTACCTTTATTTACAAGTCGCCACTTATGAAGTTCAGTGCTTTCAATTAGTAGACCATCTTAGACCTACTCAAGAAAGATCTGACAACATGCTGTCTACTCTTTCTGCAAGCTGGCTGAGAAGGGAAAGCCTCTGACGCAGGAGAGGAGGATGGTAACACAAATAGTGAAACTTCACCCCTTAAGACTTGGTCGTAATGCGAAGCATTACGTTTGATGCGAGGAGAGGAAGAGACCCTCCCCCGCCCCCCGTGTCGCGCAGCATTCGCGCCTCACCCGACGCCTGCCCCTCACCCTCCCCCGCCCTCCCCCGGGCCGGCAGCTTTCGCACTCACCTGCTGTCGCCTGCCCCCCTCCTCTTCCCTTATAAGGCCGCCTGCCGGCCTCCCTCAGGCACTCGCCCTCCTGCCGCCGTCCAGCTCTCTGCCCTCTTTTCCTGCTTTGGACCTCACCTCGCCGGACTCCACCTCGGACCGCTGCAACTCCTCAGGCCGCCCCAAACATGCCAGGACAAGGCAAGGGCTCCCGGACGACCGCCCTGGCCACGCCGGGGCCCTCCTGCGCGGACGCAGGCCCCCGACACTCCCCGCCCACGCCTTGGTGCGGGTGGGGGGGGGGGGGGGGTCTCCGGGGAGGCTCGGTGCGCCTCATCTGCCGCTCCACCCCTACCTCCCCCGCCCGTGCTCGTCAGGAACCAGGTCTGCCTGCCTGCCTGCCTGCCTGCCTGCCATCACCTAGGTCTGCCTGCCTGCCTGCCTGCCATCACCTAGGTCTGCCTGCCTGCCTGCCATCACCTAGTTCTGCCTGCCTGCCTGCCATCACCTAGGTCTGCCTGCCTGCCTGCCATCACCTAGGTCTGCCTGCCTGCCTGCCTGCCTGCCATCACCTAGGTCTGCCTGCCTGCCTGCCATCACCTAGGTCTGCCTGCCTGCCATCACCTAGGTCTGCCTGCCTGCCATCACCTAGGTCTGCTTGCCTGCCTGCCTGCCTGCCATCACCTAGGTCTGCCTGCCTGCCATCACCTAGGTCTGCCTGCCTGCCATCACCTAGGTCTGCTTGCCTGCCTGCCTGCCTGCCATCACCTAGGTCTGCCTGCCTGCCTGCCATCACCTAGGTCTGCCTGCCTGCCTGCCTTCACCTAGGTCTGCCTGCCTGCCATCACCTAGGTCTGCCTGCCTGCCTGCCTGCCTGCCTGCCTCACCGCAGTCACCATCGGATTGATGGTCACCCACGTCACCCAGCCATGGCACCCTAGGTCTGCCTGCCTGCCATCACCTAGGTCTACCTGCCTGCCATCACCTAGGCCTGCCTGCCATCACCTAGGTCTGCCTGACATCACTGCCTGCCATCACCTAGGTCTGCCTGCCTGCCTGCCTTCACCTAGGTCTGCCTGCCTGCCTGCCATCACCTAGGTCTGCCTGCCTGCCTCACCGCAGTCACCATCGGATTGATGGTCACCCACGTCACCCACGTCACCCAGCCATGGCACCCTAGGTCTGCCTGCCTGCCATCACCTAGGTCTACCTGCCTGCCATCACCTAGGCCGGCCTGCCTGCCTGCCATCACCTAGGTCTGCCTGCCTGCCTGCCTGCCTGCCATCACCTAGGTCTGCCTGCCTGCCTGCCATCACCTAGGTCTGCCTGCCTGCCATCACCTAGGTCTGCCTGCCTGCCATCACCTAGGTCTGCCTGCCTGCCTGCCATCACCTAGGTCTGCCTGCCTGCCTGCCTGCCATCACCTAGGTCTGCCTGCCTGCCATCACCTAGGTCTGCCTGCCTGCCCTCCTCCAAGGAGCAGACCACAGCCCAGCCCAGCCTCACAGGAACCCTCTGCCAACATCACATCTCAGGAGCGGGCCTCCCTTTTTTGGCCGCCCGCTCCCCCTCCACCTAGGCCCCGGACCTCCTCCCCCCAGGCCTCAGGAGCGGGCCTCCTTTTTTTTGGCCGCCCGCTCCCCCTCCACGTAGGCCCCGGACCCTCCTCCCAACCAGACCTGCATATCCGGGCTCCCGCCTCGGGCCCCCCGTGCCCCCGCCTCGGGCGCGCCTCGAGCCCTCTCCTTACTCTTTGGCGGAGGGCTCCTCGGCCCCCCCTCTACCAGAACTCTGACATTGCTCCTTATGAGCCCCTCCTGTATTTATCTTTCTGCTCCTCATGAGCCCCTCACTGCATTGCTCCTCCCGAGCCTGTTTATTTGCTCCTCATGAGCCCTTCCTTGCTTTTTTCCTCCTCAGCCTGCTTATTACCTTCCTCTGTATGCTCTGTTTGAGGCGTTAATAAACGCCTTTTCTTTCCACCCCCGCCTTGCCTTCTTCCTTTTCGCGCATCAGCCACAAATGCCTTATGGCGTGCTTGCGGCGACCATAAGTCGCCGCATCGGCCAGACGGCATGGTGGGTTGTGGTCGCTGCACGGTGACCATACATTTTTCCGCTCGCCGCAAGGGGTAGCAGGTGCTTTAAGTTGAAGTTATCTTAACTTCGGAAAATCGCAACGCCGCAGGCCGCAATCCCACTGCAGCACCGTACGGTCACTTGCGGCGGGATTGCGGTTTTTACAATTCGTTCTCACTATTACTATATTCGTTCATGGTGGTAGCTAGAAAGAAGGAAACCATTTTGTCAAACAATTCAAATATCAAATCTGTTTCTTCAACTTCCCCTTCATCCTCATAGTCGTTGAACTCCTCTTTCTCTTTTCTTTGAGTGCCTTTTGGTGGCATTTTGATCGCTCGCTTTTGTTTGCATATATGCTGTGGTGTGGCATGGTGCAGTGTGTGGGTGGTGTAGCGACAAAAATAAGTAAGATGCTGTATGGTGACCTATGCCTTGCGGTGACCATACAATTTGTGAATAGATCAACTGCAGACCGCAACATTTACATAAACCGCAAGACACGCCCCAGACCGAAGCGCCGTACGGTGACCACATCATTTGTGTCCTAGGCATTAGAGAACAACACCCACTCATGGCTGAAGGGACAAAGGTGTTGTGTATGGGAGGTTCCAAAGTTTAAGTTGATCAAAATGAGTTATTTGCTGGTAAGCTTCTATAGTTCCGCCTCATTGTGGATGACTGAGCTTATCACGTGACAATGGACGGTTAGTTGGTTGTAGTTTTATGTCCTGGCAACATCTAAGGTCATATCCGGATGGATACGGACTTCTGACAGTGCACACTCATGGCGACTTTATAGTGCTGCCACACTGGAAAATCAGGCCACCGACACCATGACCTGATATTCCACTCAGTCACATTATCCTGACACCAAGCCAACCAGTCCTTGTCCTATCCTAATAATTGCGAGTGCCCAGCTAGGAAGTTGTTTGTTTGTTGTTGTTTTACGTCCTAGTAACATCTAAGGTCATATCAGGACGGGTACTGACTTGTGACAGTGCGCACTCAGGGTGACTTTATAGTGCTGCCCCACTGGGACACCAGGCCACCAGCACCATGACCTGATATCCCACTCAGTCACATTATCCTGACACTGAGCCAACCAGTCCTTGCCCTATCCTAATAATGCTGAGCGCCAGGCTAGGAAGCGAGAAGTATCAATTTTTAAGTCATTGGTTTGACTCGACCAGGATTCGAACCCACAAACTCATGGGTTCGGATCTCCCGACCTCCCAAAACAGGAGACGGACACTCTACTCATTCGGACACCCCGTCTGGTCTCGGCTAGAAAGTGACAAGTATCAATTTTTAAGTCATTGGTTTCACTCGACCACGGATTGAAACCACGGGTAGGAATCCCACTGGTCAGTGTCAGGATAATGTGACTGAGTGGGATGTCAGGTCATGGTGCTGGCGGCCTGGTCTCCAAGTGAAGCAGCACTATAAAGTCGACATGAGTGTGCACTGTCACAAGTCGGCACCCCTCCGGATATGACTTTAGATGTTACCAGGACATAAAGCCCCAACAACAACATGATTGTGTTGTAAACAAAGGAGTCGGGAATTTGGAGGCCTCGTTTTCGACCGAACTCGGACGAGGTGAATGGATGGCACACAGATCTGTCTGATTGCATGGATCGTTGTTTGAATTAGCATACCGTGACTCCTGATACTAGCCACAGTATGACGTGGTGTAAAATATTCCGATAAAACGCATTGATGGGGAATGCAAATGGTATATAATGGAGTACAAATGGTCTATTAATGTAAATGATGTATAGGGCCAGGTGCATGAATGTAGTTATGTAGTTGCTGGTGATTCTTTACTTATGGTCAATAGTCATTGTGGATTAGGTAGATAGTGTGAATGAGTCACTAGTGATAGTGTGTAAGGAGCCTCAAGAGCTCTACTCACTACCCCCTCCCCCCCAACTGTTAGTCACGGATCACCACACACAGCTCAGGCAGGTGGTGGCTAAGCAGCCACACCGCATGGTGGTGGTGGGAAGATCACGGGAGCCATAGTGACACAGGAATGCTTACTGTTCATTGGTGGAACTAGAAATGCTTGTTGCTGATTGGCGATAATGGTCAGGTGGTATGCCATACCAGATCCATGTACCACTATATAATAATAAACCTGAGGCTACAAGCTCTCACTCTACTTTCATTCTTTATACTCTTCCTTTCTCTTCTTGCCTGTATTTATTTCATATAGCCTGCCTACAGAAATCACACAAGATGCCAGCTGTCGATTTCACAGTGGGTTCAAAGGACCCTCACGGAACCAGTTACAATGTCCGTTATATCGCAGTGTCCGCTGTACACAGTACAGTGTGGGTCCAAAGGACACTCACGAAACCAGTTACAATGTCCATTATATCGCACTGTCCGCTGTACACAGTCAGACGTGGGTCCAAAGGACCCTCATGGAACCAGTTACAATGTCCGTTATATTGCACTGTCCGCTGTACACAGTATGACGTGGGTCCAAAGGACACTCACGGAACCAGTTACAATGTCCATTATATCGCACTGTCCGCTGTACACAGTATGACGTGGGTTCAAAGGACACTCACGGAACCAGTTACAATGTCCATTATATCGCGGTGTCCGCTGTACACAGTGCAGTGTGGGTCCAAAGGACACTCACAGAACCAGTTACGATGTCCATTATATCGCAGTGTCCGCTGTACACAGTATGACGTGGGTTCAAAGGACCCTCACGGAACCAGTTACAATGTCCGTTATATCGCACTGTCCGCTGTACACAGTATGACGTGGGTCCAAAGAACACTCATGGAACCAGTTACAATGTCCATTATATTGCAGTGTCCGCTGTACACAGTATAGTGTAGGTCCAAAGGACACTCACAGAACCAGTTACAATGTTCATTATATCGCTGTGTCCGCTGTACACAGTATGACGTGGGTCCAAAGGACACTCACAGAACCAGTTACAATGTCCATTATATTGCAATGTCCGCTGTACACAGTATGACGTGGGTTCAAAGGACCCTCACAGAACCAGTTACAATGTCCGTTATATTGCAGTGTCCGCTGTACACAGTACAGTGTGGGTCCAAAGGACACTCACAGAACCAGTTACAATGTCCATTATATCGCAGTGTCCACTGTACACAGTACAGTGTGGGTTCAAAGGACACTCACAGAACCAGTTACAATGTCCATTATATCGCACTGTCCGCTGTACACAGTATGACGTGGGTCCAAAGGACCCTCACGGAACCAGTTACAATGTCCATTATATTGCAGTGTCCGCTGTACACAGTACAGTGTGGGTCCAAAGGACACTCACAGAACCAGTTACAATGTCCATTATATCGCACTGTCCGCTGTACACAGTATGACATGGGTCCAAAGGGCCCTCACGGAACCAGTTACAATGTCTGTTATATCGCAGTGTCCGTTGTACACAGTACAGTGTGGGTCCAAAGGACACTCACAGAACCAGTTACAATGTCCATTATATCGCACTGTCTGCTGTACACAGTATGATGTGGGTCCAAAGGACCCTCACGGAACCAGTTACAATGTCCGTTATATTGCAGTGTCCGCTGTACACAGTACAGTGTGGGTCCAAAGGACACTCACAGAACCAGTTACAATGTCCATTATATCGCAGTGTCCGCTGTACACAGTACAGTGTGGGTTCAAAGGACACTCACAGAACCAGTTACAATGTCCATTATATCGCAATGTCCGCTGTACACAGTATGACGCGGGTCCAAAGGACACTCACGGAACCAGTTACAATGTCCGTTATATTGCAGTGTCCGTTGTACACAGTACAGTGTGGGTCCAAAGGACACTCACAGAACCAGTTACAATGTCCATTATATCGCACTGTCCGCTGTACACAGTATGACGTCGGTCCAAAGGACACTCACGGAACCAGTTACAATGTCCGTTATATTGCAGTGTCCGCTGTACACAGTACAGTGTGGGTCCAAAGGACACTCACAGAACCAGTTACAATGTCCATTATATCGCACTGTCCGCTGTACACAGTATGACATGGGTCCAAAGGACACTCACGGAACCAGTTACAATGTCCGTTATATTGCAGTGTCCGCTGTACACAGTATGACGTGGGTCCAAAGAACACTCACGGAACCAGTTACAATGTCTGTTATATCGCTGTGTCCGCTTTACACAGTTCAGTGTGGGTCACAGTACAGGGTTCAATACCACCGCGACAATATTTACCCCCCCCCCCCAAATAAAAATAAAAAGTTGACCAATAAGCACCACACAGGCTGGATGATAACCTCTGAAATCATACCTGGCGCGATTGCCTAATTCATAGAGCGTGGGACTCACGTGCGGAAGGTCGGAGTTCGGTTCCCGGTTGAATTAAACCAATGACTTTAAAATTGACACTTGTCGCTTCCTAGCCTGGTGCTCGTCATTAATAGGATAGGGCAAGGACTGGTTAGCTCAGTGTCAGGATTACTGTGACTGAGTGGGATATCGGGTCATGGTGCGGGTGGCCTGATTTCAAAGTGGAGCAGCACTATAAAGTTGTCATGAGCGCGCACTGTCACAAGTCACTACCCATCCTGATATGTATAAATTGTTAAGTCATTGGTTTGACTCGACCAGGAACCCGGACGTGAGCCTCGTGCTCTACCAAGATAGCCACCGTGCCTGGTGGCTCAAAATTCAAATGGACCACAATGCATGCGGCTGTGGTTATGCAATGAGCCGACAGCAGAAATCACATTTGAAATGGACTCGCTGAACAAAGAAGGCTGCCAGAGTGGGAGGTAGGCCTACATAGATAAACTGCGCTCTTTGTTCTTGATTTTTGAGGGGGAGCAGGATGTAGCTCAAGCGGTAGAGTGTCCACCTGTGAAGATGTTGGTCATCCTATCGATCCTGCTCAGTGGACCCATTTGCAGTTTGGGCTATTTTCCGTTCCAACCAATGGTCCACAACTGGTTCATCAAAGGTTGTGGTATGTGCTGTTCTGTCTGTGGGAAAGTGTGTATAACAGACCCTGTGCTGCTTATTGGAAAGAGTAGCCTAAGTGGCGGCAGAGGGTTTCCCCCCAAAGAAATACGTGATAAAGCAATCAACCTACCGTTGATGACCTTTGCGTGTGGTCGGATTTCACCTGGGTGGTCAGTGCACCTCACTACACTCATTACCCTGGAAATGTAAGTCTCATTTACAATTACGAATATCCAGGTCGCGCACTCACAGTACATAAACAGGGATGGTTCAATGTGACTGAGTGGGATATCAGGTCATGGTGGTGGTGGCCTGATCTCCTAGTGGGACAGCACTATAAAGTCGCTATGAGCGCGCACTGTTATAAGTCGGTACCCGTCCTGATATGATCTTAGATGTTGCCAGGAGATAAAACTCCAACAACCAACCAACCATACGTGTTACAGTTATATAGGTATTTACACACATTTTCTGAAATTAAAGTGTAAAATTCTGAAATTAAAGTACACACAATGCCATAAGTAATGAATATGAAGTACATCAAATACATGACCTGATATCACACTCAGTCACATTATCCTGACACTGAGCCAACCAGTTCTTGCCCTATCCTAACAATGCAGAGCGCCGGGTTAGGAAGCGACAAGTATCAATTTTAAAGTCATCGGTTTGACTCGACCAGGTGTAATAATGACGGGACTCGGCCGTCTGAACCCCAAACATTAATAGTCTCCACAGGTGTGTTCTGACAATTGTCTGTCACTTCCCACCTGTCGTTACTCTCAACAACTCATAAGGAATAAAGGATGACAAGTCACGCAAAATTGACAGTGAAGAGGCTGTGCTTTATTGGCATCAACCCCTGTTCACCTACTGGCGACCTATCAACCGCACTCCTTACCAACTGCCCACACAGATCCTCATTACTCCTACTTGTGTATATCAGAATCAGTGCCTACAACCCATTGAACCTGGGTCCAATGGTTGTTGCACACAGCTCAGTACCTTTTGGAATAGAAGTTGCTAGTTCAAGTGTAGAGAGTGGAGTCCTCTGCTGGAGTGTCCAGCCAAGAGTGCCTAGAGTGCGGTATGTGTGTCAGGTATAAGGAATGCAGGTGACTGGGCTCATACAGCCAGCCAATCAGACACCCTCTACAGCCTGGGTGGGCGACGCCTTAATAGGGGGCAACTGTCACTCAACCCCAACTGCAGGTGGTGTCCATAATGTATGGCTGGGTGTGCTTGTCCATCAGTAACAGGTGGTTGCAGACAGTCAAAACAAACACATATCAATGCTTCTCTCCCTCTTTGCACTCTTTCTGGTGCAGGAAGGGAACATTTCAATAATTATTAACCGTCTCTTAAGTATGAACATCACATCACAATCTCGGTCGCTATGTGTTATCACTTTTCCACATAGGCGCTTATGTCACAAAGCGAGTGGGGCACCCATTGCTTCTCTGTTACATAATCCTGGTCCCCACTCCGTCGCCCGAGAATAATAATGTTTTTTGCCAATATATAAATCCGAACCAAAAATCCGTATATTTGTACACAAAATTAGAAGGCTCGAATCCCACGATCTACCAAAACGAGAAACGGACGGACTCTCAACTCATTCGGCCATCCCATCTGGCAGTCTGGTCGGTTATCACTAATGGAGCGGCACTGCCTGGTTTAATTCCGTCAGCCCTCACTAACCGGAATTTGCGCCTCTGCCATTCCGCTCTCATTGGCCGGGATAGGCGGTGCAACTGACCACGCCCGTTCCAGCCGCCTCCCCGCATACACCCCCCCCCCCCCCCCTTTGCTGGACTTTCTAGAAAGCGGTGGAATGATTCCGCGAGAACAGGAGCGACTGGCCACTGTACATTGTATGAGATTAGCGGGACTCTGGTTTACCTCAGCTGGAGATCAAACAGGAAGCGAGTGCTCTATTCAATTGCTGACGCTCAAGTACCTCTGGATGAGAGTGACTAAGGCTCAAAGAAATTCAGGTAGAGTGAAATCCCGTTGTAATGTGATCATTGGGGGTCCATGAAATGTCATCGCGAAAACAGCGGGATCGCACTAAATCGGGGTTCGGTTAACAGAATTACTTTTGAATTAAAGAATTCTGGGTGCAATGAATCATTGCGTTATATCCAAATTCGCATTAAATTGAGGCACATTTCTTTTTTTTAAATCAATCAATCAATAGTTCCGTCCTCTAGTCGAGGGTTGGATGCAATGGTTCTCCACTTGTCCCAATGGTGTGCTGTTCTGATAGACTGTGAATAATTCAAGCCTGTCCACTGTGAAATATTTGTAAACCATGATGTTCTTGGGTCTCCCTCTCCCTCTGCTGCCATTCACCTTCCCTTCCAACAATGTACGGTATATTGAACTCTGACGAATGACGTGGCCAAAATAAATAAGTTTCTTTGTCTGTATAGTGGCAAACAAGCTTTTCTTATTTTTAATTTTTTTGAGAACTTCTTTGTTGGTGAAACAAATAGTTTAAAAAAATTTCCTCTGAACATATATGTTGTCAGCGCCGAAGCACTGATCTTCCAGGCGTTGAAAGGATCGCGTTTGGGTTTGTACGTGGTGATGAGGGAGTGAAGTGTGCTGCATTCTGTGCAGCAGCACATGCACTCTGATACAATTTCCTTTTTCTTTTTGTGCGATGGTTTATTTACCCTGTCCATAATAGAGTAGAAAAAATAAATACATATATGCCAAGAAAATCCAAAAAAAAACTAACATAGGCTATTAACCATACCAACCAACTATCTATCTGCTACTGAAATGCAGGCAATCAAATACCTTATCAGCAGCTACTGTGTGGTAAGATAACACCAACACTACAACTGGCCAGCATTGAAAACAAGCCTGGGTACCCGAGCTTATATGCTATGGACAATATAAATACAGCCTCAATATAAAAATAAATTTAAAAAAAGCTGCATCGTGGCTTGTTTTCATCACTGTATATAACAGCAATAGTCTCAATTTGGTAGTAGCCTTGTCATTTCAGCTGTTAGTAGTTATGTTCGTTTTGTGTGGGGTTTCAATAAAAGTGGGGAGTAGCCCATGCTGTATAGTGTGCACTCAATATAGTTCAGGAATGAGTCTCCTGCAGCAAACAAAGTTTGTTTGTTTGTTTGTTTATTGTTGTTTCACGTCATATCAGGACGGGCACAAAGTATGTACAGCAAGGCAGATCTAATGCATAGTTGTACATTAATGGTTCAACCATAAAGGCCCTGTCAGACCTTGCCGGACTGGGGAACCGGACACTGTCCAGTACTGTACAGAGATGTTCGGGTACCGTCCGGTACCCATCCGGCGGTGTCTGGCGGTCTCCGGTACAAGTTTTGAACGTGTTCAAAACTTCTGCCGGACACCGCCGGACTGATGTGTCCGGTTGGTGTCCGGTATGTCCGGTACCCATCCTTACATGACAGGTACCCATCCATTGGTGTCCGGTTTGTCCGGTACATGTCCGGTACCCACCCTTTACATGTCCGGTTCTCGTCCGGTACATGTACGGTGCATGTACGGTACTTGTCTGATTGCCCGGTGCCAATTGACCCAATTCCGCTCCATTTCGATACATTTTGTGTAACGGAGAGCATCGGACTAGAAAATTCTTTGTCCGTTGGTCTCCGGTACTCAATCCGGTACGTGTGACAATGACTTAAGCTGTGGTTGAATAGCAGTAAGATGTAGCTATAGTTTTGGTGTACTCTTTTACTAGTGAGATGCTATGTATTATAATGAGGTTAATAGAACCTTCTTATTTCCCTAATAGTAACATGGGAGTGGCCTTCGGGATGTAGGGTGTTCAGCCACCTCACGTTCACCACAGTTTTTTGTTTGTTTGTTGTTGTTTTACATCCTAGCAACATCTAAGGTCATATCAGGACCCGTGCCGACTTGTGACAGTTCGGACTCATGGTGATTTTTATAGTGCTGCCCCACTGGAAGACTAGGCCGCCAGCAGCATGACCTGATATCCCACTCAGTCACATTCTCCTGACACTGAGGCAACCAGTCCTTGTCCTATCCTAATAATGCCGAGCGCCAGGCCAGGAAGCGACAAATATAAATTGTTAAGTCATTGGTTTGAATCGACCAGGGTTCGACCCCACGACCCTACGATCTACCATCATTCGGCCATCCCGTCTGGTCACGTTCACGACAGTCAACTCAAATCAAGTCACTGATATTGGAAAACCTATGATTCTGTCTGTAGGTCCTGGCAGTTACACTCCAGGGAAACTTAATTTGTCATTTATTATGCGCTTTGCTTGACAAAGTGAAGGATCATTCTTTAAAACTGGGCACAAAAGTGTGACATGGAAACCAAAAGGGAAAACCTTCCAAATAATAGCAAAAAACCTTCCAAATAATAGCCTAATCCAATGTCATATGATGGTTTGCATGTTGTGCATATGTCAGAGTTGAAAAAAATGAATTTCACTTTTTGAATTAGATCTTATACAAATTGAGCAATACATTAATATCACTTGTGTAACATGAACAACAAATACACATCCAGAACCTCATTTTAACATATACAACATAGTCAAACAAGATTTTATTGATTACTCTTAAGGAGACAAGGTTATATGACTTATAAGAAAAAAGTTGAAAAATAAGTTGAAAAAAAGTTTGGCTACATGCATAGTGTAAATGTGTAAACTTTCACATTTTCACATTAGCACAGAATCATATAAGTAAACTTTCAATTTCTTTCTTGGGATAGCTTCAATAAATGTACTATTGCTAACATTCTTAATGCACAGCAGTTACATTAATTATTTGACTTGCAATCAATAAAAGAAAGAACAAATTATCAGCATCGTAATGTGGAAACCAAATATGTGGTGCCCAGTTTTAAAGAATGGCCCTGAAAAGACCGCCAGTATTGACAGACAGTCAGTGGAATGACTACACCGCTGTATTAAAGGTACTGTCATGGGGGTGATGAAAATGGGAAATATTGCGTCTAGAGCGGGACTCGAACCCACATCTGTTTGCATTCCGGGCCAGTGTGCTAACCATTACACCACCTAGGCTCCCTGATATCAACACACTACCCACGCCTACCTGTCTATGCGCCTCCTTGCCTGAGAGGTCAGTGCAGACCACTACACTCGTCCCCCTGGAATTGTAAGTCTTTTTAATGCTTACAATTACATACATACAGGCAATGCAACACACTTACATACACAGGGTAGGTTCAACAACTATACAGCACGTAGCTTGTACGGGATCATGGTCACAGCAACCAGTATCATGGGGGTGATGAAAATGGGAAATATTGTGCCTAGAGTGGGACTCGAACCCACATCTCTTTGCATTCCGGGCCAGTGTGCTAACCATTACACCACCTAGGCTCCCTGATATCAACACACTACCCATGCCTACCTGTCTATGCGGCTCCTTGCCTGAGAGGTCAGTGCAGACCACTACACTCGTCCCCCTGGAATTGTAAGTCTTTTTAATGCTTACAATTACATACTTACAGGAAATGTAATGCACTTACATACACAGGGTAGGTTCAACAACTATACAGCACGGAGCTTGTATGGGATCATGGTCACGGCAACCAGTATCATGGGGGTGATGAAAATGGGAAATATTGTGCCTAGAGCGGGACTCGAACCCACATCTCTTTGCATTCCGGGCCAGTGTGCTAACCATTACACCACCTAGACTCCCTGATATCAACACACTACCCACGCCTACCTGTCTATGCGCCTCCTTGCCTGAGAGGTCAGTGCAGACCACTACACTCGTCCCCCTGGAATTGTAAGTCTTTTAATGCTTACAATTACATACATTCAGACAATGCAACACACTTACATACACAGGGTAGGTTCAACAACTATACAGCACGTAGCTTGTACGGGATCATGGTCACGGCAACCAGTATCATGGGGGGTGATGAAAATGGGAAATATTGTGCCTAGAGCGGGACTCGAACCCACATCTCTTTGCATTCCTGGCCAGTGTGCTAACCATTACACCACCTAGGCTCCCTGATACCAACACACTACCCACGCCTACCTGTCTATGCGCCTCCTTGCCTGAGAGATCAGTGCAGACCACTACACTCGTCCCCCTGGAATTGTAAGTCTTTTAATGCTTACAATTACATACATTCAGACAATGCAACACACTTACATACACAGGGTAGGTTCAACAACTATACAGCACGTAGCTTGTACGGGATCATGGTCATGGCAACCAGTATCATGGGGGTGATGAAAATGGGAAATATTGTGCCTAGAGTGGGACTCGAACCCACATCTCTTTGCATTCCGGGCCAGTGTGCTAACCATTACACCACCTAGACTCCCTGATATCAACACACTACCCACGCCTACCTGTCTATTCGGCTCCTTGCCTGAGAGGTCAGTGCAGACCACTACAGGACCTTAAAGCCGCATAGTCCAATGAAGCCGCAAAACTTTAAAACCAAAGCAATTATCTACAATTGATTCTACATATCTAACTTAGATGCTGACGCATGTATTAAACATCTGTTTCTGCATAGAAAGGAATACTGAGACAATTTAATAGAACCTGTTACTGCAGAAGCCTGTTGTAAAGTCTACGGCTGGAATCTGTGGCTGGGTAGGCAGGCTATAGTGAAATCAATACAGGCAAAGAGAAAGGAAGAGTATAAAGTGTGAAAGAAGAGAGAGAGAGACACGCCATCTGGTTTATTATTTATATGGTACATGGATCCAGTATAGTGTATCACCCCACCCCATTCTCCCAATGAGAAACAAGCATTTCTAGCTCTACCAATAGGATCCAGCATTCCTGGTCGCCATGGTTACCAGTGATCTGCCCACCACCACCAAGCTGTGTGGCTCCCATGGCCACCACCTGCCTTGAGAATGAGTGTGGTGATCCTGACTAGCAGAGGGGGTAGTGGGTAGTGTGTAGGGCTCTGAGTGCCCCTTACACACATCCCTGCCTGTAGTATATGGTAGGTCCGAACACAACGAGAGCTAGAGTGTAACTGCTTTATTATATCCACGTCACGCACCTGGCCGGCATGTGATCTCCACAGGTCGTCCAACTACTCGCGTCCATAGCACGCATGCCTTACAATGACAGCACCACTATATCTATTTACCTATCAATAAACCACCAGCAACGACATAAACACATTTATGCACCTGCCTATGTATACCTGTTTCACAATAGAACATTTGCATTCCCACACCAATGCTTATTATCGGAATATTTTACACTATGGTGTCAGAGTTTTGGTGTGCTTGCCTAAACTAAATTGACATGTTTGCACTTCAAATAACTCAAAAGTTAGCCATTTAAAATAAAAGTTACTTCAAACTAATGAAAAGTAGATTGTAGCGATCTATCTGATATAATTTATCTCAGAAAATTACAGAAACGCAAAACCATCAGACTATGCAACTTCAAACAAAATTAAGTGAAATTAATTTTTATTTTAAACTGACATTTTGTCAGGTGTTCATTATCATAGAGCTGGGATTAAGTAAACCCCACATTGCTGGACCCAATTGATCGATTGGGGTTTCACGTCCTAGCATCATCTGAGGTCATTTAAAGATTAGCACAAGCTTGTGACATTGCTGGTCGCTTTAAAGTTCAGTGCCATTGAGATACCATTGTAAAATTTTCTGATCTAATGGCATGAGGATCAATGTGAAATTACTATAATAAATTGCAACTTGTCTATATAATGGTAAATGGTGATATATAAAAGCCAAAGGCATATGAGGGATATGTGGAGTTGGTAAACTATTACTCATTAGGTATAGAAATTGTATAGTAAAATAGTCTTTGGAGGAGTGTCACTTCTTAGATAGTCTTTGGAGGAGTCACCTCACATACCCCCTCCCCCCATGGTGTTATTTATGGATCATTGGCCACCACAAGGCACTGTAGCCAGCATAACAAGGCCTTGGATACAACAGATTGAACCCTGATTGGTGGATCAACCCATGTGACCACTGCCATCTTGGATTCTAGAAACCTATATAAAGTAATAAATGAAGGAGTCTCACTCTCCTTCTTTCACTCTTTACCTACTTGCCTTCATTACCTGTATTGATTTCTCTTGGCTTGTCCACACCACCCACACGACCAGCCGGCGACTTTACACCATGGTACCACTGGCACCATGAGGCAATGTCTCCTGTAGTCCTATTAACCTGACACTGAGCTACGTGAAGTAAAATAATGATGTGATTAAAAATGTAATTTGCCTTCAGCAGGCGGCGGTAAACATCAGGATTTAAGCGTTTGCAAAATCATGAAAAATGAATGCAAAATTAAGGGAACAAAATAAAAATTCAAATATATTTGTTAAACAATCATGACTCTGAAACTAATGGACTGATTTACTTTTATTACATATATTTGTAATCAGAATGATAAGATCTTTCTAACTGTACCATTTGTAAATTAACTTCATGAAATGAAAAAAATCAGTTTGGAGTGTGCTTATTCGCTGGGCATTATTTAGGTCTGAACCATGGCTGGGGGCTGCTGTTTTCAAAGTGAGATTTGTACAATCCTCCAGCCGCTCTTCAGCTGTTACAGTGACATGAGCCAGAGTTTGATTACAAAGTTGGATCGGCTTTCTCTGTGAAATAGAACTGCAACCCGCTTAGACTCACTGGTCGTTAATTAGAGAGAACGGCTATAAAGATGCAGTTCGCTACAATAGAGTTCCCCAATGAAAGTACCACAAAGCCAGCGTTGACTAATTAAGTGAATTTGAAGCCATTTGATGCTTTGCGTTAACCTATGGAATTTCATGTATTCCATCCTTACCTGACAAAAGTGACATCACAAAATAATCAGTGTCAGGATAATGTGACTGAGTGGGATATCAAGTCATGATGCTGGCAGCCTGGTCTCCCAGTGGGGCAGCACAATAAAATCGCCATGAGGGCGGACTGTCACAAAAAGTAAAGCTTGTTTTATTTAACGACGCCTCTAGATCACATTGATTTTCATATCATCAGCTATTGGACATCAAACATATGGTCATTCTGATAAATTTCTTTGGAGGAAACCCGCTGCCGGCACATAGGCTACTCTTTCCGATAAGCAGCAAGGGGTCTTTTATATGCACTTTCCCACAGACAGGACAGTGCACACAACAGCCTTTGATGAACCAGCTGTGGACCACTGGTTGATTCTATCACAAGGCGGTACCCGTCCTGATATGACCATAGATGTTGCCAGGACGTCAAACTCCCAACAACCAACCTTCATTCATGCCCAGTTGAACTGAACCTAAGCCATTCTAATCAGGAGGGCATTGCTGTCAATTCTAACGCTTCGCCTCTCAATCATTGCATGGATAACATGGACAAATGACTGTGCTTCCGGTTCAAATTAGATGTCAATTGGAGGAGAATTGCTCCAATCAGGTATGTGTCTGATTGATGCCACCTAGTGTGTGAGCCGACCCACAAAATAGGGCTCGTTACTATAGGGGTGGGGGGGGGGGGTCAAATGCCCACGATAATTTTCTTCAAGCTATGTATCCCTCGAGTTCATTTCAGCATGATAGCAATCAATACGGTGTAACTTGTTGATATTACAGCATCTCAAAGTGACCCCCCTCATATGCCAAGTTTTCAATGTTATA
Source organism: Branchipolynoe longqiensis (assembly GCA_030323885.1). Lineage (NCBI taxonomy): Eukaryota > Metazoa > Annelida > Polychaeta > Phyllodocida > Polynoidae > Branchipolynoe > Branchipolynoe longqiensis. The sequence goes on from CM059196.1 coordinate 2,237,095, forward strand.
ACAGTTTGTTTTTTTGGCACGTAAACACGCAGAAGCTAAATACAATGCTGAAATATCATTCTAATTGTGATAGATATCACATTTGATGTTGATACATATATTCATCCTAAATATATTGAAAACAGGATTACATTACAAATCTTAGAAACCTTCCTCATCCTCCTCGATGTCCTCATACTCACTGTCTTCGGTGGAAGGCTTGTTTTCAAAGCACCTCAGGCCACACAGATCGTAGATTTGAGACATTTTAGCAGACACTCACATGTAGGTAACCTACATGATCTGGTGCACTTACATGACAACAAATCTAACACCGACTGTGGAGCTGGTTATCCATCCATCCAGTCACTCTCCAAAGTGCCCCCGTCGTTTGTATTTGTGGGAGGGTTAAAGTAGACATGTGTGGGAAGGGTTAAAGTTGCATGGTCCGATGAAATATCATTTTGTCAAAATTAAAACAACTACTTACATTTGATCCTATATATCCAACTTAGCTACTGGTGTATTAGCTAATGATTTGGGACAGCATATACAGAATAACCCATGAATTTAAAACCTCGCCCCCTTTGGACACTCACTTTGAAACACCCATTATGCAGGGAGGCCATTAACCAATTAGGCCAATTTGCTGACCTCATTAGCCTCCCCAGAACAGGTAGGCCTACTGGGAAGGGCCATAGAGGGGAACGGGAAATGAGGTGGATGTTGGCCCCCACCTCCATGTTGGATATTCAATGCTGTTTGGTCAATTCTATCAATATAATTCATAACATAACAACAGATATTCAGTGGACCAACAATTTATTAGTGCCTGACATGTGTGGCAACAGCTAAAGCTGATGTGTGGGAAGGGTTAAAGCTGACATGTGTGGGTCAGGTTAAGCTGACATGTTTGGGAAGGGTTAAAGCTGACATGTTGGGGAATTGTTCAAACTGTGTGTGGGAGAGCTGACATGTTTAGGAAGGGTTAAGGCTGACATGTGTGGGAATTGTTAAAGCTGACATGTGTGGGAAGGGCTAAAGCTGACATGTGTGGCAATGACTAAAGCTGATGTGTGGGAAGGGTTAAAGCTGAGATGTGTGGGTGCGGTTAAGCTGACATGTTCGGGAAGGGTTAAAGCTGACATGTTTGGGAATTGTTCAATCTGATTTGTGGAATAGTTAAAGCTGACATGTGAGAGCGTAAAATATTCCGATATTCGTCATAGGGGGGAATGCAAATGTTCTATTACTGATCGGTGTACGTGACCGGGTGCATGTATGTATATATATATATGTATGGATTGGTGGTGCCTGAGTGGGATGTAAATAGACATAGCGGTGCTGGCAGGTCTGGGTGTGAGTGCACTCAGGGACCACACTCAAAGGTCAAGGTTGGTGGTGGCCAGGGAGCCATACCGCTTGTGGTGGTGGGCAGACAACTGGTACTGGTAGCCATGGGCCCCGGAATGCTGGATCCCTATCGGTAGGGTCAAGAATGCTTGTTTCCCATTGGGGGAAAGGGTGGGGTGATACTCTACAATGAACAAATGTAACCATATAAATAATAAACCAGAGGGCTTGACTCTCTCTTCTTCTTTACACTTTATACTCTTCCTTTCTCTTTGTCTGATTTGATTTCACTATAGCCTGCCTACACAGCCACAGATTCGAGCCGTGGACTTTACAAGAGGGTTAAAGGTGACATCTTTGGGAATGGTTAAAGCTGACATGTGTGGGATTAGTTGAAGGTGATATCTGTGGGAATGGTTAAAGCTGACATGTGGGAATGGTTAAAGCTGACATGTGTGGCAAACGCGAAATCTGATGTGTGGGAGAGCTGACATGTTTGGGAAGGGTTAGGGCTGACATGTGTGGGAATTCTTAAAGCTGACATGTGTGGAAAGGGTTAAAGCTGACATGGGTGGCAATGACTAAAGCTGATGTGTGGGAAGGTTTAAAGCATACATGTGTGGGTGCGGTTAAGCTAACATGTTTGGGAAGGGTTAAAGCTGACATGTTTGGGAATTGCTAAAACTGACTTGTGGGAATAGTTAAAGCTGACATGTGTGAGAGGGATAACGATGACATCTGTGGGAATGGTTAAAGATGACGTGTGTGGGGATGGTTAAAGCTGACATTTGTGAATGGTTAAAGCTGTCATCTGGGGATGGTTAAAGCTGACATGTTTGGGAAGGGTTAATTAAAGCTGACATGTGTGGGAATAGTTAAAACTGACATGTGTGGAAAGGGTTAAGCTGACATGTTTGGGAATGGTTAAAGCTGACATGTGGAAAATTGTTTAAACTGTCATGTGGGAATGGTTAATGCTAACATGTGTGGGAATGGTTAAAGCTGACATGTGTGGGAATGGTTAAATCTGACATGTGTGGGAATGGTTAAAGATGACATGTGTTGGAATGGTTAAAGCTGACATGTGTGGGAATGGTTAAAGCTGACATGTGTGGGAATGGTTAAAGCTGACATGTGTGGGAATGGTTAAAGCTGACATGTGTGGGAATGGTTAAAGCTGACATGTGTGGGAATGGTTAAAGCTGACATGTGTGGAATGGTTAAAGCTGACATGTGTGGAATGGTTAAAGCTGACATGTGTGGGAATGGTTAAAGCTGACATGTGTGGGAATGGTTAAAGCTGACATGTGTGGGAATGGTTAAAGCTGACATGTGTGGGAATGGTTAAAGCTGACATGTGTGGAATGGTTAAAGCTGACATGTGTGGGAATGGTTAAAGCTGACATGTGTGGGAATGGTTAAAGCTGACATGTGTGGGAATGGTTAAAGCTGACATGTGTGGGAATGGTTAAAGCTGACATGTGTGGGAATGGTTAAAGCTGACATGTTTGGGAAGGGATAAAGTTGAGCTCCCCATTGGGAAGTCACAATTCCCTGATTGAACAGAATTGTATATTCTGGTATACAATGTAAGTATGATTACACAGATTACAGCACATAGTGCAAGCCGCCATCTTGGAAGGGATCAACAGCCTAATTAGATTTTGTTTGTTGGAGTTTTACATCCTAGCATCATCTAAGGTCATATCGGGATGGGTACTGGCTTATGACAGCGCACACTCATGATAATTGTATAGTGCTGTCCCGCCCAAGGAGATCAGGCCACCAGCACCATGACCTGATATCCCATTCAGACATATTTTCCTGATACTGAACAAACCAGTCCTTGCCCTATCCTATTCACGCTGAGTGCCAGGCTGGGTAGCAACGTATATCAGTTATGTAAGTCATTGGATGAATCGGCTAGGGTTTGAATGCGCAACCTTCTGCATGGTAAGTCAGCCAGCGCTCTGACTGATTCAGCCATCCAGTCCAATCAAGATGTCGCAGACGAATACATTGATTGATTGGTCGTCTGTTGTTGCAGTTGACCGGTCTAAGCTGGAGGTGATCAGGGTGGAAGCCCGGAGCTGGGGTGAGGGGTAGGGAGGAGGAGGAGGGTGGGTGAAAGGGGAGGGTGGGGGAAGGTGGGGGATGGGAAGGGTGGGGGAAGGTGGGGGATGGGGGAGGGAGGACGGGTGGGGTGTGGGGGATGGTGTGGGTAGAAGGGAGGTTGGGGGTTAGGGGTAGGAGCGGGGTGGGGAAGGGGGATGGTCGGGAATGGGGGGAGGGGAAAGGGGGCATGGGGGATGTGGGGGAGGGTGGGGTATGGAGGAGGGTGGGGGACGGTGGAATATGGGGGAGGGTGGGGAAGGGCCTATAGGGAAGGGGAGGATGGGGTATGGAGGAGGGTGGGGGAAGGATGACAATGACAATGATTGATAATGATTCTATTTTTACTCTGTCGACCCCTCACGGGGTATGAGAGCAACAGTATAACATCATGTAGCGTAAATAAAATAGTATGTTCATGCAAGTAATGTTTTACAAATATACATATCAATATATATCATATCTTAATTAACCAAGGTTTTTTTCTGTGTTTTTCTTTGTATGGCCGCCTCCAACTTGCACCACTACATATCACAAAACACAAACCATTAGTAACCACTATTTCGGCTATTTAGGTGCAGAAGTATAACACACACCGATACGTGTTTATAAGAGTCAGATATCAGACAGCTGTTTAAAGTTACACGTAGTTTCACCAAATCGAAACATCACACTAGTTGATCATAGTACATCCACAAGCTTGGACAATTCCCGGGAACATTTCAAATGGCACAGACTAACGACAACAACAAATATATATATAATTAAGAAACAAACAAAAACCAAACCAAAAAAGAAAAGAAAGACTGAGGTAGACTTGAGCTGGTACTTTGGCATAAAAACGGGGGGGGGGGGGGAATGTCAATGCACGTTTGACTGATAATAGACAACGTAGCAAAGACAAGGTAAATGCGTTGGGTGGATAGTGGGGTATGGGGGGGTGGGGAAGGGGGGTGTGGAAGGGGGGGGAGGAAGGGGGGAAGGGGAGGGGGGAGGAAGGGGGGATAGGGGAGAGTGGGGAATGGGGGAGGGTGGGGGAAGGGGGAGGGTGTGGAAATGGGGGAGGGTGTGGAATGGGGAGAAGGGGGGAGGGGTGGAATAGAGGGGAAGGTGGGGAATGGGGGAGGGTGGAGGAAGGGGGAATAGTGGGGTATGGTGGAGAGTGGGGAATGGGGAGGGTGGGGGAAGGGGAGGTGTGGAAATGGGGAGGGGGGAGGGGGAAAGGGGGAGGTGGGGAATGGGGGAGGGTGGAGGAAGGGGGAATAGTGGGGTATGGTGGAGAGTGGGGAATGGGGGAGGGTGGGGTGTGGGGGAGGGTGGGGGAAGCGGAAGGGGGAAGGGTTTGTTTGTTTATTGTTGTTTTACGTCCTAGCAACATCTAAGGTCATATCAGGACGGGCACCGACTTGTGACAGTGCGCACTCATGGCGACTTTGTAGTGCTGTCCCACTGGGAAACCAGGCCGGTGGCACCATGACCTGGTATCCCACTCAGTCACATTATCCTGACACTGAGCCAACCAGTCCTTGCCCTGTCCTAATAATGCCGAGGGGGAAGGGTGGGGTAGGGAGGAAGTGTGATGGTGGCGGAAGGGGGAGGGTGGGGGAAGGGGGAGGGTGGGGAATGGGTGGGGGATGGGGGAGGGTGGGGAATCGGGGAGGGTGAGAGTAGAGAGTTGAGAGTGGAGAGGGTAAAGTGTAGAGGGTTAGTTCGCTTGAGACGCCGCCTTACACGGTGACAAATGGCGGCTATTTGTTCAGATTGGACGCGCTGTACGGACGCCTGACACCCGTTTTCTAATTGGTCTACGGCGCCCCGACTACCGACGACAATCAGTCGGATGTGCACGGAATGCTGAACAGATCGGGTCGATATAAAAAGAAGCAAACACTATTTGGGACCAGCCCTCCACCACACCGATCAATCAATCAATCAATAGTTCTGTCCTCTAGTCGAGGGTTGGATGCAATGGTTCTCCACTTGTCCCGATGGTGTGCTGTTCTGATAGACTGTGAATAATTCAAGCCTGTCCACTGTGAAATATTTGTAAACCATGATGTTCTTGGTCTCCCTCTCCCTCTGCTGCCATTCACCTTCCCTTCCAACAATGTACCTTCCCTTCCAACAATGGTCACCACACCAATGCACCCAAAGTCACCCACCCCCCACCACCAGCACCCAGATTCAACCTAATACATGCTGACTGGGCGACCTTCAACCTTTGTCTAGAAAAGTTAAAAGATCTGAATCCACCGACCACATGTGGTGAGTTAACCACACTCACTTACCGAGCGATGACAGAGACCATAAAGCAAACCATGTCCTGTAACCACACTGGACGCACCACCTCTAATGCAATGCGTTTTTGTTTGTTTGTTGTTTTACGTCCTAGCAACATCTAGAGTCATATCAGGATGGGTACCGACTTGTGACAGTGCGCACTCATGGTGACTTTATAGTGCTGCCCCACTGGGAAATCAGGCCACCGGCACCATGACCTGATGTCCCACTCAGTCACATTATCCTGACACTGAGCTAACCAGTCCTTGCCCTATCCTATTAATGCCAAGAGCCAGGCTAGGAAGCGACAAGTACCAATTTAAAATCATTGGTTTGACTCGACCAGGAACCGAACTCCCGACCTTCCACACGCGAGGCCCACACTCTACCGATTAGGCCACCGCGCCCGGTCTAATGCAATGCAACAAGCTCCTCTACAAGCTCCGTGTGAACCCCAACCAAGGCACTGAGAATCTCGTTAAAATAGCCACCAGTTGGGCCAAAGATGTTAAGCTTGCCGAATCGGATAGGAAGTGAAAACTCTGGTACATCAAAATAAACTCTCACACCACCTCCAGACAACTCTGGCACAAACTGAACAGCATCGCCACCCTCCCACTCTACCCACACCCTGCCAACTTGCAGTAGAACACAACAAAAAGTTCACGGACAGAACGGACCCTGTAATCAACCTCCCTTACGCCCACCAACAAGCACGCACCAGGAACTCCGCCTGGAGAGGCGACCTCATAAACATATCAATAGCCACAATGACCAAGAACAAGATCTTCCTGAATGAGTTACGGAAACTTGAGAACATCCAACACTGTGGTGCCAGGCTTGTCCTCCGTGTTCCCAGCACCACCAGGATTGAGATCCTCCTCCTTGAATCCGACTTCCCTCCCCTCCACCTCCGAGGCAAACAACTTCTCACCACCCACCTCACAAGAACCCTCTCCTCAGGCCTTTCATCAACAATCCACAGAGCCGCGGCCTACCTCCGAGATGGGACCCGCGGTCATCCTCACATCTCCTACCACCTCAAGGACACCATCACCACCCTCAAGGACTCCCACGGACTCCAGATTGCAGACTCCACCCTGAGCACTCACAAGCCACCATGGTGTAAAATATTCTGATAAAACGCATTGGTGGGGAATGTGAAGTGGTCTATAAAGGAATACAAATGGTCTATTAATGTAAATGATGTATAGGGCCAGGTGCATGAATGTATTTATGTAGTTGCTGGTGACTCTTTACTTGTAGTCAATAGTCAGTGTGTATTAGATAGATAGTGTGAAAGGGGCACTACTGTTAGTGTGTAAGGAGCTCAAGAGCCCTACTCACTACCCCCTCCCCCCCTAACTGTTAGTCACAGATCACCACACGCACACAGCAGGCAGGTGCAGGCCAAGCAGCCATACCGCATGGTGGTGGTGGGTAGATCAGAGTAGCCATGGTGACACAAGAATGCTTACTGTTCATTGGTGGAACTAGAAATGCTTGTTGCTGATTGGAGATAATGGTCAGGTGGTATGCCATATCAGATCCATGTACCACTATATAATAATAAACCTGAGGGTGCAAGGTCTCACTCTACTTTCACTCTTTATACTCTTCCTTTCTCTCCTTGCCTGTATTGATTTCATATAGCCTGCCTACACAAACTACAGCTGCCAGCCAACGACTTTACAATGGTTTTCCATTCCAGTGGAAACCCGCACCACCAACCTAGTTGCTGCCAAGGCGGTTTACACCACCCCAGAACTCCACTCCCTGAATCTCAAGGCCATAACTCAGGCGAAGGCAGTCTACACCGATGGCTACCTTAACCCAACATCAGTTAGAGCCGGAGCCGTAATCTTCATCCCCTTCTCCAACACAAAGAACACCACCAGAGTGTCAGACTTTGCTTCCACTCTCGATACCGAGCTCGCCACCATTCACTTGGCCCTCAAAGACCTCCACAACTCAAGTGCCATCATCATTACCGACTCTCTGAATGCCATCAACTTGCCGTTATGAGGTCAGGACAGGGACTGGGTGCACAGTGTCAGGATAATGTTACTGTGTGGGACATCAGGTCATGGTGCCGGCTGTCTGATTTCCCAGTGGGGCAGCACTACAAAGTTTCCATGAGTGTGCGCTGTCACAAGTCGGTGCACATCCTGGTATGGCCTAGGGTCTTACTGGGGCGTAAAACTACACCAACCACCCAGCCTCCCCCGGCCCTCTCAGAGGACTGTGGTTGGGCTCTTAGGCTGCCTTTTTCCTTCCTGACCACTACTCATTGGAAGCCAACTCCCGAAGCCATGGGACCTCTTTCAGCGGTGCCCATACAGTGCTGCAGATTTGCAGCCTTCAGCACACCAATGTGACTGAAACCTCCCCAAAAACAAAAAACAACTATTTGGGAGCAGTTTAAAAAAAAAAAGAAGGTCGGGAGATGGAAAACAGAACGCCATAGTCGGACTTCCATCATCCACGACACATTGCCATTGGTTGGTTGTTGGAGTCTTTCGTCCTGGCAACATCTAAGGTCATATCAGGACGTTTGTTTGTTTGTTGTTGTTTCACGTCATAGCAACATCTAAGGTCATATTAGGTGACAGTGCACACTCATGGTGACTTTATAGTGCTGCCCCCCTGGGAAATCAGGCCGCTAGCACCATGACCTGATATCCCACTCAGTCACATTATCCTGACATTGAGCCAACCACCAGTCCTTGCCCTATCCTAATAATGCTGACCGCATGGCTAGGAAGCGACAAGTCAGGATAATATGACTGAGTGGGATATCAGGTCATGATGCTGGCAGCCTGGTCTGCCAGTGGGGCAACACTATAAAGTTGCCATGGGTGCGCACTGTCACAAGTCGGTACCGGTCTTGATATGACATTAGATGTTGCCAGGACGTAAAGCTCCAACAACCAACTAACCAGACCTGACTTTCGAAGCCTGGCTGAATCAAACAAATGATATAGAAATGCATACTTTTTGCCACCTAGCCAACTAGGATAGGGTAAGGAATGGTGATGCCTTACCGGACTGAGTACCGGACACCACCGGACAAAGTCCGTTGGTGTCCGGTGTCAAAATGTACTGAAATGTACCGGATGAAACAAACGCTAAATGGACAAGGAACGTACATTAACGAATAGCCACCGGACGATAACCGAATGTCTAACGGACGGACCGGACACCAACCGGACTGTTCACGGACGCGCCAAAAACCGATGGACCGAATTCCCGCAGCACCATCAACGGACTCTTCAGGATACAAACCGGACACCTAACGGATGGGTACCGGACATGAAACGGACAAAACAGACTTAAAACGGACAACAAACATACACCTCAGTCCGGCGGTGTCTGGTACAAGTTTTGTGCAGGTTCAAAACTTGTACCAGACACCGCCAGACAGAACAGACACGTCGGATGCCAACCGTATATAAACCATACATTGCCGTATTTCACCGGACAGTGTCCGGTTCCTGTCTGTTTCCTCAATCCGGTGAGTTCTGACTGGGGCTTAAACAACGAATGTACCCATACACAAAAAAAAATTAATACAAAAAATTGAGACAATAGTGGTTGACTAACAGGGTTGCCGTAGTGACCATGTCTAGAACATATGGGACGGAGTTAAATTGTCTGTAATTGAGTGATGGCTGCTAAATCGGGCAGGTCTAAAGCAGGGCATACACTTAAAGATGTGCTGCCACTCTGGATTTGACCCCCCCCCCCCAAAAAAGGATCAAATCTAATTTTTGTAAGTATCAAAATTGTCTTTAAAAGTATTAAAAAAGTACAGACGGGATTGCCGAATGAGTTGAGCGTCCGTCTCCCGTTCTGGTAGATCGTGGGTTCGAACCCTGTGTAAAATTTTCCGATATTATGGCATATGAGGATATATGAACTCTACTATAATAAATTGCAACTTGTTTATATAATGGTAAATGGTGATGTATCAAACCCGAAGGCATATGAGGGATATGTGGAGTTGGTAAACTATTACTCATTAAGTATAGAAATCGTAAAGTAAAATAGTATAGAGGAGGAGTGTCACTTCTTAGATACAGTCTTTGGAGGAGTCACCTCACATACCCCCTCCCCCCATAGTGTTATTTATGGATCATTGGCCACCACAAGGCACTGTAGCCAGCATAACAAGGCCTTGGATACAACAGATTGAACCCTGATTGGTGGATCAACCCATGTGACGACCACCATCTTGGATTCTAAAAGCTATATATATAATAAACTAAGCAAGCTCCTTCTGGTTCCGTCTGCACACTCTATCTTTTGCTTTCCTTCTCTATACTTGCCTGTAGTGATTTCCTATTTAACCTGCCTACACAACCACAGCTGCCGGCCGTCGCACTTTACACCTGGTCGAGTCAAACCAATGACTTAAAAATTTATACTTGTCGCTTTCCTAGGCTGGCGCTCAGGATTATTATGATCGGGCAAGGAGCAGTGGAATGAGGAAGACCAATTCTCTGTGATTGAAATTTCCCCTGCTTAATCAACTAATCTACCAACAAGATTGAATAAATACGGGTCAACTTACCCTGATTTGTGACCATTCGTTACCTTTTTAAGCTAACATGTGCTGTTTGTGAACACGCTTCAGGAATGGTGTATGCAGTGTTGTGAGGAGCTGCGGCTGTTCAGCCCTCAGTTTTGCATAGTTCAGTGCACCGTCACTTGGTCACTGACAGCAGAGAGCTCAGCAAAATTTCCACTCAACAGAACACACAACACTCCTGTAAAGAGACTAACAAAGCATGTGAAGAGTTTTCAATTACCAGATGGGCAATTCTTTTTCAGAAAAAAAGTATTAAAAAGTATTTACACCTGAAAAAAGTATAAAAAGTGGGTTTTCCTTGAAAAAAAAGTAAGATACTTTTTTTTTAAAGTTTGAAGTAGCAGCACTGTTAAAGCTGCATAGTCCGATGAAAACATCAAATTTTCAAAACCAAAACAATCATCTATATTTGATTGTACATATCTCACTTAGATACTGATGCATTTATTAAACATTTGTCACCACATAGAAGGGAATACTGAGGCAATTTAATAGAACCTGTTACTGCAGTAGCCTGTGGTGTCAGTGTGTTGTCATGCTTGTCAACATTAATTTTGCATGGTTGCACTTCGAATATCTCCGTTAGCCATTTAAAATAAAAGTTACGCCACACTAAAGTAAGGTAGGTTATAATGATCAACCTAATATATTTATCTCAGAAAATGACAGAAACTTAAAATGATCGGACTATGCAACATTAATTTAACACAGCTCTGTCAGAATGAGGGTTGGGGCGAAGAGGAATGATGGCGAGAATTGTTTTATTTTCTATTAAAAAAAATAAGTTTCATAGCCCGATTCATCGCCATGATCGTACCCACTTATCGAAACCAGCCAGCACTCTTACTGATTCATCATCATCATACCCACTCAGTGAAACCATCCAGTGCTCTTACTGATGCATCATCATCATCACCACCACCATCATACTGAATGATCGAAATTGATTCGCTCTCACTGTCTGGTCTATACATTAAATCGCATTACGGACTCCGAACGTATAATAACTACGGACAGTTGATTCTATCAAGATCAATGTGCCTGGGCACAGCAAACGCGACTACCTTTAATATTCAGTGTGCACGTGATCAGTTGTCACGTAATCAGCTGTCAACTGGCACGTACAGCTAGGAGTGATTAATTACACACGTCCGATTATTCGCCACTATCATACCGGCAATGTCACTCACTCTCCCTGAAGAAAGGAAGCCCGAGTTAATCGAGTGCCCATCATGACCAATTGGAGAGACGCGAACTGGCCAATGGCGCCAACTCCAGCACCGCCATGACAGAATGGCGACGGACCGGACGTGGTGGCCGAATCGGTGGAGCGCAGGCTTCCCGTGCGGAAGGTCGGGAGGGAGAATCCCAGCCGAGTCAAACTAATTACTTACAAAATTGTTACTTGTCACTTCCTAGCCTGGCGCTTGGCATTAATAGGATAGGGCAAGGACTGGTTAGTTCAGTGTCAGGATAATGTGACTGAGAGGGATATTGGGTCATGGTGGCGGCAACCTGATTTCTCAGTGGATCAGCACTATGAAGTCGCCATGTGTGCGCTTGTATTGTCACAAGTCGGTACCCGTCTTGATATGACCTTAGATGTTGCAAGGACGTAAAAATCCAACAACAGACAAACCAGTAACGACATGAACGGCTGCGGACCGGAAGAGGTGGGCGAATCGGTGAAGCAGGGGCTTCCCATGCCGATGGTTGGTTGGTTGTTGTCCTGATATGACCTTAGATGTTGTTAGGAGGTAAAACCCCAACAAACCAAGAAAACAGAACCCCTGGGCAATTTGGTGCCTCCAAAGAGGAGACCTTCTTTGACACCGGTTCTTGATGGTGCCAGGTTTGATTTGATTGGTTGAGGGGGTTCTACATTCTAGCAACATCCAAGGACACCTACCACCGACTTATGACACCGACTTGTGACAGTCTGTACAAATGATGTGCTTCCCCTCCGAGATACCATGCTGTTTTGTGTTGTTGTTTGTTCTCAGTTTTATGTCCTGGCAACATTTAAGGTTATATCAGAACGGGTACCAACTTGCAACAGTGAGAACTCATGGCGACTTTATAGTGCTGCCCACTAGGAGACCAAGACACCAGCACCATGATCCAGTTTCCAACCCAGTCACATTATCCTGATACTAAGCAAACCAGTCCTTGCACTATCATAGTGATGCTGACCGCCAGTCATTCGTTTCACATGTTAAGGCCCTGTCACACTACGACGTAAGCATAGGGAGAACATGAAGAACGTTGAACTTCTCGGCGTAGTATGCAAATTTGGGCACAAGTTGAACGCGGATGCAGCGTAGTTGATGAGAGTGTAAAGTCGGTAAAGCATAGTGATACCGTCATTCAACGAGAGAGGACAACGTCATTACGCTCACGGAATGTTATGAACCTTATTCCATCGCCAGAACTACGTTACATGACGTTACATACGTCATGACACGGTGTTGAAACGTTGAATGTATGTTGAACGTACGTTCTCCTGACGTTCTCCTGACTTTCCCATTATGCCGCATGGGCATTTCCACTGGGTTTAATGTGGGTCAAAGTAGTAGAACGTGGTTGAACGTAGTGAGCAGCGTTTGACTAACGTCCGTTTAATGTCATTGACGTTCACCGAATGTGTACAGAACATACGCCGAATGTAAACCCTTATGTTCGAGTTATGTTGAAAGTTTTGAACAGGTTCAAAACTTTGACGCGCGCCGACGTAACACAACGTAGCTCGACATCAGTCTAACGTCATCATAACGTAACCCAACGTACGTCAACATAATGAGCGAACATGATCACGTCAGGCTTACGTTTGCTCGTTACGTCATAGTGTGACAGGGGTATAAGTCATTCGTTTCACATGGCCGGGATTCGAACACCCTACCTTCCACACAATCACAAGTCAGTATCCGTCCTGATATGACCTTAAATGTTGCCAGGGAAGGAAGTAAAGCACCAATAAACATACACAAGCCTGGAGTTCACAGCCGCGTCTCCCGCCATGAGAACTGTGGAGGTGGCGCCCCCTGGACGCGCGGCGGGAAACTGCGGCGAGTGGCGGGAACTCGGAGAGAGAGGGGCAGACAAGCAGGCAGCAGACGACAGGCAGACTCAGAGCACCCAACACGCGGGAAAATAGACTCACCTCGGAACAAACACAAACAAACACAAACAAAGTAAATAAGGAAGGAGGAAGAGCAGGAGAAAAGACGGGCTAATCACCAGATGAGTCGAGGTGTGTTGAGTGCAAGGAAATAGGATAATTACGCCTCTGAGAATGCCCTGAGGAGAAGGAACAGGACATGCTGAGGCGACTGTAAAGCAGCGATCACAAGAGATTAGATAAAGATGGAACACTGACTAACTAACCACAACGGTAGGGACTCAACTTGTTGTTAAACAACTCGCCTTGTCAACTGTTTTGTTGAAAGGTTGAACTTTCTAGTGGTGATTGTATCGCCACATAAACATTGCATGTAAACATTAGCTTTGTCAGTTTGACGTTGAGTGTGGCCCTCTTGGAGTGACTCCCTCATCTCCGCCTGCTCCCCCTGCCCTCAACCTCCTCTTCTTCTCCCTAGCCCCGCGACCACAGAATAAGCTTTTCACTTGTGTCGCTCTCTCCACCATCCATCTCTCCCCACAATCTGTCTCTCCCCGCCACCCATCTCACCCCCCCCCCCCCCCGCTGTCTGACTCTTCCCCTCTCATCCCACTGTCTTACTCTCTCCCCTCTGCCCCCTCTAACTCTTCCCCCTCCCCCCGATGTCTGACTCTTCCCCATCTCCTCTCTCTGCCTGTCTCCCCCCACCACCTCACGCTCCCCCCCCCCCCGCCCCCATACCTATCTTGCTCTTTATCCCTCATCCAGTCAACCACATCTCACAACCCACTTAACTCAGAGGCCAAACAGGATCTAGGATTATAGCCCCACCCCTCCACACCATTTCACCCACAGTGAATCCCTTGGGCGTTAATCGCCCAATATAACCCCCCCCCCCCCCTCGGCTACCGCCCCCTCACCCACCGCCGAATCGACAAGCACCATACGTATTATTTATAACAGCGAGAGAGAAAGAGAGAAAGAAAGAGAGAGAGGAGAGAGAAAAAGAGAGCACGAGGAGAGAGAGAGGAGAGAGGAGAGAGAAAGAGAGATGGGAGAGAGGAGAGCGAGATGAGAGAGGGGAGAGAGAGAAAGAGAGAGAGGAGAGAGAAAGAGAGAGGAGAGAGGAGATAGATAAAGAGAGTGAGGAAAGAGAGGGGAGAGAAAGAGAGACGAGAGAGAGAGAAAAAGCAAGCGAGAGAGGAGAGAGAGAGGAGACAGGAGAGAGGGGGAGAGAGGAGAGAGAGGGGAGAGAGAGAGGAGAGAGAGAAAGAGAGAGAGGAGAAAGAGAAAGAGAGCAAGAGAGGAGAGAGAGGAGAAAGAGAGAGACGAGAGAGAAAGGAGAGAGCGCGAGAGAGAGAGCACAGAGAGAGGAGAGAGATAGGATAGAGAGAAAGAGAGAGGAGAGAGAGAGAAAGAGAGAGGAGAGAGAGAGAAAGAGAGATAGGAGAGAAAGAGAGAGAGAAAGCGATAGAGGGGAGAGAGAGAGAGCGAGAGAGGGGAGAGACACAGAGAGAGCGAGAGAGAAGGAAATTAATGACTGATGCAAAGTAGGAAATGGTTGGTTGGTTGTTGGGGTTTTACGTCCTGGCAACATCTAAGGTCATATCATGACGTTAAAATAAGGAAAATATCGTTAACTAATGAAAGCTGCATAGTCCGATAAAACTATAAAAGCATGAACATTTTAAAACCTAAACAATTACCTAGATTGTATTATACATATCCAACTTAGACACTGAAGCACTAATTAAACATTTGCTGCCGCCTAGAATGAAATGCTGAGTCACTTCAATAGAATCTGTTACTGTTGAAGCATATGGTGTCATGACTTTTGTTTGGGAGTATTTTCCGTTCCAACCAGTGGTCCACAACTGGTTCAGCAATAGCTGTGGTATGTGCTGTCCTGTCTGTGGAAAAGTGCATATAAAAGACCCCTGGCTGCTTATTGGAAAGAGTAGCCCATGTGGCGGCAGTGGGTTTCCTCCATAGAAAAATGTCAGAATAACGATATGTTTGACTTCCAATAGGTGTATTTCACATGACATCAGGATAGGTAATTAGGTCAGTGCGAACGCAGCTTGGCTGCAGGACAGCATACGGTCACACTGCAATCTCAATGGCTGTGAGCAATCTTGACACAGAAAAAGTTAAATATCACTAAAACTAAACCACCTAGAAACAAACCGCTTGGCACACATACAGAACACATATTCAACGAACAGATTATATTAAATTTATAAGGTTAGGTTTATGCATTTCTACTAATTTTGAATAAAACTGATGTTTTGTACTGCGCATATCAGCAAACTCAATGGCAGTGTGCCTTTGTTCTGCAGCCAGGTTGCGCGTGTATATACAATGTTTATAAACATTGAAAGCGGTCTATAGCCGATGATAAAAAATCAATATGCTCTAGAGGTGTCGTTAAATAAAACAAACTTTGTTGTTGTTGTTTGGAAGTCTAACAAAATATGTTATTAATTGATATCACTTCAAGTTGCATAGTCCGATGGTTTTGAGTTTCTATCATTTTCAGAGATAAATAAATATATTAGTTTGATCATTATAATCCACCTTACTTTACCAGACTCTGTGGCAGAATCGATAGAGCGCAGGCCTCCCGTTCAGAAGATCGGGAGTTCAATTCCCAGTTGACTTACCAAATTGATACTTGTCGCTTCCTAGCTTAGCGTCCAGCATTAATAGGATAGGGCAAGGACTGGTTAGCTCAGTGTCAGGATACTGTGACTGAGTAGGATATTGGGTCATGGTGCTGGCCGCCAGGTATCCCAGTGGGACAGCACTATGAAGTCACCATGAGTGCGCATTGCCACAAGTCGGTACCCGTACTGATATGACCTTAGATGTTGCCAAGATGTAAAATTCCAACAACCATCTAGCTGACTTCAACTTGAAGTAACTTTTCTTCAAAACGACTCATGTATGAGATATTTGAAGTGTAAACATGTCAAATTAATTTTTGGCATGTTTGTCAAAAATCTGATCCCATAGGCTTCAGCAGTAACTTGGTTGTTGGAGTTTTACGTCCTGGCCACATCTAAGGTCATATCAGTACTTGTACCGACTTGTGATAGTACGCACTTATGGCGACTTTATAGTGCTGCCCCACTGGGAAATCAGGTTGCTGGCACCATGATCCGATATCCCACTCAGTCACATTATCCTGACACTTAGCTAAACCAGTCCTTGCCCTATCCTATTAATGCCAAGCACCAGGCTAGGAAGCAACAAGTATACATTTTATAGACCCCTTTCAATGTTTATAAACATTGTGTATGCGCATGCAGCTTGGCTGCAGAACGAAGGCACACTGCCATTGAGTTTGGCGTTATGTGCAGTGCAAAACGTTTATTTTATTCAAAATTAATAGAAATACAGAACCCAAACCGTATCAATTTAATATAATCTGTTCGTTGAATATGTTTTCTTATATGTGTTCCAATCGGTTTGTTTCTAGGTGGTGTGGTTTTAGAGATATTTCACTTTTTCTGTATGAAGATTGCTCACGGCCATTGACAATGCATTGAGTTTGCTGGTACATGCAGTGCAAAACGTCTATTTTATTCAAAATTAATAGAAATGCAGACCCCATACCTTATGAATTTAATATAATCTATTCGTTGAATATGTTTTCTATATGTGTTCCGAGCGGTGTGTGTCCAGGTGGTGTGGTTTTAGAGATATGTAACTTTTTCTGTATGAAGATTGCTCACAGCCATTGAGAATGCATTCAGTTTTCCGGTATGTGCAGTGCAAAACGTCTATTTTATTCAAAATTAATAGACATGCAGAACCCTAACCGTATAAATTTAATATAATCTATTTGTTGAATATGGTTTCTATATGTGTTCGAATCGGTTTGTGTCTAGGTGGTGTGGTTTTAGAGATATTTCACTTTTTCTGTATGAAGATTGCTCATAGCCACTGACTTTGCAGTGTGACAGTGTGTCGTCTGCAGCCAAAAGGCACACACACTTACCTAGATACCTATGCTGACGTCATATGAAATAGGTCTATAAGTCATTGGTTTGACTCCACCGTGAACCGAACTCCCGATCTCTCGCACGCGAGGCCTGCGCTCTACCGATTCGACCACCTCGTCCGGTCAGTAGTAACAGGTTCTCTTAAATTGACTCAGTATTTCCTTCTGTTTCACAACAAATACGAAGTGTGTCAATGTCTAAGTTGGATATCTAACTTCGAATCTAAATAAGTGGGTTTTTTTTAACAGACGAATCAGTTGAGCGTCCGCCTCCCGTACATCATGGGATTCGAACTCCTGGGTTCGAACCTTGGCCGAGTCAAACCAATGACTTGAAAATTGATACTTGTCGATACCTAGCCAGGCGCTCGGCATTATTCGGATAGGGCAGGGACCAGTGGAATCAGAAAGACCAATCGTCCACGATTGAAATTTCACCATCCCATTCAACTAATGCACCAACAAACCAACCCAAATTTGTTTAAACAAACATGATATATTTTTTTTAATGTTGTCTTCATCTGAACATATATTTTGTCAGTGCCAAGGCACTGGTCTTCCAGCCGTTGAAGCGATCACATTTGGTTTGTACATGGTGATGGGGAAGTGGAATGTGCTGCATTGTGTGCAGCACACCCCATTCTGAATTAAATGCTGCGTACATCATACATTATCTGTGGGATTCCTCTATTACCTAATGTGACGTTGCCATGCGCTCCCCCCCCCCACCCCACCAACAACAACATCCCCACCCGCCACCCTCACACTCCTAAATCCAGCTACTCAACACGCATCTAACATATTGGTGGGCCCGCTCCTCAGATCGCACCGGGGCTATCAGCGTGTGATGATTCACACCTCCCCCTGGTGAGTGGAGTAATCGCACCTCCTTCCCCTGTCGGAGATTATCGTAATCACATGGTGACGTAAGAGCGGACGCAGAAGCCCGCTCAAGTAGCTTAGTACCCACCTCGGCCGCTAGTTCCCTCACGGCGCTGTGGTACTTCTGGTGTTTGTATGTGTGAGTGCATATAATATATATATATATATAGTATATATAGTATATATATGTATATATATGTATATTTATATATATATATATATATATATACTATATAATTTATCATGTGGATATAAATAACGGCGGCCCCTTAAATGTTTCTCTCTAACCATCCTATCTTCCATGTTATTTGCTTCGGAGTGGGCATTCTCTACTCTCCCGCCTCCTATACCGTGAGCCAACTGTCACTCTGCTCACTTTCAATATATATATGTGTGTATATATAGTATAGCTATACAAATCTTACCTGGGTACAGATGATGGAGAACTGTTGTTTTCCCGAGGTACGAGCCTCGGATAGTCATGGGTCAGGAAGAAGGAAGCACATCCGGGTCCAGCAATCTTTTACATACTCAATAGGATAAACAATTATCTTCAAATTCTATGGATACTAATCTGTTTTCGTTTCGGCACAAGCCAACGTCATAGTCGTGGTACGCTAGGGTGGATTATCCAAGGCTCGTACCTTGGGAAAACAACAGTTATCCATCATCTGTACCCAGGTAAGATTTGTATAACTATACTATTTTACCTCGGTACTAGCTAGGCCTCTGGCTACTCGTAGTCCAGGGAGAACTTTACGTAATCTCATTTTTTATTCCCTTTTATACTATTCTTTAACATAACATGTTTCAGTACAAAAATCAAATTTTGTGTTTCTCACCCATCTTTTAGTTGGTGAGTAAGCGAGTCGCCAGGCCACTTGACTTTTCTAGTCATTTGTTTTAATGTTTTGCAAACGATCTAGCCGTCTTCCAGCCGGCGTGCGTGAGGATTCTCCTGACTGAGATTCCTAATTGAGTGGGATGCTAGCGTCCAGTATTGACGCCCGCCTCTTTGAGCACCTTGATGGTCCATCTTGCGAGCGTGTGTCTCGAGATAGCCTCATGCGCTTTAATAAAGCTTATCAAGAGCTGTCTGGAATTCCTTATTCCACGTGACTTGGATATATAGGCCCTAATGGCTGAGACTACACAAATCTGTCGATCATCCAGAAAACTGTTTACATGTCCTGTGGACAGTGGGTCCCCTGTACGGTTCGACTTTAGTAATGTCTCCAAATCGAAAGTTGCCTCATTCTTGCCTATCTCTAGTCCATCCAGAGACAATGCCACAATTGTTTGGCCTCTATGCCCCGTCACTAGTAGTAACAGCACAGCTAACTTAAAACCTAGTTTCTTCATTGCTAAATGTCTATTACTAATACTAGGCCATGACTTGAATAACTTAAATACTACTGACACATCCCAAAACCTATTATTTTTGGGTTTGGGTGGATTTCTCTCATACACCGACCTAATAAACCAGTGCCCTACCTGATGCTTTCCAATCGTTTGTCCATCTATCCTCGGTAGAATGATTGAAAGCGCACGCCTTGCTGCATTAATTGCACCAAATCCTAAGCCTTCATCTTCTAACTTCCTTAGAAATCTTACAATCTGAGCTATTGCAGGTTTTAACGGCTTAACTCCTTTAAGCAGACAGTGAAGTCCCCATTTCTTTAAATACCTTCTATATAATTTCACCTTTCCTTTTCTCCAGGCGTGTGAAATAAGTCGTTCCTGTGTAATTTTGTCCAATCTATATTGTTCTAAATGTTTCCTTAAAAAAGGAATGCCAAAAGGGGTATCGTTGACACATCCCCGTGGACTCTTAGTGGTCCTTGATGTTGTAGGTTGTTCCTTTCTCGTGGAAACCTGAGCATGTCTTTTGCTTGTAATTTCACTGCCGCCAGCCATGATTGCGTGTCCCACTCCGGTACTATCAGTACTGCGAGTGCACAATCCATCTTGATCTTCCAGGCCACTCTGCTGATACTTCTGAATGGTGGGAATATGTAATAAAATATATTATTCCAAATCAGAGAAAATACATCCACTCTCCAGGCTTCTGGCACTGGATGCCAAGACACATACTTGCGTAACTTTTTGTTGTTGTGTGATGCAAACAAATCAATGTCTGGCTTGCCCCATTTATCACAAATGTTATTAAAAGTACTGTGATTTAACGACCATTCCAGATGGTCATGGAAATGTTGACTTTTCCTATCAGCCAAAGTATTCTGACTGCCTGGGATATGTGCTACTGTTAGCATCAATTCTTAACTCATTGTTTTGACTAGACCAGGGTTCGAATCCCATGATCTACCAAGATGATACTTTGATAGACGGACGCTCAACTCATTCGGCCATCCTGCCTGGTATGTTACCACAATACCAGAGAAGTGAAAGCTGCTTTCATGAAATGTACAGAAAGAGAGGGCGCCCTCGTCTCCGGTTCAAGGATACCATCAAGAGAAACCTGAAGCTGAGAGACATTAAGACCGACTCATGGACGCAACTCTCACAGCAGAGAGCTAAATGGAGGCGGCAGTCAAGTAATGAAAGCATTCTTTGTCGCATCGCGACTGACAGCATGATGATGATGATGATGATGATGACCAGAGAAGTTCATGGATATAGGCACGGTGATCAAATTACCTAAGTCCACTAACTCAATACCCCCACCCCCCACCACCTGGAGTCGAGGCCAGTGCATAGTCGTCCTACTCTGGTCAGCATTCGAAATAAGGCATGTCCACATGTCCGAGCCAAGTGAGAGTAGCCGAATATGGCTTGAGCTTTTCCGTTGAACAAATGAACATTTTGAGCTGAAAAACATGAATTTCCTGAATTTACCATTTAGACTATTCAGGAATTTGTTAAAATCCTGATATTTAAAGTAAACTAGGTACACCTTGTATATAACACTGAACACTCGTTGACTCATACATAAATTACTTAGACAGGTGGGTTTTCAAGCTGTCTGAGTTTGTCAAGGAATATTGAAAAAACAAATGTTTTCATATAGAAACAAATAGGGGTGACCTGTTAGTCTATAACTTGTTTACTACTGAACAGGGAACCTAACAAAACATATCACGATAATAAAGGACTTAAACGGCTCTTTCAAAGTCTTTGCAATTTCTATGGAGAAGAAAAATGTCCCCATGAATATTATGGCAATAATATTTAATTGAAATTATATTAAAAAAAGAAATCTTATTTTGCCTGTAACATTGTGGTGCTTGCATTATAGAATTAACCAGTAGTCCACAACTGGTTCATCATAGGCAGTGGTATGTGTTTCCTGTCTGTGGGAAAGTGCATATAAAAGACCCCTTGCTGCTTATCGGAAAGTGTAGCCTATGTGGCGGCAGGGGGTTTCCTCTGAATAAATATGTCAGAATGACCATATGTTTGACGTCCATTAGCCGATGATACGGGATGGCCGAATGAGTTAGAGCGTCCGTCTCCCGTGCTGGTAGATCGAGGGTTCGAACCCTGGTCGAGTCAAACCAATGACTTAAAAATTGATACTTGTCGCTTCCTAGCCAGGCGCTCGGCATTACTAGGACAGGGCTAGACTGGTGTGCTCAGTGTCAGTGTGACTGAGTGGGATACCAGGTCATGGTGCCGGCAGCCTGGTTTCCCAGTGGGACAGCACTATTAAGTCACCATGAGTGCGCACTATAACAAGTCGGTACCCGTCCTGATATGACCTTAGATGTTGCTAGGACGTAAAACAACAACAACCGATGATAAAAATCAATGTGCTCTAGAGGCGTCGTTAAATAAAACAAGCTTTTTGCATTATAGTTTGTTTGTTTGTTTGTTGTTGTTTTACATCCTAGCAACATCTAAGGTCATATCAGAACGGGTTTTGCATTATAGAATTAGTCACTTTCATTCACCTGTCTTAGAATCAAAACCCCATACATATTAAATGAGAAATAACCAAATACATGAACATATCATGATGTATGGCATCATATAAACCATCACTCCAATTAGACTCTAATATACACACAGGCAGATGGATTATTGTTTTAGCAGTCTATACCCACTGAAGAGTACCCATTGATGGCCTCTTGAATTAATATGGGCTTCCTTCTTATGCCAGTGAGCTGACTCGACAAGGCATCGAACCCACGACCTGTCGGATGGGAAGTAGAATACCACCAGGCTATCTGATTTCCGTTATAAACCACCCTCTCAATCCACTCTGATCTCACCATACTCTATCGGGTTCTGAGGTTGGGCACACACACACACAGCGCGCTCGCACACACACACGCACACGCACACACACACACACACACACACACACACACACACACACACACACACACACACACACACACACACACACACACACACACACACACACCACACACACACACACACACACACACACACACACACACACACACACACACACACACACACACACACACACACACACACACACACACACACACACACACACACACACACGCACACGCACACGCACACGCACACACACGCACACACACACACACTCCACACACACACACACACACACCACACCACACACACACACACACACACACACACACACACACACACACACACACACACACCATTCGATTCTTTTTCAGTGTTGCCAATCTGGATGTACTGAGACTCCTTGAGAATGTGCATTGCGGGCATGGAACCTGAGTGGCGGAAGCCGCGAGCTTGCTAGGGGGGCCAGGGGGGCAATCACCTCAGAAATCCTTTTTTAAATGGGCTATTAGAGCGCATTTTCAAGGGGTTATATTTTAGCATATATACGTAATCAGGTATTGCAGGTATAGCAATACCTCAGGGAGTTTGACGCCCCTGCCTTGCAGAGTTGTAAACCACTGCCTTGTGGTACAGGTCCTTGACAGAACCGAAGGCTAAGGGAGCAAACCCGAAACAGAAAACCATGTCACTGTGGCAGCATTAAGGGCGGTTGATGTATGGAACTCCCAACATCTCCCGACCAGCCACTGCAGGGACAAATAGTTTTGCGCCTGTCTGGACATGTTCTTGCCGGTGTGAAACCTCTATTTGCTCTCCGAGAGAGTGCCGCTGGTAACTTGCAAAAGCCAGCAGCACTTCAATACTTTTGCAGGCAGCTTTCATGAAATTTCACCATCAAGAGAAACCTGAAGCTGAGAGACATTAAGGCCGAGTCATGGACGCAACTCTCACAGCAGAGAGCTAAATGGAGAGTGGCAGTCAAGTAATGAAAGCAGTCTTTGTCGCATCGCGACCGACAGCATGATGATGATGATACGTACGTATAAGCTGATATGTACTTGTATTAAATCAAAAGTAAAGAAATTCGTACAAAAGTACACAAATACACGGGATTGTGTACAAAAGTACAACAATTCATGGGCTTTTGCAGTCGATCCATGACTCATGAGGTGATTTATCAGAACCTTCAATTTCGGTGGCTCTCACTGGAATTTTGTGAGAGTTGGCAACACTGCCTGTTCTACAATAGTTTGCTCCTTCGTATATATATGATGACCACCACTGTTACCTACATTCTGTCACCAGTCTCTCAGGGAGCTGGTTCTGCCATTGGGTCGCACGCATGCACGCACGCACGCATGCACGCACACACACAGGCTTCGCGTGTGGAAGGTCGGAAGTTCGGTTCCCGGTCGAGTCAAACCAATAACTTATCAAATTGATACTTGCTGCTTTCTAGACTGACGCTCTGCATTATTACGATAGGGCAAGGACTGGTTAGCTCAGTGTCAGGATAATGTGACTGAGTGAGATATCAGGTCAGGGTGCCAGTGGCCTGATTTCCCAGTGGGGCAGCACTATAAAGTTGCCATGAGTGCGCACTGTCAGAAGTCGGTACCCATCCCGATATGACCTTAGATGTTGCCAGGATGTAAAATTCCAACAACCAACCTGCATTCGGTCAGCAGTCTCTCATGTGGCTGGTTTTGTCATTGGATCACACACACACCAACACACACACACACACACCGGCCACAAGCTTCCTCACCCCCAATGCCTCCAGCTTCAGCTTCAGTTACAAAGATCAGGCAGCTCGTTAACGCGACGGGCGCTTAACCCGATAGGGGGCGTTGCAGCTTGCTTGCCGCCAATTCTGTCCAGCGTCATTTAGACCTAATTACTACATCCGGTTTGGCGTCTGTTGGAATTGTCTGTTGGCGTCTGTTGGAATTGTTGCAATCAGCGGAACACTCGCCATGCTGTCAATAACGGCGTCATACACCTGCCCATAATGACAACTTACACTACAGCTGTCAATAACAGCACACAACTGTCCATAACGACAGTATATAACTGCCAATAAAGGCAACATACAACTGTCAATAATGATGGCATAGAACTGGCAATAATGGCATCATGCACCTGCTGATAATGACAGCTTATGCTGCAGCTGTCAATAATAGCACAACACTGTCAATAACGACAGCATACAACTGTCAATAAAGGCAGCATACAACTGTCAATAACTATGCCATACAACTGTCAATAATGGCATCATACACCTTGCCATAATGACAGCTTACACTACAGCTGTCAATAACAAAATAATTCAGCTATCAATAATGATGGCATACAGTTGTCAATAATGTCAGCATACAGCTGTCAATAATTACAACTAACAGCTGCCAATAATGACAGTGGACAGCTGTCAATAATAATGGCATACAGATGTCAATAAGAACAGCCTGCAGCTGTCAATAATGACATCATACAGATGCCAATAACGACAACATCCAGCTGTCAATAACGACGACATACAGCTGTTAATAACGATGATGTACAGCTGTCAATAAAAGCAGCATACAACTGTCAATAACGACAGCCTGCAGTTGTCAATAATGATGGCATACACCTGTCAATGACAAGAACATAAGCTGTCAATAATGACAGCATACAGTTGTTAATGATGATGGCATACAGCTGTCAATAATGACAGGCATACAGCTGTCAATAATGACAGCCTGCAGTTGTCAATAATAATGGTATTCATATGTCAATAATGACAACATACAGCTGTCAATAATGATGACATACAGCTGTCAATAACAACAGCATACATCTGTTAATAATGACAGCCTACAGCTTTCAATAATGCTGGTATACATATGTCAATGATGCAACATACATCTGCCAATAGCGACAGCATACAGCTGTCACTAACAATGTCATATAGCTGTCAATAACGTCATACATCTTTCAATAATGACAGCATATGGCTCTCAATAATGACAACATACAGCTGTCAATAACAGCAACATACATCGGTCAATAACAGCAACATATATCTGTCAATAATGATGACATACAGCTGTCTATAACAACATCATACAGCTGTCAATAACGACAGCCTGCAGCAACCACCCAACTGGATACACCTAAACACGGTTTGCCGGCCATCTTGACCTAATTCGTGTTCGCAGGTAAACAAACGCGCGTGGCAGTATCACCAGTGTGGCAGTGAGCACTCTTCAGAGAGAAAAAGTTTAATATCTCTAAAAGTACAACACCTATAAACAAACTGATTGGAATACACATATAAAACATGTTTACCAAAAAGATTATATTAAATTGATATGGTTAGGGTTCTGGATTTCTATTCATTTTGA
The DNA here is from genome assembly GCA_030323885.1 of Branchipolynoe longqiensis. Classification (NCBI taxonomy): domain Eukaryota; kingdom Metazoa; phylum Annelida; class Polychaeta; order Phyllodocida; family Polynoidae; genus Branchipolynoe; species Branchipolynoe longqiensis. The sequence goes on from CM059196.1 coordinate 2,263,068, forward strand.
ATAAAACTGACGTTTTGCACTGCTGGTACCGGCATACTCAATGCATTGTCAATGGCAGTGAGCAATCTTCAGAGAGAAAACGTTAAATATCTCTAAAAGTACACCACCTAGAAACAAACTAATTGGAATACACATAGAAAACATGTTTAACAAACGGATTATATTAAATTGATACGGTTAGGGTTCTGGATTTCTATTAATTGTTAATAAAACTAACGGTTTGCACTGCGCGTACCGGCAAACGCAATCTCGGCAATGCATTGTCAATGGCAGTGAGCAATCTTCATACAGAAAACGTTAAATATCTCTAAAACTACACTACCTAGAAACAAACTAATTGGAATACATATAGAAAACATGTTTAACAAAAAGATTATATTAAATTGATATGGCTAGGGTTCTCGATTTCTCTTAATTTTGAATAAAACTAATGCTTTGCACTGTGCGTTCGGCAAACTCAAGGCTATCAGGGCTTTGTTTACCTATACCCGGAAGTGGCCTCGTTCTCGCGAAATTAGGACATGCCCATATATGGCCAAACCGTGTTATCGTGTATGGGACCCGAGACCTCATTAGATTCCCCACTTCCGTCCTCGCCACTCCCTATGCATTAAAATGCTCAGGAGTTGAATCATGTATGGCAGACGCGATGGGCAACAACATTGCACACTGCACCTACCCCGCCCCCCAACTACAGCAGTGTTAATAGGTTTCCTATGCAGATGTACATGCAGTCATCAATATGGTTAATCTCCGCACACAGATCCAGGTGTAAAAATAAACAGATTTCCAGTTCGGATTGGTATATTGGCAAAGAGCATTACTAATACTATTCTGGGGTGACGGGTGGGGACCAGGATTATGTAACAGAGAAGCAATGGGTGCCCCACTCGCTTTGTGACATAAGTACCTATGTGGAAATGTGATAACACATAACGACTGAGATCATACTTAAGAGATGGTTAATAATTATTTAACGGTTCCCTCCATACACCAGAAATAATGCAAGTGGAGGGGAAGGGCATTTTTAATATATGTTTGTTGTAACTGTCTGCAACTACCTGTTACCACGGGGCCGATGGGCAATCACACCCAGCCATCCTGCATACATTATGGACACCACCTGCAGCTGGGGGTTGAGTGACAGCTGCCCGCTATTAGGGCGTCACCCACCCAGGCTGTAGAGTGTGTCTGATTGGCTGGCTGTGTGAGCCCAGTCACCTGCATCCCTTATACCTGCCACACAAGACCCCACAAGAGAAAAACTCCACTTTCTACACTCAAATGAGCAACATCTATTCAAAAGACACTGAGCTGTGTGCAACAACCATTGGACTCAGGTTCAATGGGCTGTAGGCACTAATTCTTATATACACAAGCAAGAGTCATGAGGATCTGTGTGGGAAGTTGGTAAAGGGGCTGTCACATTAGGGTTTTTTGCGGGAGCGTATGGCGGCGTAGGCGCGTTACATCATATACGTCGGCATACGCCGTATACGCCACTCATACGCTACGCATACGCTACTCATACGCCGCCAGATGCCGGCTTATGTGAAGCGTATGAGGCATACGCCGCCATACGCTTTCATAAATCCGTCCGTCCAAATTTTTTTGTGCATGCTAAAAAAAAACTCGACCTATGAGGGCGTATGGCCCATACTGTCAAAAAATGTCACAGCACGCTCCCATACGCTCCTCGTACGTTCCACATACGCTCAAAACCACCCGAAAGGTCACCAAATGTCATCATAGGCCGGCACGCGCAGGACCTACGTAGGTTTTCAATACGCTCCCGCCATACGCCGTAATGTGACAGGGCCTTAAGGAGTGAGGGTGATAGGTCGCCAGTAGGTGAACAGGAGTTGATGCCAATAAAGCACAACTTCTTCACTGTCAATCTTGCTCGACTTGTCTTCCTTTCTTCCTTATGAGTTGTGGAGAGTAACGCCAGGTAGGAACTGACAGCCAGTTGTCAGAACACACCTGGGGATACTAGTGATGTGTGCGGCTCAGACCACCGAGTTCTCATAATATTACACAGGTGCAGTTGATGGGAACAAAGAGGTTGGTTGTTGGACTTTTGCATCCTGGCAACATCTAAGTGTAAAATATTCTGATATTCAGCATAGGGGGGAATGCAAATGTTCTATTACTGATCAGGGTATGTGACCAGGCGCATGTATGTATGTAAAGGTTGGTGGTGCCTGAGTGGGATGTAAATAGACATGGTGGTGCTGGCACGTCTGGGTGTGAGGGCACTCAGGGCCTACCCCTCTGCTGTGATAGGGATCACCACACTCGAAGGACAAGGTTGGTGGTGGCCATGGGGGCATACAGCTTGTGGTGGTTGGCAGACCACTGGTATCCATGGGGACCAAGAATGCTGGATCCCTATTGGTAGGGCCAAGAATGCTTGATTCCCATTGGGGGAAAGGGGAGGGGTGATACTCTACAAAAATAATAAACCAGAGGGCTTGACTCTCTCTTCTTCTTTACACGTTATACTCTTCCTTTCTCTTTGGCTGTATTGTTTTCACCATAGCCTACCTACACAGCCACAGATTCAAGCATTAGACTCCACAAACTAGTAACCACGATGAGTGGATAAATGGATTGGATTCTACATAAGGTCATATCAGGACGGGTACTGAATTGTGACAGTGCACGCTCATGGTGACTTTAGAGTGCTGCCCCACTGGGAAATCAGGCCGCCAACACCATGACCCGATATCCCACTCAGTCACATTATCCTGACACTGAGCTAACCAGTCCTTGTCCTATCCTATTAATGCCGAGCCTGAGGCTAGGATTCGTTTGTTTGTTGTTTTACATCCTAGCAACATCTAAGGTCATATCAGGATGGGTACCGACTTGTGACAGTGCACTCATGGCAACTTTACAGTGCTGCCCCACTGGGACACCAGGCCACCAGCAACATGGCCTGATATCCCACTCAGTTACATTATCCTGACACTGAGCCAACCAGTCCTTGCCCTATCCTAATAATGCCGAGCGCCAGGCTAGGAAGCAACAAGTATCAATTATTAAGTCATTGGTTTGACTCGACCATGATTCGAACCCATGAACTCATGGGTTTGGATTTCTCGATCTCCCAAAACAGGAGACGGACGCTCTACTCATTTGGCCACCCCATCTGGTCGAGGCTAGGAACTGACAAGTATCAATTTATAAGTCATTGGTTTGATTCGACCTGGAACCAAACTCACGATCTCCCGCTCGCGAACAAATACCTACTATTACTACTATGTCACTATGGGTAAATCATGGGGAAGGTCCCAGGTTTGTCTACAATTAAAGGGGGTGAATATGGGTGACAGTATCCATTGATGTACAATTAGTGGTGAGATTATGGGAACATTCGCCCATCAGCGTTTACACTTGTGGATCAATATGGGTGAAGGTCTCCGTTGGTGTACAATTAGTGTTTTAAGATTATGGGGGCGATCTCCCATCAGCGTTTATGCTTATGGATCAGAATGGGTGATGGTCTCCGTTGGTGTACAATTAGTGTTAAGATTATGGGGACGTTCTCCCATCAGCGTTTACACTTATGGATCAAAATGGGTGAAGGTCTCCGTTGGTGTACAATTAGTGTTTTAAGATTATGGGGGCGATCTCCCATCAGCGTTTATGATTATGGATCAGAATGGATGACAGTCTCCGTTGGTGTACAATTAGTGTTTTAAGATTATGGGGGCGATCTCCCATCAGCATTTATGCTTATGGATCAAAATGGGTGAGTCTCCTTTGGTGTACAATTAGTGGTAAGATTATGGGGGCGTTCTCCTGTCCGTGCTTAATACAGGGAAGTTCCCCGTTAATGTACAATTGTTGGGGAGCAATATACGGGAAACAATTCAATTCGTGTAGAATTGAGGGAAAGATTATAGCTTCACAGTCCCATGTATAATTTCTGAGGGACCGACCAATATTAGGGAAGGCATCTAATTAGTGTAGCCTCTCATGCATGTATAGTTGGGGACTAACATAGAGAAGGCTTTTTTTTCTTGAAGATTTATACTGCCTATCATAGATAAGTCTGAATAGTCTTGTTTTCACCATTAGACAGGTTGTCGATGGAAAGCATGAGCTGACACTTTTACCGACCCAAGGGATTTTTTACCTCCTACACCACATAGGTTATGTGAGCAACTTGCCATTGATGACGCTGTAAGTTATGCACAATTATATTATGTATAATCCAATATATGACACGCAAACTCAAACAAGCAAATATCCACTCAAGGCAACGCTGGTGAGAAATGCAAAACACATTTAAAATAAACCTTTTCCACAGAGCACATTTACTGTGAGTTGCTACTAACAATAGTTATGGCCGCTGCCACCAGAGGGCAGGGTGGTGTTAGAAATCCTCTACAAGACCTTTTCTATAAAAGCATGCTGCACAGCAAGCTGCTATCCACAACATTAGTTCATGCCACTGCCGTCAGAGGGCAGGTCGGTGGCAAAATTCCTCTATAAGACCCTTTTCGCAAAGATTGCTACACAGTAATCTGCTACCCACATTAGTTCTCGCCACTGCCGTCAGGGGGAGGGTGGGTTGGTGGTGGAAATTCTCTATTCCAAAGGCTGCTCATAAAGTTGAAAGATAATTCCTTTTGTAAGTTTAGCTCATCCAATTACCGCTGTGCGTTCTATGCTATGGTGAACTACTAAAAGGCAATCAGTGAGTCGAGGAGACAGGAGGACTTAGAAGCATGGATGCGCCTTTTGTTCTATACACAAGATTCTGCTCAGGGTTACTTAAGACGCTTGCCTAATGAAGCCTCTTAACGTCTCTTCCACCCCGACACACACCCATACACACATACTCACAACACACACACACATATAGACACTCACTCACACATACTCACTCACATACCCACACTCACTCACTCACTCACACACCCCACACACTCACTCACATCCACACACACTCACTCACACACCCACACACAACCACTCACATCCACACACACTCACTCACTCACACACCCACACACACGCACTCACTCACACACCCACTCACTCACACACCCACACGCACTCACATCCACACACACTCACTCACTCACACACCCACACACACGCACTCACATACCCACACTCACTCACTCACACACCCCACACACTCACTCACATCCACCCACACTCACTCACTCACACACCCACACACACGCACTCACATCCACACTCACTCACTCACTCACACACCCCACACACTCACTCACATCCACACACACTCACTCACTCACACACCCACACTCACATCCACACACACACTCACTCACTCACACACCCACATACCCGCACTCACATCCACACACTCACTCACTCACACACCCCACACACGCACATCCACACACACTCACTCACTCACACACCCACACACACGCACTCACATCCACACACACTCACTCACTCACACACCCACACACTCACTCACATCCACACACAATCACTGACACACCCCACACACTCACTCACATCCACACACTCACTCACACACCCACACACACGCACTCACATCCACACACACTCACTCACTCACACACCCACACTCACATCCACACACACACTCACTCACACACCCACACTCACATCTACACACACACTCACTCACTCACACACCCACACTCACGCACTCACATCCACACACACTCACTCACACACCCACACACCCCACACACTCACTGACACCACACACTCACTCACTCACTCACTCACACTCACTCACACACACCAGACTGGATGACCGAATGACTTGAGGCTCCATCTCCCGAGTTGAGCGTTCGAACCCTGGTCGAGTCAGACCAATGACTTAAAAATGTATACTTGTCACTTCCTAGCCAGGCGCTCGACATTAAAATAGGGCTATGGCTGATTGGCTCAGTGTCAGGATAACGCGACTGAGTGCTGCTAGTGGCCTGGTCTCCCAGTGGGGCAGCACTATAAAGTTGCTATGAGTGCACACTGTCACAAGTCGGTACTCATCCTGATATGACCTTAGATGTTGCCAGGACATAAAACTCCAACAACCGACCAACCAACCACACTCAGGCACAAACTCACACACACACACACACCCACACACACACACACGGGGGGGGGGGGGGGCTATAGACGTATCCACTTCTGGATAGTTGAACTACTAACTAGCTTCTACTCGCAAGGATTAGCAAAATTATCACCAAAAAGAGCACATAATCACTTGGGAAGGGGGTGTCAAATGAGGATACCTTTCAAGTACACCCACACACTTCCATATAAATTATAATGCCCCAATCACACATAGCCGGACGAGCCCCGGATTTTTCCCCGGACCACCCCCGGGGCCAGTCACCCGGACTGTCCCGGACAGACCCGGATAAAATCGCTATTTTGGTCATTCTTGGCCTCGCTGTCACACCTACCCGGACGAGCACCGTCTAGTCCCCGGTCTAGCGCCAAGTCTAGCCGGACCACCCCGGACTACCCGATGTATCCCCGGAGTAGTCACGGATCAGTCCTGGACTTGAAGTAGACTGCTCCTGCTATATATATACAAAAACGGGGCTCATCCTGGACTGATCCATGGTAAACTGGGCTGTCCGTGGCTGATTCGTGGCCATCCGGCGTGTCCGGGTCTTATCTGGGCAGTCCGGGAGTGGTCCGTGGCTACGTCGGGGCTAGCCCGGGCAAGTCCGGATTAAACCGTGGCTAAAACGAGGCTCATCCGGGTAAAGAAAACGCCTGGACATCCCCGAATGTGACACGGACTACCCCCGGTCCACTCCCCGAACTACCCAGATGACCCCCGGATTACACCCGGATCGAGCCCGGATTGCAATATTCCCCGGACCGCCCCGGATGTCTTAAACATTTTAAAACATCCGGGGCGGATCCCAGATGAGGCAGGACCAGCCACAGATCACCAAGGACCAGCCACGGATCACGGTCCGGGGCTCGTCCGGCCCCTGATCCGGGTAGGTGTGACGGGGGCTTAACGTGAACACACACACTAGTAAGCTGTGTCACTCATGACTGGCTACGCTGATATCCACATTTGCTGTGTCATCAGTTTATTTATTTTGTTATTTCATATCTAACGCATTCTTGCAGGGATGATACTTGATAGTGGTGTGGGAGGAAAAAAGCGGAAATCGACAGCGAGGTGGGCCATAATAGTAATACAGTCTCATTAATGACAGCAGAATGCTCTCCAGGCAGACACCGTAATGATTGGTCATAGGCATTGTGCAAAAAGTATGCTTGGAGAGCTACTACATGAAACATACCCCATCATGTTGATTTCTCCTCAAATTTACTCCTATATCAAAAAATGCCTACAGGCTATGACAAAAAAACGGAAATCCGCTTTAAAATGGAAGAATATCATCCTTGATCTTGTTTGGGTTTATGTACTATCAACATCTAAAGTCATATAAGAATGGGATTCGAACCACTCACTTGCTGTCATATCCTTGGTTCTTTGTTTAATGTTAATGGTTTTTTTTTGTTTTTTTTGTTGTTGTTGTAAATATAGTTTATTCATTGAATAAAGTCTGTTGTCAGCGCCGTGGCACTGGTCTTCCAGCCATGTGACAATACAGTTATTTACAATATATGCATATGTAGTCTGATATTGTCATCAGCAGCTAGCCCAAATCAGCTGAAATAACAATATCAAACATTCAAAGACTTACATATGGTATAGTTTGACAATTCACATACAAAAATAGCAGTTATATGTTGTATTCCTACACACTTGATACATACATGTGTATTGATTAGACCTTTACATTAGGGAGTGGTTAGGTGCATAGTTTCCCTTCATAGGTTTGTATGCCTACTATGTTGTGAATTGCAAAACTATCATGTTGTTGGAGTTAACATTTTGAGATGGAGTGAGTGTTAGTAGAATGGTTTGTTTATTCTGTTAGATAGAGTGTGGTTAGCTTATAGGGCTATGCTTAAAAGGTTAATACCTCAGGTGTGTTTTTTTGACTACATGAAGTAGTTTGAGTAAGTAGGTTGTTAGTAATGATGGGATAAACAATGCTTGGAGGATTGTACGTTTCAGTCATTTAGTAGTCTAGTACAGACTTTATTAGTGTCTATGTTTATACAAAGACCCTATAATACCAAGACGGCTCACTCAGCCTGTACTGTGTAATCAAAATGATCAAACCCACCACTTGGTGTGCTGGCTTTTCCCCTGGCTAAATAGGTGCTATATTATATGCACAAATGTATATATGAATGTGAAAGATGTGTGATGATGGCGACGAGGACGACGATGGTGTGTGCATGTTCATAGCAATTTCATATTGATGTGTATTCACGCTTACCCGTCTCATGATTGATATAACCGTATGTGTTTACATGTGAAACACCAACCAGCAGCTGGGTCGATCAAACCCACCACAAGGTGGCACCGCAAAATTTACATCACATGGGAGAGATAGGGAGTGAGCCGTCCCAGTACCATAGGGCCCCCGGTCTATAGCAATACTACCAGACTGATACACATTTCCGAATTTGCTGGGCAAATAATTTGTACGGTGGATAACTTGGTTTGTTGGCGGCAGGTAAAGGAGCGTGTGGGGTGGTGGGAGGGGGTGGGGTGGCCATAGGTGCTTATAATAGATAGCTAATTAAATATGGCGACTTCATCACTAGGCCTGTAGAAGTGCCTGATTGGCTTTGTGAATTCTTACCAGGTTCTTGAATTCTAGTTGTGTTTGTGCATGTCTAATTCTGACAAAATGCTTTTGCTGCCTTTGTAGATAGGGGCTCTTGTCAGTCTATTTGTGAGTGGTTTATGAACTTTGAGTAGTGTAGCATCCCGGTTAATATAAAAAATGGCGGGAATCCATGAAATCGCGGAGAGGTTTCTCATTGAATGAAAGACAAAAAAAATCATAATGATTCCGCAGAAATCGTAATGTCGAGCTGCACATATATCAGAAATGAAAGTGGTCTCCGTGAAAAAAAGCGCAAATGCGGATATTCTCCCATAGATTTAGCATTGTCAGGCAATCGCGGAAAATTCCCGAAGTCAGGTTTCATACATATTGGTATACGCTGATGGTGCTGCGGCGTTTGAAGCACATATTAGTAGTATACGCTGATAGTGTTGCGCCGTTTGAAGCGCGTATTAATAGTATACGCTGATAGCACTGTGGCGTCTGCACCACGTATTAGTGTACGCTGATGGTGCTGCAGCGCAAAACAATGTATTAGTATACACTTATAGTGCTGCGGCGTTTGAACAACGTATTAGTGAAATCACGGAAATCCGCTAAAACGCGGAGATCATTCATCCCTGATATTACTTTTTATCATTGCTACATGAGTCATTACTAAGAGCGCAAGTGAAAACAGATGCAGTAGCGTCATTACATGTGTGGTAGTCCCAGCTTTCTACTTAGAGCTGCATAGTCTGATGAAGTATCAAATTTTCAAAACCAAAACAATTATTCAGATTTGATTCTACATCTAATACCTCAGTCACACGAGGCCTGCGATCGCTTACTATCGATTCACAACGTCAAAACATCCTCATTGCCAACCTCCCGGCGTCCATTTTGGAAATTTTGGATGCAAGGAGGTTGCAGCTGCTGCACCTGCAACCTCCTTGCGCCCTGTTCCGGCGGCACCATTCAAGACTGGTTCGCGCCGACCTGGCACCGACCTCTCGGTTGGTGAGTTGCCAGCGACCTGGCGGCGCCAACACATGCGATGCCGCACTCACCGTGTGGTCGGCGCCAGGGCACCGCCCTTGCCCCAACCCGGCGCTGCCCTGGCCCCAACACTGACCCAGCGCCACCCTGGCACCAACCTGGCCCTGACCTGGCGCCAACCATGTATTTGAATCAATGTATCGAGTGGGACGCTGGGAGGTTGGCACCCTTTTGGCCCTAAGGAGGATGGCAGCGAACGCTGGCTCTCTTGTGACTGGGGTATTACATAGATACTGATGGCACTTATCAAGCATTTCTCACCACATATAAGGGAATACTGAGTCTATTTAATAGAATCTATAACTGCTGAAGACTATGGGGCCAAGAGATTTGGCGTGCTTACTAAAACTAATTTGACACGTTTACACTTCAAATATCTCAAAAGGCAGCCAACTAAAATAAAAGTTACTTCAAATTAAAGTAAGGTAGATTTTAACAATCAAATCAATATATTTATCTCAGAAAAATGACAGAAACTCAAAAGCATCGGACTATGCAGCTTCAAGGTGTCGGAACGTGGTGTTCTCTGTGGCGGAGTGGTTAGAGTGTCTGACTTTTTTCTAGTTCGGACTCCTAATCTGAAGGTTGGTGGTTCGATTCCCCATGCCCCCACCTCTTCCAATTTGGATTTCCACCGCTGTGTATAACTTACAGTGACATCAAAGGCCGGTTGCTCTCATACCATGTCTATGTGGTGTGGGAGGTTAAAAATCCCTTGGGTCGGTAAAAGTGTAGACTCAGGCTTTCTATCGACAAACTGTCTAATGGTGAAAACAAGTCTATTCAGACTTATCCATGATAGGCAGTATAAATCTTCAAGAAAAAAAAGATTATGCCTCTATTGAGGCAGCGAACGTTGTCAGATAAATAGATGAAATGCATCTTCTATTTCTAATGATCCTAAACACATTGAAGGCATCAAGAAGAACTACTACAAGAAGATAAGACTCGACTCACACACACTTGAATAGGTCCCCTCTACCTTGGCTTTCGCAAGTAACACCAGGAACAAAAATCAACTCGCTCACCTGAAAATATACACAGTGTTATGGTCAGAGAAGTTTGTTTGTATGTTGGAGTTTGATGTCCTGGCAACATCTAATGTCATATCATGCCGGGTACCGACTTGTGACAATGCACACTCATAGCAACTTTTATAGTGCTGCCCCACTGGGAAATCAGGCTGCCAGCACCATGACCTGATATCCCACTCAGTCACATTATCCTGACACTGAGGAAAACCAGTCCTTGCCTTATCCTACTAATGTCGAGCGCCTGGCTAGGAAGCGACGCGTATCAATTATATAAGTCACAATGACGCTACTGTATTTGTCTTTCCGTCTCTCTCTCTCTCTTCTCTCTCTATATATATGGATAGTGATAAGCCCCTTATCGCGTGCAATAAGATCTGTAGTGTACAGTGCCCCCCCTGATGGTGCGGCGGGGGGGGGGGGAGGTCTCCCGGCATCCTCTGCGCGGGAAACACGTTCGTCCACTTCCGACACTTGCGAGCGTGTCCTTTGGTTACATCCAACTTAGATAAAAGATTCACCCCGTACTTACAGTACATGGGTGAAAACCAACCCATTAGAAAAGCTAGCGAATAGAATTTCCACATGCTGGGTTAATTAACTGAGCTGGTAAATTCTTAATTTAAGAAGCACAATATATTCTTTATGTAGGTCTTCATATTTACCCGATACTTTTGAGTTGGAAAATATAATAAAACATATACTTTAATGCAATTTAAAAGTGAAATCGACGGCGTTCTCTGGCCGCCATCTTGCCTTTTTGCATTCTCTCCCATTTCACCAACTCTGTGTTGATATAAGTAACCATTTGACACTGGTGCCAGGCATACTACTTCCCGTTCCATACTAAAGCTATTTTCGCCCGTATTTAGACTACGTTGTCGTTCACCCCTGTACTGTAAGTACGGGGTGAATCTTTTATCTACCTCCAACTCAGACTCCACTACTTGTCTCTCTCTCTTAGCATGTACGTAAGAATTATTATATATATATATATATATATATATATATATATATATATATATATATACCAAAAAGAATTCGGTACAGTGAGTGGCAGTTACAGTGTGCAGGGGTGGTCGCACCACCATCAGAGCCGGGGTTGGGGAGGCTGGAGCAGTAGATGACTAGGACAGACTCCCTCAGTCCATGGAGCTGAGTCAGTGAGGAGGGAAAGGAGGGATATTCCGGATTATACTCGTATAATTCCTATACAGCATGTGTATATATTCCTCCAAGCGATTGGAGGCTAGGCCCCGTGCATGAGGCGGAGCAGTGCATGATGGGTGGTCCCACCCCCCACCCGGACAGGGGGGGGGGGGAGTGCAAGACACTACAGGCATTATTACACGCGATAAAGGGTTTATCAATACCGTATATATGTATCATCAGCCATCGTGAACAAACCATCAACACACCGAACATTCTCCACAACTATCAACCTGTTTAAACACATTGAACATTATATAAGACAGACAAAATGTCTTGTCAATTATAAACTTACCATGTTTTATACGAGAAAAAATGTAACCCTCAACGATTGTTTGAGCTGCCCCGAGTATACGCTTTCTACTCGGTGCTGCTCCCCATTTTTTGCATGATTTGTTTGTTTGTTTGTTGTTTTACATCCTAGCAACATCTAAGGTCATATCAGGACTTTTTTTGCATGAACTACAGTGACTGGTGCTGTACATTATACAGCAGGAGCCACTCCCTTAATTCTACAGGATCGCTGCTGTAACTAATACAGCACTGATCAAACTTAGATTATTTAGACTGTCAATTCCAATAGTAAGATGGCTGGAAGACCAGTGCTCCGGCACTGACAAATGTCATATTCAGATGAATAAATACTTTACCAAAAAAAGAAAGAAAAAAAAGTCAATTCAAATTTCAACACAACCTGTTAGTAATGAAGCCTATCATGCCAGAGTTTCAACATGCATGCCAAAATTAACTTAGCATGCTTGCTCTTCAAATATCTCCAAAGTCAGCCTTTTTAAAATAAGTTATTTTATCGTGGGCTATATCACAATTATAACGGTCAACCTGATAGATGTATCCTTTGTTTTTTTTATAGCAAAAACATAAAACAATCGGAGTAAGCTATGCAACTTTAAATAAAAATAAACAAAAATAATAGCCCACAAAATTATGAATGGCGCGTTGAAACATTAGTACACATGTACCCAGGCCTGGTGAGGACGCTCAGCATGTCCATCAGTGGGCGCCCTCACTATTTGGAACATTGGCGCGTCTAAATCATCTTCTCATTGCCCTTTGCAGAAGCCGCTGACAGTGTCGACGCAGGCCGTGACACCCCCTGGTGGCTGAGACAGGCAACACGTGGCGGACACTGACGCTACCTGGTGGCTGAGACAGGCAACATGTAGCAGACACAGCCTGTGACGTCCCCTGGTGGGTGAGACTGGCAATACGTGGCGGACGCCCCCTGGTGGCTGAGACAGGCAACACACAGCGAACGCCCCCCAGTGGCTGAGACAGGCAACACCCGGCGGATGCCCCCTGGTGGCTGATACAGGCAACATGCAGCGGACAAGTCCCTTGGTGGCTGAGACAGGCAACACATGACAGACGCAGGCTCTGACGTCCCCTGGTGGCTGAGACAGGCAACACGTGGCAGACGTCGGCCCTGACACCCCCTGGTGGATGCGACAGACAACACGCTAAGATTCCCACTGACAGGAAGGGGCATGTCTTAGAGAAAAATCACCGTCATAAATGTGCAATAGCCAACACATTGCAGAAGGCACAACATTGCGCCATATTTTGTGGATCACGTGATGATGAGGAGCCCCTGATGGCCTGATGGAGCCCCTGATGGGCTGAGATTTCGAGTCACGTGAGCCATATGAATAGAGTGCATTGTGATTAAGCTGGGAAAATTTCAATTGCAGACAATTGGTTTTCCTTTTCCCCTCATTCCACCGCTGCTTTCGCTATGCTATTATTACCGAGCGCCAGGCTAGGTAGCGGCAAGTATGACAAATAATAATTTAAGTCATTGGTTTGACACATTTGGCTGGAGTTTGAATCACACAAGCCGTCACATGGGAAGCGGGCGCTCAACTCATTCGGCCATACGTTACACAATCAGGGGAAAGTGTGATGGTCTGCCCTGGGCTCCAACAAGTTGATTGCATTTGGTTATCAAGAATAATGTTGCCACTAAGAAAAATATGGGAGCCTTCCCAGTTTGGAGTACACCTCAAGACAAAGTGGACAGCTTTATCTATGAAAATGGCAGTATAGTGTTCTGGAACATGGGGACCAACGGATCACATGAGCACCTTCCGGATCTTTGAAGATAATTTTTTCTTTAAAAAAAATAAATTGATTCCAGATCCTCAGATGTACTCATGAATGCAAACTGTTTTGTTCCAATAGCACGACATAGATATTATTCCCTTTCATGAATTATTTTAAATTGCAGAAAGAAAAACGAGCACATTTTTCTCAAGCAAAAGAATTGTGTGCAGGCAGTAATCTATGAGATACTGATATATAAAACTATATTGTAGGTTATTAACTGTAAGAATAGGATATATCTACTATATCTATGATATATTGACAACACAGAATATATTATGTGCAGTCAATTAACAATCTGTATGATGTACTGACAAGAAATATCTATATCTATATATATTTTGCGGGCAAAGTGAGGGTGCGTGGCCTGACAAGTTAACGCGGATACAGACAAGTGCCGCCACAATCGGCCTGAGGTTTTAAGAGGATGGCAGTCGACCAATAGTAATAACACTACAGTAGATGACCGAGGCTGGAGAATCAAATAATTGGAGTGGAAAGCTTCCGATTAATTATACTGGATAATGCTGATACATCACATATTATGTCATATAAACCATACATTGTTATGCGGATATTTCTTTCTATGTTAAACTGATAAACAAAATGAGCCCTTATTCAGAGTGACTGGCGTTTTATAAAGTCCAACTTAATTGCTAAAAATATTTTTTCTAAATTATTTTAAGAGCAAAAGTGGACAAGATGCAAGCTTGTATAGCAGGCTAAGATTTTAACAAGCGCCCAACGTCAGTCAACATCAGCGACTTTAACATTTTGTTTTGTTTGTTGGAGTTTTACGTCCCGGCAACATCTAAGGTCATATCAGGACAGGCGACTTTAACATGGATCTCAACAACACCACGGTGTACTTTCCACCAGATGCCAACTGGACAAGCGATGGGGCATCCTTCTATTACAACGTCTACATTCCGGCTAACATAAGCGAACGAGTGCGCCTCATCCTTGCGCAACCCAACACAATCATTGCTCTGACGCTGGGTTTTGTGGCAATCTCACTGAATGTCCTCTCCATCTTTGCAATCACCAAGATCCACAGCGGTCTTACCTCGCACTACCGGCTTATCGTCAGCCTGGCGGTGTCCGATATCCTCATCGGCCTCAGCGTTGTGCTTCACATCATCAACAATGTCTTCAACCCGCGACCTGGGAAACCAGGACTTGGTCCGTGGGCAGTGCGCAAACAGTCCTTCTGCATGTTCATCATCATCAAGGCCCTCAACACAACCTCCCTGAACATCACGCTACTGAACCTGATGGGAATGGCCATTGATCTGTTCCTTGCGATAGTACGCCCATTACACTACCCCTCACTGATGAACAAGCAACGCGCCACCATAACCATCCTCTTCTTCTGGTTCGTCGCAATCCTCTGCGGCTTCTCGGACTTTCTCTCCACGTACCCAAAGTTCCGCAAGTACAGCTGGAAGTACCATTTCTGTGAATTTGTGTACCTTACAAAATACCAAGAAGAGTACCCGACATTCGCAATTGCACTTGTGTGCTTCTTCATCATGTCGTTTGTGTACCTTCGTATTCTCATCGCTGTCAAGCGACGACACCAGAATATACCAATCCGCACGGAACTGCAACGTAATAAGAAAGCACTTTTCACAACCCTCCTTATTCTGTTTACCTTCATCATTTGCTGGCTGCCAATGTGCTTGTTCCAGATCATTCTCATCATCCAAGTCAAGGTGAACCCAATGGGCCTGCATAAGGTGCTGGCTGCACTCACCGCAGTTGATCAATACCTTTATGACCTGATGCTTCTGAATTGCATCTTTGACCCAATTATCTATGCCATCCGCATGCCGGAAGTGCAGCTGGGGTACCGCAAGATGTTCCGGCGGTGCTGCAAACAACAAAACAAGGACAGTCGTCGCATGAGTAGCACTGACGTAACGCACTGCGCAATGCTTGTTGATGAGAAGCGGGTTTCCAAAATCTCGCTGGGCTCAGTTCGGTTCAAAGAACAGCTTAGTATGAAAAAGTCGCTGTGGCGAAACAATGGCAGTTGCAGTTATTCGCCAACAAGAGCAAACAGCATATCGAACCACCTGCGATTGAGTAAGGAGGACCGAGAAGAGAGTGTTGTATAGGGGAACCTGACAGGAAGGGAGGGGGGGGGGGACTTGAGTGTTTCAAAGAGAGCATCTGACACTATTAAGATAGTGTCAAGTAAGAGACAATGCGCAACAAAAAGCTGTGATATATAGACAACAGCGAAGAGTGGCAAGTAGAATGTAAAAAATTGTGCTAAGCCACCAGTGCACGATGCTGCAAAGGATGGCTAGCTTAGACGACATCAAACAGTGGGAAGGAAACTGTCGCTCAGCGAGACGAGAAACTTGTGACAGATATATATCAATCTGCAACAGTCGAATTGCATAGGCAACATGGGGCACTGACAATGATGACAATTCGGGTTGTGGCCACATACACACCGGAAGTTGAGATTGGTGCACATTCCAACGCTATCCTTCACGATAGCACCAACATCTTAAACTCAATACCATCTTTGCACCAGTAAGCCCATTCCTCCTGATGACCAAACTTGGGAGGATTATTGCAATTCATATATTTCGAATGTAGATTGCAGTGAAATTTCTCGAGCAAATATTTTACATGGAATAAAATACCGCTTTGTGTATCACGATGTATGTGTATTCACCGCCTCTCCCCCATCCCGTTCCGGCATTTATGCTGTAGCTGTGACGCGATGTGCTGGGTCACAGCTTCAGTCCTTCCTGAGGGACCAGTGGAGCTACACAATATGTCGCAATGGGAACAGTGAATGGAAGTCTCATTCAAGGGAATAGCAACAAAGGAGCGCTTTGCAAAGATTAATGATCATCATCATTTGGGGTTTTTTCAGAAGAGTTGGCATAATTGCAATGATGTTAGCCTATACTTAAAGTAGCATAGGCCAATGGTTGTAAAGTTTCTGTAATTTTTCTGAGATAAATATATTATATTGATTGTCATAATATACCTTAGCGATGGTAAGGTATATTATGGTATACCCACTTCATATGTTTGAAGTAACCTCTATTTGGAATGGCTAACTTTTGAGATAATTGAAGTGCAAACATGTCAAATTAATTCTGTTAAGCACGGCAAAACTCTAACATCATAGGGTTTATCAGCAACAGGTTCTAGTAAATTGACTCAGTATTCCCTTCGGTCTGGCAACAAATGCTGAATAAGTGCATACGTATCTAAGTTAGATGTGTAGAATCAAATCTTAGATAATTATTTGGCTTTTGAAAATCTGATATTTCATCGGACTCTGCAGCCAAAAGTAGCATAGGCCAATGGTTTTGTATTTCTGCCTAATTGTTTAGGCAAATATTTTAGGGTGAGCATTATAATCTACCTTACTTTAGATTAAATTGCTAACTTTGGAAATATATCTTAAGTGAAAACATCAAATAAATTACTTTTGGCATACACATCGAAATGCAGGACACTACAGGATTCAGTAGGAAGCGGTTCTAATAAGTTGACTCAGTATTCTCTTCTATGGAGCAACAACTGTTTAATAAGTGCACAGTATTATGTCAGACATGTAAGGTCAAATCTGAGTAAGGTGCTTGGATTTAGACAAGTTCATGATTTCATGATTTCATGATTTCATCGGGCTATGCAGCTTCAAGTAAACATCATTGTTATAATATTTCATTTCAGCACTGTCAGGGAATCGCAGAAAATGCCGGAAGTCAGATTTTTCAACTATCCTTGTCGTGACTGTGTTAATTAATGGGGTTTATGTTCCTGCAACATATAAGGTCATATAAGAATGGGATTCGAACTAGCCAATTGCTATCATATATGCAGGGATGAAAGTGGTCTGCGGTAAAAAGCGCGGAAAGCAAGCCGAGATTATTACACCAATGGCGAATTTGCACGAAAACGCGGATTTTCCCCCTCATAGGATTAGCACTGTCAGGGAATCGAAGATAAATGCCGGAAGTCAGGTTTCAATTATCCTATCCTTGATGTGCCTATATTATCACCCAGACTTAACTCGTTTTCGCTCAGGCTTTATCTTCTAGTAACATCTCAGGTCATTTAAGAACTGGATTCAAACCAAGGAATTTTGTCATATTACATCCTGATTCCTGTGCTTTTTGTTTAACATTAATCAGTAAATATAAAAAATGGCGGCTGGAAATCTGTCATCCCTGTATATCATAAGTAGAAATTTTTTGTGAAGTCAACCAGAAATATGGATAGTTACATGACCGAATTAATGCGCCATGTTGGATCTCACAGCCATTTTATGAGTGGTCAGAGTCGGGGTTGGGGAGGTTAGCTATCGGTTATGAAGCAACACTATTTATATAAACATCCAAGACAACAGACTGCATTCGCTTTGCGGGTTCCTTGCTTGTTGGCTGTTCTTTTTTAAATTTTTGTTAGGGGTTTATTTTTCATGGACGGGTGGGTGTTAAGATGGCTAGGTTTTCTTAAAAGTTTATACATTACTCGCTTAGGTATTTAGATATCGTTGGACAGAGTTTTTTTTAAGCGATAGGTTATACACTTAGGTATATAGATATCGCTGTATGGACTTTTAAAAAGCAACATATTATACACTTAAGTATTTAAATATCATTGGGCGGGTATTCTTAAAAGCTGCATTTAGATATCGCTGAGCAGAGCTTTTTCTAAACCAACACATTAAACGCTTAGGGATTTAAATATTACTAGGCATGTATTCTTAGAAGCCAATACATCATACATCTAGGTATTTAAATATCACCGGGCAGGTAAATATTCTTTAAAATCCGATACATCATACACCTAGGTATTTAAACATCACCGGGCAGGTAAATATTCTTTAAAAGCTGATACATCATACACCTAGGTATTTAAATATCACCGGGCAGGTAAATATTCTTTAAAAGCCGATACATCATACACCTAGGTATTTAAATATCACCGGGCAGGTAAATATTCTTTAAAAGCCGATACATCATACACCTAGGTATTTAAATATCACTGGGCAGGTAAATATTCTTTAAAAGCCGATACATCATACACCTAGGTATTTAAATATCACTGGGCAGGTAAATATTCTTTAAAAGCCGATACATCATACAACTAGGTATTTAAATATCACTGGGCAGGTAAATATTCTTTAAAAGCCGATACATCATACACCTAGGTATTTAAATATCACCGGGCAGGTAAATATTCTTTAAAAGCCGATACATCATACACCTAGGTATTTAAATATCACCGGGCAGGTAAATATTCTTAAAAGCCGATACATCATACACCTAGGTATTTAAATATCACTGGGCAGGTAAATATTCTTTAAAAAAGCCGATACATCAATACACCTAGGTATTTTAAATATCACTGGGCAGGTAAATATTCTTTAAAAGCCGATACATCATACACCTAGGTATTTAAATATCACTGGGCAGGTAAATATTCTTTAAAAGCCGATACATCATACACCATAGGTATTTAAAATACATCATTGGGCAGGTAAATATTCTTTAAAAGCCGATACATCATACACATAGGTATTTAAATATCACCGGACAGGTAAATATTCTTTAAAAGCCGATACATCATACAACTAGGTATTTAAATATCACCGGGCAGGTAAATATTCTTAAAAGCCGATACATCATACACCTAGGTATTTAAATATCACTGGGCAGGTAAATATTCTTAAAAGCCGATACATCATACACCTAGGTATTTAAATATCACTGGGCAGGTAAATATTCTTTAAAAGCCGATACATCATACAACTAGGTATTTAAATATCACCGGGCAGGTAAATATTCTTTAAAAGCCGATACATCATACACCTAGGTATTTAGATATCATTGAGGTCTTTTCGTAAAGGTTGATACATTATATACTTCGGCATTAAGATATCCCTCCATAATATGAAATTTGTTTAATACAATAACATTATATATTTGATACATTGAGCAAAAAGAAGTGTCCAGGGAAGCCTTAAGTGTGAACACAATGCAGGTCTTTTCAAACGTGTTCCCCTAACACTCTCTTTTTGTTCTCTCTTTGTTTTCTCCTTTCGCTCTCTTTCCGCTCTCTTTCCAGTCTTTTTGTGCTCTCTCTCGTTGTTCTCTCTCTGCGCTCTTTCCTCTCTCTTTCCGCTCCCTCTTTCCGCTCTCTCTTTCCGCTCTCTTTCCACTCTCCTTTTCCCACTCTCTCTTTCCGCTCTCTTTCTGCTTTCTTTCTGCTCTCTCTTTCCACTCTCTTTCAACTCTCTCTTTTTGCACTCTCTTTCTGCTCTCTCTCTTTTCTCTCACTCTTTCCGCTCTCTCTCTTTTCGCTATCTCTCTTCACCCTCTCTATTCATTATCAACTAACCCGAAGGAAAATGAAAAGTCAAAATTCATGCGGACAAGTAGAAATCACACCGGGCTTGTCGTATGAAACAGTGAAAAGTGTTTATTTATCTTATTTCTTAGGAATCCACGTTTCGGGTGACCTTGAGGCCCAGTTTGATGCTGGGAATCGTGGAGCACCACCAGTAACCGAATGTGAAATCAGTGTTTGGTATTGCGTGAAGTGTGTATGTAGCGTTTGAATGTACAAGTATCAACAGTGTATAACACATGTATATATATATGTATGTATATATATACACATAGGGCTGTTCTGCAGAGGGGTTCTTCAGTAGGTAGGCATAGTAATAATTATTATGTTGTGGTGCACTGCATATATATATATAATATATATATATATATTATATAATATATATAAATTTCTCGGTGTTAAGTGAGTAGGATAGTGGGAAGCGGAGCGGTGGCCCAACCGTCGGAGTTGAAGCCTGAGCAGTAGATGAGTAGTCCGAGGCTCAACCACCCGATTACTGGTGGGTGGGTGTTAGGATAGTATAGAATTCCAGGTTATTATACTTGTATAATTCTTATACAGCATATATATATTCACCCGGGGTACAATCACATGTGAAGATATGGAATTCAACGCTATTCCGAGGCTTTTTCAAGGCTGTTTTTGATAGGAATTCAAGACCATTTTCATTTGGATTTCAGGAAGAAAAAAACAATGGCGAATGGCGATTTGGGACTAATTGAGATCAGTGGGGACAGTTTAATGGAATTCAAGGCTTTTCAAGACTAATTACCTAAAATAGGTTAAATTCAAGGCTTTTCAAAGCCTTTAAATGGGGCAAATGAAGTTCAAGACTTTTCAAAGCCCGTACGGACCCTGTACAGACACATATGTATGTGTGTGTATATATGTGCTCTATAATCTATTATGGGAATATAAACAAGGACATGTATATATATATGTATAAATGTGTATATATGTATATATATGTATATATATATACATAGTGTATATATATATAGTGTATATATATATAGTGTATATATATATATATATATATATATATATATATATACACACACATATAAATCCTCCGACACGAGTGATGTATTTAGGGCATACAGGTACCGAGGAGCGCCGGAGGTGGCGCCACCAGTCATGAACATGAAGGAGGCAGTACAGTATATAGTGTAATGATAATAATAATAATAATAATAATAATAATAATAATAATAATAATAAACACAATAACGATAGTCAGGAAATAATTCCCAGCGCCTTTATACTCGTATAATACGTTATACATCACAGATTTCTTTATATGTATGTGTAGCACTATACAGTAGTGTCTATTTTAAATGACATCATTGTACCCAGACAAATGTTGTCCCGACTTGGCAGGTGTCAGGTGATTGAAAGCATAGTCAAATGAGACAAAATTGTTTGGATATTGAACATTATTTCGCAGGTGACAAGGATTTGCGGATAACAGAGGTCGGTGAAGACATGAACTACTAGTACAACTAGTACGACACATAGTACACCGCATGTATAATTTACTATATGGTGTTCTATATATATATATGTGTGTGTTCATATATATATATAATATATATATATATATATATATATGAACACACAATATATTACATACATTATATATATATATATGATATAATATATATATTATATATCATAAATATATATATGTGTATGCATATATCTGTATATATATGTATTTATGTCATTATCATCATCATCATGCTGTCTGTCACGATGCGACAAAGACTGCTTTCATTACTTGACTGCCGCTCTCCAACATTTCATGAAAGCTGCCTGCAAAAGTGTTGAAGTGCTGCTGGCTTTTGCAAGTTACCAGCGGCACTCTCTCGGGGAGCAAATAGAGCGTTCACACCGGCACAAACATATCCAGACAGGCACAAAACTATTTGTCCCTGCAGTGGCTGGTCGGGAGATGTTTGGGAGTTCCATACATCAACCGCCCTTAATGCTGCCACCGTGACATGGTTTTCTGTTTGGGGTTTGCTTCCTTAGCCTTCGGTTCTGTCAAGAACCTGTACCACAAGGCAGTGGTTTAAAACTGTGCAGGGCATGGGCGTCAAACTCCCTGAGGTATTGCAATACCTGCATACCATGACATGTATTTATGTATATATATACACATATACATGAATACATGTGAATATGAGTATATATTATATGTATATCTATATATATATATGTATTATATATATGTGTATATATGACTTTATATGCCTATAAATGCATATATATATACATGTGTATATGTATGTATTTATGTATATATGCCTATAAATGTATATATACATATATATATACACACATATAAAAGGAAACGTACTAGAGTAAAACTCTCTAAATCGACCGACATTGGGACCGACTTTAAGTGGTCAATTTAGAGAGGTGGTCGGTTTATGGAGTTAGAATATGATTAAAATGGTATTGTTGGGACCCAAATAAAGCGGTCGATATAGGGGAGTGGTCGATGTGTGGAGGTGGTCAGTTGGGGAGGTTTTACTCTATACACAGAGTATGTACCATATATATTTAGTGTAGTAAAGAGTAAGTACCCCCTTAATTATTAAGAGCAACTGTACGTGATATACTAAGTTCTAAAGATTTGAAAATTACTTGAACATAACACTTGATTAATATATGAAACAATGCCAGAATCCCACAGACTCTCCCCTCAATCTCCCTTTTTTTTTATTCAGATAAAGATGTTGTGAGATTTATTGACCAAGACAAAATATTGTTCTGTCAAAAATGTTGGGATATTTAGTGTCCATGGTAACATTCTTGTTTTGTCAAAAATGTTGGGATATTTTGTGTCCATGGTAAAATTCTTGTTTTGTCAAAAATGTTGGGTGGTTTATTTTACACGACGTAATGTTGATCTGTTAACAATAATGTTCTGTAACTCTGTAACATTCACATGGCGGTGTTACAGAAGAAGGGTAAGTGAAGAGCAGGAAGTGTAACTCCACCAACTTTCAAACACTTCACGAGTGTTTTGGGGGTTGCTTGGATGGTTGTTGGAGTTTAACGTCCTGGCAACATCTAAGGTCATATCAGGACATGCACCGACTTGTGACAGTGTATCTTACAATGGTCACTTTATAGTACTACCCCACTGGGAGACCAAGCCACTGGCACCATGACCCAATATCCCACTCAGTCACATTATCCTGACACTGAGCCAACCAGTTCTTGCCCTATCCTAATAATGCTGAGCGCCTGGCTAGTGGGAAGCGATAGGTATAATTTTGTATGTATCGGTTTGACTCGACCCAAAAGGGAGACGGACGCTCAATTCATTCGGTAGTCTGTTGTGGAGGTGATGAAAATGGGAAATATTGCGCCTAGAGCAGGGTTTGAATCCACACCTCTTGCATTCCGGACTAGTGTGCTAACCATGACACCACCTAGGCCCCCTGATATCATCACCTTACCCACGCCTTCCTGTCTATGTGGCTCCTTGCCTGAGAGGTCAGTACAGACTACTACACTGGCATACTGGTGAATAGATGCCTAGAAGTCAAGAGACATTGTTTATTTTTCAAGTTTCATAATACGCAGGGAATTATAACTTGATGGTTGCGCTGTAAATATGTTCTTAAACAAAATAATAAAAGAAAAAAGAAGGAAAACGAAGTGTAATAAAGTGTGCTAAGTGAAGTTATTGTTCTGCTTGTTAAAACACATTTCCAGCATTTATAACACGCAATAGTGTACATTGTACAATTCCAATTGGTATTGTAAATGAGACTGTCTCAAAAGGTGCTAAGCAATATGGGACAAAACTTTGTCCATTGTAACAATCAACATACTATCTGCTTATGCATTTGCTAAGGATAAACTGATGTGTTTTTTACATGGTGTTTCATAATCCCAATAGAATACATATTGATTAGAAGCAAATATCCTTGTGTTTTCAGTGTAACCGTTTCTGTGCTGTTTTGTGTCAATCGTTACACGGACACACAAAAAGTGTTATCACCTTTTGAGACAGGCTCAAATACTTCTTCATGTCCTTGCTACGTAACTTTGTATGTCATACATCACATGCCCATGGCAAACCAGACCTTCATGAATAATGTATATTGGGAAATCATATCAAAACATTCTTGTTAGAACTGCTATGTGCATCAATTTGATATTTCATATATATTATATTATATGTATATAATATATATTTATATGTGTATATGTACGCATACATACATATCATATAAATATATATATTTATATATATAATATATATTACAACACTGTTAATGTGACTATAAAGCTATTGTTGTATATGTGTATAGATTTGATATAAAGTTCTGGAAACATCTTGTCTTGACGTTGCTTTTTCTCTTTTGCCCTTGAAAAATACAGATAGAGATAATAGTGCAGATAATAATTCAGTGACAACGTTAAATGTACATGTATGTATGTATGTATGTATGTATGTATGTATGTATGTATGTATGTATGTGTGTGTGTGTGTATGTATGTATGTATGTATGTACGTACGTACGTACGTACGTACGTATGTACGTATGTATGTATGTATGTATGTATGTATGTATGTATGTATGTATGTATGGACATCACTGTCACAGCAGAAAGCTAAATGGAGAGTGGCGCTCAAGTAATGAAAACAGTCTTTGTCGCATTGCGACTGACAGCATGATGATGCCATCGCCTCTGCCAATTTAGATTTCCACCGCTGTGCATAACTTACAGCATCATCAAAGGCCAGTTGCTCTCATACCATGTCTATGTGGTGTAGGAGGTTAAAAATCCCATGGGTCGGTAAAAGTGTAAGCTCGGGCTTTCTAATTCTATTGACCAACTGTCTAATGGTGAAAACAAGACTATTCAGACTTATCCATGAAAGGCAGTATAAATCTTCAAGAAAAGGACCCCGCAACTGCCACCCGCCTAATGTCTTTGTTTGTTTGTTGTTGTTTTACGTCCTAGCAACATCTAAGGTCATATCAGGATGGGTACCGACGTGTGACAGTGCGCACTCATGGCGACTTTATAGTGCTGTCCCACTGGGAAACCAGGCCGCCAGCACCATGACCTGGTATCCCACTCAGTCACATTATCCTGACACTGAGCACACCAGTCCTTGCCCTGTCCTAATACCCTGCCCTGTTCGAACCCACGACCCCACGATCTACCAGCACGGGAGACGGACGCTCTAACTCATTCGGCCATCCCGTCTGGTCCGCCTAATGTCAATAAGGTACCAAGTCTCTATTCTCCTAGTATAAATGCAATTACTGCCACTGCCACGCCCCCTAGAGTTAATAACAAATACTGACAGTGTGTATTCCCCGAGTGTAAATACAATCACTGATACTGTCACGCCCCCTAGTGTTAATAACAGCACCAACAGTGTGTATCCCCCTAGTGTAAATACAATCACTGCCACGCCCCCTAGTGTTAATAACAGACACCAACAGTGTGTATCCCCCTAGTGTAAATACAATCACTGCCACGCCCCCTAGTGTTAATAACAGCCACCGACAGTGTGTATCCCCCTAGTGTAAATACAATCACTGCCATGCCCCCTAGTGTTAATAACAGACACCAACAGTGTGTATCCCCCTAGTGTAAACACAATCACTCACACTGCCATGTCCCCTAGTGTTAAAGTTGCATAGTCCGATGAAATATAATTTTGTCAAAATTAAAACAACTACTTACATTTGATCCTATATATCCAACTTAGGTACTGGTGTATTAGCTAATGATTTGGGACAGCATATACAGAATAACCAGTGAGTTTATAACCTCACCCCTTTGAACACTCAGTTTGAAACACCCATTATGCAGGAAGGCCATTAACCAATTAGGCCAATCTCGTGACCTCATTAGCCCCCCAACCAAGTAGGCCTGCTGTGCAGGGTCACAGAGGGGAAGGGGAAATGAGGTGGATGTTGCCCCCCCCCCCTCCAGGTTGGATATTCAATGCTGTTTGGTCAATTCTATAAATATAATTATTCAATTTGGGTAATTTAAATTGTGAAATGTATATATATATATATATTAGTATTGGCCGATCAATATATATATATATTTTTGGTCCATATATATATAACGATAACACATGATCAGAACAGTTGCTGCCATCATAGCATTAAACCTGGAAATCTGCATTGCTATCTAATGAATTTGCATTTCTTATATATTGGTCACTCTCCTGAAAACTGGTTAGCATGGGATGGGATTTTAAAATATCAATAACAAAAAATCCTACTTATTTTTTTCCTTATACTTTTCATATTCATATTCAGATTTGATGTAAGAAATAAGGGAAATAAAATAAACCATGTGCAACTTTGGTCTTTATGGTTATGAAGTGTTTTTGTACAAAAAAACCTCCATTTTACAGTCAGCCATTTGTAACATGACATACGGGACATGGTTGGATCCTTACTAACATCTTGTATTGCATTGATATATCAAACAAAACAGTTCCCAAATGAGAAGGAAATATTTTGTAACATGTATGCATGTTTAATTTTTTTTTAAATTATTTGGTGTCTTCAGAAATAACATTACAAATTTCCATCACAGATGTAACCAGTGGTGTTGGATGCAACACAAATATTGTAACCTAATTATTCAGTGAATAAAGCATGGCTGGGAATTACTTTTCTTAATCAATATAAGCACTACATATTTCTGTATATTATGAAATTATTTAATTCTGCTTAGATTTATATTAAGCAGACTGTGTGGACCCTAAACAGAAATACCTACCTACAGCCCTGTCAGGTTCCAGGATTACTAGGTCATCTCATATCACGTGGTGTCCGCGAGATGACCATCTGGGTCATAGCAACAGGAGTTTTGACAAGCTTGTCGAAATTATTTTGGGTTCTTTCAGCTCAAATTGCTTCAAAACTAATCATCTTTAATCAAAATCACTCCGGACTAATGATTAGTAGCTCGTAACAATCAATTTGATGTATTTATCTAAAAAATAAGACAAAAATTCAAATGCCATCGGACCATGCAACTTTAATAACAGCCACCGACAGTGTGTATTCCCCTAGTGTAAATACAATCACTGCCACGCCCCCTCGTGTTAATAACAGACACCAACAGTGTGTATCCCCCTAGTGTAAACACAATCACTCACACTGCCATGTCCCCTAGTGTTAATAACAGCCACCGACAGTGTGTATTCCCCTAGTGTAAATACAATCACTGCCACGCCCCCTCGTGTTAATAACAGACACCAACAGTGTGTATCCCCCTAGTGTAAACACAATCACTCACACTGCCATGTCCCCTAGTGTTAATAACAGCCACCGACAGTGTGTATTCCCCTAGTGTAAATACAATCACTGCCACGCCCCCTCGTGTTAATAACAGACACCAACAGTGTGTATCCCCCTAGTGTAAACACAATCACTCACACTGCCATGTCCCCTAGTGTTAATAACAGCCACCGACAGTGTGTATTCCCCTAGTGTAAATACAATCACTGCCATGCCCCCTAGTGTTAATAACAGACACCAACAGTGTGTATCCCCCTAGTGTAAACACAATCACTCACACTGCCATGTCCCCTAGTGTTAATAACAGCCACCGACAGTGTGTATTCCCCTAGTGTAAATACAATCACTGCCACGCCCCCTCGTGTTAATAACAGACACCAACAGTGTGTATCCCCCTAGTGTAAACACAATCACTCACACTGCCATGTCCCCTAGTGTTAATAACAGCCACCGACAGTGTGTATTCCCCTAGTGTAAATACAATCACTGCCATGCCCCCTAGTGTTAATAACAGACATCAACAGTGTGTATCCCTCTAGTGTAAATACAATCACTGACACTGCCACGCCCCCTAGTGTTAACAACAGATACCGACAGTGTGTATTCCCCTTGTGTACATACAATCACTGCCACGCCCCCATATGTTAATAACAGATACCGACAGTGTGTATCCCTCTAGTGTAAATACAATCACTGATACTGTCACGCCCCCTAGCGTTAATAAAAGCACCGACAGTGTGTATCCCCTAGTGTAAATACAATCACTGCCATGCCCCCTAGTGTTAATAATACATACCGACAGTGTGTATCCCTCTAGTGTAAATACAATCACTGACACTGCCATGCCCCCTAGTGTGAACAACAGATACCGACAGTCTGTATCGCCCTAGTGTAAACACAATCGCTGACGCTGCCACGACCTCTAGTATCAATACAAACAGTGAATGCGAATCCACTTTACGTAAATACAAAATGTACTCCGCCATTCATCACTCCTGCTGCACTGCCTCTGTGACAGGGCTGCTAGATAACCCTATAGAGAAAGTGGCGGAAGGCTGGTTTATGGAAATAACCACATCTATTTACGATCTAATGTGCTAAATATATGGTTCAAACGCTTATCTATCATAGCCGGCTACTTTTGGAGTGAAGAATTGATTAAATCATGTAGATTAATATACTTTAAGTCTAATCGAGAGCATTCAGTGGCCGCCATCTTGTTTTTCGTTTTTTTGCATTCTCTCCCATTTCACAAAATATAAATGGGCACTAGAATCAGGAACGCCACATCTTATTTATACCAAAACAGTTTTTGCCCGGATTTAGACATGGTTGTCATTCACCTCTAGTGTGGATAGCGGTGAATATTTTATCTCCTCCGCCTTGTGTGTACGCGTCGCATTGGCTGAATCAGTCGAGCGCAGGTTTCCCATGTGCAAGGCCAGGAGTTTGAATCCCAGCCGAGTCAAACCAATGACCTATAAAATTGATACATGTCGCTACCTAGCTTGGCGCTCGGCATTACTGGAATAGTACAAGGACCTGTTAGCACAGTATCAGGATAATGTGACTGAGTGGGATATCGGGTCATGGTACTGGTGGCCTGGTCTCCCAGTGTGGCAGCACTACATATTCATCATGAGTGTGCACTGTCACAAGTCGGTACCTGCCCCGATATGACCGTAGATGTTACCAGGATGTAAAACTCCAATAAACCAACCTCCACCACTCATTCTATCTCTCGTTCTCTCTCTCTCTCCCTATGTGGTGGTGGCCATCAATGCAATGTATGCAGTTGTGAATTAATTACACACAAAAATACCCACAAATGTTTGGTGAAATGTGGCATAGAATGAGAAACACGGCAGCACACATCTGGAATGGACAACCGAGCACAACCAGAAACAAAATCCATTGAAGCATACAAAAAACATATACATAAAACAAAATGACCCCAGGAACCATGGAGAACACAGCCATTATAGTTTTCGTATGTTGACATGTTACCGATCACGAATGCTAATTGCGGGCCAGGAAGCTCCAAGGTAGCTCTGAGATAAATACACGCGCAAATAGAAATCATTCAAAGCAATAAACCACAAACTAATGACTAAAGCTGTTCATCATTGAAAACCAGTTTTATTGTGAATTTATATGTAATAGGCCTGTCACACTACGACGTAACGAGCTAATGTGAGCCGACGTAGGTGAATTTTGGTCATTACTTTGAGGTATGGCGGGTTACGTCATGCATACACGTTAGGCAGATGTCAAGTTACGTCGAGATACGTCAGGTTACGTTGAGTTATGCCAGCGCGCGTCAAGGTTTTGGACATGTCCAAAACTTTTGACGGAGCTCGACGTAAGACAATGTGCGGCTTATACGTTAGCATATGCTATGTATACGCTAGACATACGTTGAGTACGCTAGACATACGTTACACTTACGGTATACATACGTTGAACTACGTGAGGCATAATTAAAGCAGGCAGAAACATTCTGCAAGCGTTCCGTGAGCATTTTGTAAATGTTCTCATGCGTTACCACTACGTTGGATTGACGTTTCGCATACGTCCACTACGTTGCCTGATGCCCAACTTGGCCCTGAAACGCCGAGAATTTTGACGTATCTCGACTTAAATAAGTGATTTCTACATTCCCCACTCGCTGGCCTGTTACATCGTAGTGTGACAGAGCCATTATGGACAGGGTAAATAAACCATCATTAAAATAATTAAAAAGAATCTGTAATGTTTCCAGCACCTAAGTGAGGGCTGAGTGACTATCTATATATTTGACACAGTACCTTGCTATTGCTGGTCCGTAGATAGTTCTGATATTGTCAGTTTGTGTAGCCTTAGGTGGTGTCCTAACGTCTGCTGTACTCTCTCCTTGCTGTAAAGCAAAAGTAAAAAATGATTATTTGAAAGAAATTAAATCCCTTGTGGGGGCTTTTGGTTGTTGTAAATAAGAAATAGAAATTATTGATGAAGGAAATCAATCCTTATGGATTATGACCACTACTGCATAGCGGCGAAAACAAGTGCCTGCACTTAACTGTTATGAGCAGATTAAACAAATGATCACCAAACATTTTTTTTTATGTATTCCTGTGAATATTTCTAATTTCTTCCAGCCCCGACCTACAGGTTGTTCCCTCAAGCCATGTGATGTCTCAAAATCTTGGGTTTTTTGGGGTGTTTAAAAAAAATCATTGTAGAGTACAACACCGTTAAACCAAGCTCGGTTAAACCAAACGATCGGCAAAATGCTACCTTTTATCATATAAAAAAAGTTGGTTAAACCAAAGTTGGTTAATCCAAAGTATCGGTTAATCCAAACAAAATTGTCCGACCCAGGACACTTCTGGTACAGTTAAACCAAACTTTCATGTGGTTTTAAGGTCATCTGACACTTTTTTATATGATAAATGGTAGTATTTGGCCAGGTCGCCGAAAAAAGTTTGGATTAACCGATCGTTTGATTTAACCGAGGTTGGTTTAATGGGGTTAAACTGTATATACATAAAAAACAATAATCAGTGTCCACATACATTGTACATTCATAATGCACCCCCATTTTTGCCAAAGCCAAGTCAAAGTCAAAGCTCGGTTAAACCAATGATCGGTTATTCCCTTCAAGTTTGGTTTAACGGGGTTATACTGTACATGGTTTCTAAATATAGCTTCACATATGTGATGCGATACAAGAATGCTACAATCTCATGGTCCCTACACGTGTGAAGATATGGAATTCAAGGTTATTATTTCAAGGCTTTTCAAGGCTGTTTTTGACAGGAATTCAACACTATTTGGATTTGGATTTCAGGAAAAAAACAATGATGGCGATTTATTTCGGGCTAATTTAGATTAGTGCGGACAGTTTAATGGAATTCAAGGCTTTTCAAGACTAATTACCCAAAATAGGTTAAATCCAAGGCTTTTTAAGGCTTTGAAATGGGCAAATGAAGTTCAAGATTGTTCAACACTTTCCAGACCCCATTCTGCGCCAGGCCATGTTATGTCTCAAAATCTTAGTTTTTTCGATTTTAAAGGTTTTTTTAATTTCTAATAAATATAGCTTCACATGTGATCCGATACAACAATGCTAAAATCTCTGACATAAAGCGGAACTGCTGATATTCTCCCATAGGCTTAGCATTGTCAGGGAATCGCTGAAAAATACCGGTAGTCAGGTCTCAACTAGCCTTGTTGTGATTGCATTATCGCCCATATCTAACAGGTTCTTGCTTAGGTTTTATGTTCTAACTACATATAAGGTCATATAAGAACGGGATTCGAACCACCCAACTGTTGTTATATACGTCCCATCTTTTGGAATGTTATTTAACGTTAATCGGTGGATATAAGAAATCCCGGAAATCCGCGAAACCGCGGAGATCTTTCATCTCTGTATATAAATAGTTTTTAAATTATATATTTAGTGGCTTTGCAGTTTAACATTTTAGTCCTGCCATTAACTTGATAAGATATGTTTAAACTGTTAAAATCACATAGTCAGATTGTCTTAGGTCTCTAACATATCCTTTAGATAGATATATGTTGATCGTAATAATCTACCGTAGTTTTTTAAATTTAAGAAACTTTTATAATAAATGGTTAAATTTTGAGATATTTGAAGTGTAAACATGCAAAATTATTTTGACACCATAGGCTTCTGCAGTACAGGTTCTATTAAATTGTCTCAGTATTCCCTTCTATGTGGCGCCAAATACTTAATAAGTGCATCAGTGTTTAAGTTGGAATTGTAAAATCAAATCTAGATAATTTGTTGGAATGAAAGAATTGACTTGACCATAATGAAATAATAAATATGTCAACGGTAACTTACCTTCTTTAGCGTAAATCCAACAGCTGAGTTATGTATGGCATATCTGGAAAAGATATGAGGCTATATTAAAAGTTGTGCACTATATTTCCATTTATGACTTATTATCAAAGGTTTGACATTTTGTAGATATGTTAGTTAGTGGTGATTGCTTAACGCCGTGTCGGCAGGAAAGGCCATAATCATGACAAGAAGTGTTCAAATCTTAATCTGTCATAGTATTATCAGGACGTCGCTTTTACAGAGAATGTAAAAGAACACAATCAACTATGTGTCGAGAGATACTTTTGAAGTCAAAGGCTCACAATTACAACAACAAATTTGAGGCCAGGTAAAATTCTAGATAAATTGGTGAAAAATCTTTTAATGAACTATACAAGACGGTATTGTACTGGCACTCTGAAGAAAGCTAGGGTCGCTTCTTGTCTTAAATTAGTCGAAAGATCATGCATGGTGCGATTGAAATTCTCCATGCTGAAAGTTGCCTTGTCCGATGGTTTTGAGTTTCTACCATTTTCTGAGATAAAAACATCAGATTGATCATCATTATCTACTTTACTTTAGTTATAAAGTAACTTTTAGTTTGACTAACTTTGGAGATATCTGAAGTGAAAACATAAATTAATTTTGGCAAGCATGTCGAAATTCTGACACCATAGGCTTCAGTGGGAACAGGTTCTCTTAAATAGACTTAATATACCCTTCTATGCAGCAACAAATACTTAATTAGTTGGTTGGTTGTTGGAGTTTTACGTCCTGGCAATATCTAAGGTCATATCAGGATGGGTACCGATTTGTGACAGTGCGCACTCATGGTGACTTAATAGTGCTGCCCCACTGGGAAATCAGGCAGCCAGCACTATGACCCGATATCCCACTCAGTCATATTATCCTGACACTGAGCTAAGCAGACCTTGCCCTATCCTATTAATGCCGAGCGCCAGGCTAGGAAGCGACAAGTATCAATTTTATACGTCACTGGTTTTATTAGACTGGGAATGGAACTCCCGACCTTCCGTAAGTGACTATGACCCGATATCCCACTCAGTCACATTATCCTGACACTGCTTTGATTAATGAATATACAAAATAACAACAACAATAAACAATAAGAAGCAAATATGAAGAATCTTGTCCCCCCCCAAAAAGGCGCTTTCGCAGAATGATCAGGATCCCGAGCAAAACGGCGGAATCGGACACGGAAAATCGGAATGGTTCCGCGGAAATCGGAATGGTTGGCAGGTCTGCATATAGTTACTTGGTTGGTTGTTGGAGTTTTACGTCCTGGCAACATCTAAGTTCATATCAGGATGGGTATCGATTTGTGACAGTGCGCACTCATGGTGAATTAATAGTGCTGCCCCACTAGGAAATCAGGCATCCGGCACCATGACCCGATATCCCTCCCAGTCACATTATCTTGACACTGAGCTAACCAGACCTTGCCCTATCCTATTAATGCCGAGCGCCAGGCTAGGAAGCAACAAGTATCAATTTTATACATCATTGGTTTGATTCGACCGCGAACCGAACTCCCGACATTCCGTAAGCGAGATCCGCGCTCTACTGATTCGGCCACTGCACCCGGTGCATATACATGTAGTTAGTGATCCTTCCCACCTGCTGATGACCTCTGCGATTTTGGCGTGTTCCTCGGCCGGGCTGCGGAGGGCTTTACGTCGGGTCGACACATTGTAGAACAGGTCCTCCACCTGTAGAGCCGAACAAGGTTGGTAGGTTGGTTGGTTGTTGGAGTTCTACGTCCTGGCAACATCTAAGGTCATATCAGGACAGGTACCAACCTACTTGTGACAGTGTGCACTCATGGCAACTTTATAGTGCTGCCCTACTGGGAAATCAGGCCATTGGCACCATGACCTGATATCCCACTCAGTCACATTATGCTGACACTGAGCTAACCAGCCCTTGCCCTATCGTAATAACGCCGAGCGCTTGGCTAGGAAGCGACAAGTATCAATTTTATAAGTTATTGGTTTGACTTGACTGGGAACCGAACTCTCGATCTCTCGCAAAGCGAGGGACAAACAAGGTGACAATGAAACTGGTCCAAATAAAACATCGCAGTTTACGAATAAACTGGCAGCTGCACCAAGAAATGCAAAAAAACATAGCGGCCTTTTAAAGCTGCACAGTCCGATGAAAACATCGAATTTTCAAAACCAAAACAATTATCTAAATTTGATTCTACATATTTGACTTAGATACTGGTGCACTTATTAAATATTTGTCACCACACAGAAAGGAATACTGAGGCAATTGAATAGACGCATTTCACTACAAATTATAATATCCCTACAATATCAACATTTTTATCGTACACTTTGTCGGGAGAGGGGAGGGTCATGAAAAAGTATGTTTTGTTCGCGTGTGAAAATGTTGATAATTGTGAAGGACCCCTAAATGAAAACACTCTTTTCTAGCCTTCGATATAGAGATCTGCATACAGACATTGCCTGCAGATTGCTTGATGGGTTCTTTCGCCCTCCCACCCTTCAATTAAAAAACTTGCGGAGACCTGCATGCGTACATTGCCTGCATATAACCTGATGGGAGTTTTCACCTTGCCATCCTTCAACATAACACTTACTGAGATTTGCGTGCCAACATTTCCTGCGCATGGCTTGACGGGCGCCTTTGGCTTTCCGTCCATGTAGGCGCCTTTGTATGCACACTTGGAGTCAGCGGTCCTGGTGGTGATGGTCACGTGCGCCACGTGGCTGATGCTCGCTAGAGCCTCACCACGAAAGCCATATGTAGCGATTGCATTCAGATCCTCGAAGGCCTTGAGCTTGCTGGTTGTAAAGCGCTCACACACAATATCCATATCTTCTTTCTGAAAGAAGGAGAAGTAAAGTTTGTTTTATTTATTGATGCCTCGAGAGCATATTGATTTCATCATCGGCTATTGGACGTCAAACATATGGTCATTCTGACATATTTCTTTGGAGGAAACCAGCTGCCGCCAGATAGGCTACTCTTTCCGATAAGCAGCAAGGGGTCTTTTATATGCACTTTCTCACAGACAGGACAGAACATACCACAGCCTTTGATGAACCAGTTGTGGACCACTGGCTGGAACGTAAGATAGCCCAAACTGCAAATGGGTCCACTGAGCAGGATCAATAAGATGACCAAGACCGTCACAGGTGGACACTCTACCACCTGAGCTATGTCCCACTCCCAAAAGGACTTTAAAGCTACATAGTCCGGTGAAGACATCAAATCTTCGAAAACAAAACATGGATGTACATTTGAACCTACATAGCCAACTTAGAATAGTGCACTTATTAAGCGTATATTGCTACATAGAAGCGCATAATACTAAGTCAATTTAATAGAATCTGTTGCTGCTGAAGCCTATGAGGAAAGAGTTTTGGCAAGCATGCCAAATTAATTCTGTGTGTTTACACTTCAAATCACCCCTAAGCTACGAATTTTTAAGCAAAGTTACTTCACACTAAAGTATGGTAGATTATAACATTCACAATCAATTTAATGTATTTTTATCAGACAGACACTCAAAACCATCGGACAATGGAACTTCAAAAATTGCTCCTTTAGAGAGCTACTTGGGACTTCACCCATATAACTAAGGGGTCAGAATAATAAAAAATGAATTTTAATGAATAAACAATTTATTGGAGTGAACAATAAAAGGTATCAAATATAACTATCACAATCAATTTGAGATATTTTTAAATTAACAAGTTATTTTAATGCGAGCACACAGACAAAACAAACACACTTACATAGGTAGCGACGACTATCTATTTTGTATGTCATTGGTTTGACTCGACCGGGATTCAAAATCCCGAACTTCTGTGTCCGGTTAAAGTTGCAGTCCGATTGTAAAAATATACGGATTTTCGGTTCGGATTTATATATTGGCAAAGAACATTATTATTCTCGGGCGGCGGAGTGGGGAACATGATTATGTAAGAAGAGAAGCAATGGGTGCCCCACTCACTGTGTGACATAAGCGCCTATGTGGAAATGTGATAAATCATAGCATCCGAGATTGGGATGTGATGTTCATATTTAAGAGACGGTTAATAATTATTGAAATGTTCCCTCCATGCACCAGAAAAAATGCTTATTGTAACTGTCTGCAACTACCTGTTGCCATGTGGCCGATGGGCAAGCACACCCAGCCATCCTGCATACATTATGGACACCACTTGCAGCTGGGGGTTGAGTGACAGCTGCCCCCTATTAGAGTGTCACCCACCCAGGCTGTCGAGGGTGTCTGATTGGCTGGCGGTGTGAGTCCAGTCACCTGCATTCCTTATACAGGGATGAAAGTGTTCTCCGGGAAAAAAAGCGGAAATGCTGATATTCTCCCATAGGTTTAGCATTGTCAGGGAATCGCTGAAAATTCCCGGAAGTCGGGTTTCATACAGATTGGTATACGCTGATAGTACTGCGGCGTTTGAAGCCATTAGTAGTATACGCTGCTAGTGCTGCGGCATCTGCACCACATATTAGTATACGATGATGGTGCTGCAGCGTGAAACAACGTATTGGTTGGTTGTTGGAGTTTTACGTCCTGGCAACATCTAAGGTCATATCAGGACGGGGGCATGGTATTAGTATACATATATAGCTACAGGAAAAATCCCGGAAATCCGCGAAATCGCGGAGATCTTTCATCCTTGCTTATACCTGACACACGGCCGAGTCCCGACTTATTACACGATGAAAGCATCAAATTTTCAAAACCAAGCCACTGACCCTAGATTTGATTCTACATATCTAATTTAAATACCATTCACTTATTAAGCATTTATTGCTGCATAGAAGGGTCTAATAAGTCAATTTAATAGAACCTGTTACTACTGCAGCCTATGCTGTCAGAGTTTGGGCGTGCTTGCCAAAATTATTTTGGCATGTTTGCACTTCAAATATATATAAAGTTAGCCATTTAAAGTAAAAGTTCCATCAAACTAAAGTAAGATGGATTATATTATAATGATCAACCTTATAAGTAATATTACCTCAGAAACTGCCAGACACACAGAATCATGGTGGTGTTCTCTGTGGCAGAGTGGTTAGAGTGTCTGACTTTTTTCTAGGTCGGATTCCTAATCGGAAGGTTGGTCATTTGATTCCCTGTGCCCCCCCCCCCCCCACCTCTGCCAATTTGGATTACACAGCTGTATATATAACTTACAGCGTCATCAAAGGCTGGTTTCTCTCATACCATGTCTATGTTGTGTGGGAGGTTAAAAATCCATTGGGTCGGTAAAAGTGTAGGCTCGAGCTTTCTATCGAGAAACTGTCTAATGTTGAAAACAAGTCTATTCAAACTTATCCATGATAGGCAGTATAAATTTTCAAATCTTCAAGAAAAAATTGGACTATGCAACTTTGTTTAAGCGAGTATAAAGTTGGTTAGTCGGCAGTAGACAGCACTTACCCTGATACCGGTGCCATTGTCCTGAATCTGAAGAAGTTTTAGTCCTCCTTGCTTTACTGTGACCACAATGCTACTTGACTTGGCATCCAGACTGATTGAAAAGAAACACATGCATTGCCATTTGGTTAAAAGCCAATTACATACAATAGACCCTGGCAGAGTGGTTCCGGATTCTGCCGATAGATGTCACTAGCTTAACTGGTGGAGTTTAGTACACGTGAAGAGAGTGGTGGTGAAACCCAGAAGAAAAATACAGTATAGTTGTTTTTTTAAAGATATATTACAAGGATAAGAGCTTGAATCCTGTTGCGATATGAATATCTGAAAATAATCAAGCATTTTATTATTCTCCCAAGCATTCTTTAAGGAGATATAGCATGTGAAAGCATAGGCAGTTGGGGAAACGACCCAACTAGAGTGGTTCCAAATTCTGCCGATAGATGTCACTAGCTTAACTGGTGGGGTTATTACAATGTATCAAAGATGTCCATAATTTTTCAAATGCTGTGCACCTATATAAAAGATTCACCCCGTACTTGCAGTAGGGGTGAATGACAACATAGTCTAAATACGGGCGAAAATTGCTTTAGTATGGAACAGGAAATGGAATTCCTGGTTCCAGTATCCAATGGCTACTTATATCAGTGAAATAGGAGAGAATGCAAAAACACAAGATGGCGACAACACAATGCGGTCGATTTGACTTTTAAAATCTATAAAACTACACGTTTTATTTTATTTGTTCAAATCAAAAGTAGCAGGTAAATATTGAAATATATGCGAAACCACGGAGATCTTTCATCCCTGCACTATGATGTCTAGGGTTGGAGAATTGTGTTGATGATCCACTCCAAGATGATTGGCAAGCATAGCTTTGTTTCCCTTAAGCAAGCAGCCATACTGATTGATGAGTGAGGAATGGACTGCACATAGCTCATACTGAAAGACATCTACCTCCAGCTTTTTCTGCTGTTGTATCATCAGAATCTGGAAAAAGATGGCTTCCAGGTCAAAGATAATCCTGTCACTGACCATGATGCTTTGTTTCAGCTGTTCCATCATCTTGACTGGACTAGAGATTTTGACCTGAAATATTGCACCTAGAGCATGATTTCGAACCCACGCTTCTTGCATTCTGGGCTAGTGTGCTAACCTTTCCACCATGTACTATCATGGCTCCCTGATGCAATCATCCTATTCTTACCTACCCGGCTACGTGGCTTCTTGCCTGAGGTCAGTGCAGACTACTACACTACCTAGGCTCCCTGATGCAATCACCCTACCCACGTCTGCCCCTCTACGCGCCTCCTTGCCTGAGAGGTCAGTGCAGTCTACTACACTACCTAGGCTCCCTGATGCAATCATCCTACCCACGTCTACCAGTCTACGTTGCTCCTTGCCTGAGAGGTCAGTGCAGACTACTATACTACCTAGGCTCCCTGATTTCATCACCCTACCGACGTCTACCTGTCTACGTGCCTCCTTGCCTGAGAGGTCAGTGCAGAAGACCACTACACTACCTAGGCTCCCTGATGCAATCACACCACCCGTCTATGTGGCTCCTTGCCTGAGAGGTCAGTGCAGACTACTACACTACCTAGGCTCCCTGATGTCATCACCCTACCCACGCTTACCTGTCTCTGTGGCTTCTTTTCTGAGAGGTCAGTGCAGACTACTACACTACCTAGGCTCCCTGATGCAATCACCCTACCCACATCTACCTGTCTATGTGGCTCCTTGCCTGATATGTCAGTACAGACTACTACACTACCTAGGCTCCCTGATGCAATCACCCTACCCACACCTACCTGTCTCTGTGGCTTCTTTCCTGAGAGGTCAGTGCAGACTACTACACTACCTAGGCTCCCTGATGCAATCACCCTACCCACGCCCACCTGTCTCTGTGGCTCCTTACCTGAGCGGTCAGTGTAGACTACTACAATAACAAAAGCATAACTGTGTAGGCTAACCTGTTTTCGATCATCTCCTTGATGGCGTTGGCTGGTCGCTGGATTACTTCACCAGCTGCAATGCGGTTGACGACAGTTTCATCCAGACGCTGAATTGTTCCCGCCATAATGAATGTATCCGAACTGGAACAAAATGATACATTGGCATGTGCTACGTAATAGACTAATATATGTAGTGTTCGAAATAAGAGCTTGTCCGCTTCTCCGGGACAAGTGCAAATTTAGACAGACAAGTGAAAATCACACCACACTTGTCCATTGGACAAGTGCAAATGTTTGCTTATTTCTATCAGTGCAAATATATTAGAAGTATAAATTGTTGTCCAAGATATGTATGTATATATTTGTATATATATATAGGGTAAATACTGTAGACAAGTTAAAATTCAGACAGACAATTGAACATTCAGACAGGCAAGTAAAAATCACACCAAACTTGTCCGTTGGACAAATGAATTTATTTTTTACCTATTTCCATCATGGACATGCATACATATTTCGGTCGTTCTCTGAAACTGGGTACCACTTTAGTAACATGGAAGCCAAAAGTGAAAACATTCCAAATAATAGCAGAAAACATCCCAAATAATAGTAGAATCCATATTCATATGAAGGTTTACATGTTGTGGATATGTCACTGATTGTCAGAGTTGAAAAAGAAAGCTATTTCACTTTTTGATTTTGAATTATGCGACATATTAAAATATGTCATGTAACATGGAAATTAAAGATATCAAGAACATTTTAACACGCACAACACATTAAAACAAGATGTTATTGATTACAGTTAAGTAAACAAGATTATGTATTATAATAAAAACAGTGTAAACTAAATTGAAATAAAAAGTTTGTTTAAATATTGATGCAAAGGTGTAAATTTTCACATTAGCACAAAATCATATAATTGGTCGTAATGCGAAGCATTACGTTTGATGCGAGGGAAGGGAGAGACCCTCCCCCGCCCCGCGTGTCGCGCTGCCTTCTCACCTCGCCCGACCGCGCTCACTTCCCCCCCTGAGCGACTCACCCCCCCCTCCTGCCACTGCTCACCTCCCTCCGCCCCTGAGCGACTCACCCCTGCCACTGCTCACCTCCCCCCGGCCCTGAGCGACTCCCCCCCCTCCTGCCTCTGCTCACTTCCCCCCTTATAAGGCCGCCCGCCGGCCTCCCTCAGGCACTCAGCCTCCAGCCGCCTTCCAGCTCTCTGCCCCTTTTTCTTCTCCACCCACCCACCCAACTCTCCCTCCTCTACCCTCCCCCCTCTGCGGTGGAGGGCTCCTCGGCACCCCCTCACTCCACTGACATTGACACCACATGAACTCTTATATACCTCTCTGCTACCATTTGACACCATGAACTTTTGACATTACTTTCCTTATTACCTTACGCTGTGCTGTGACTTATTTACTTCATTGATACATTTGCTTATTACCTTACACTGTGCATTTGACTT
Organism: Branchipolynoe longqiensis; assembly: GCA_030323885.1. Taxonomy (NCBI): domain Eukaryota; kingdom Metazoa; phylum Annelida; class Polychaeta; order Phyllodocida; family Polynoidae; genus Branchipolynoe; species Branchipolynoe longqiensis. Next base: position 2,304,587 of record CM059196.1, read on the forward strand.
ATTTACTTCATTGATACACTGTTTGCCCTGTATGTCCTTGAGGCGTGAATAAAACGTCTCTTTTCCCACCCCCGCCTCTGCTTTCTTCCTTCTCGCGCATCATAATGTTGATACATTTTGTTGGATAGATTAAATATATGTATACTATGGCTAACATACTTAATACACAGAGACAGCAATAATTATTTGACTTGCTATTCCAAAAAAGAAAGAAAGAATTATGTCCATCGCAACATGGACACTAAATATGTGACAGTTGCGCATTTAGGGGAGAGGCACTGGGGGCACGTGTCCACTCCCCCCCCCCCCCCCAGCAGCTAAAAAACCCAACATTTTAATGTCATAAATTACTGTTCTTGTAAGCTTGCGCTCCAGTAGAGCTCAAACTTTACATGAATAATTCACACATCGGTTATACCTAAAACATTGCTCTCAGGTGCCATGAAATCGCTTCGTTTTGGACGTCTGTTTTCGAAAAACATTTGCACGAGGGAGAGAACACGCCCTCCCACACCCACCCCTACTCGGCACTTTGCGTCTCGTTCACTGTTGTCACCTGTTAGTTGGACCCCTAGATCCGCCCCTGATGTGGTACCCAGTTTCAGAGAACGACCCATTTACAGTCACAGTGCGTATTGCACCACCCAATAATCTCACTGGTCTTCCTTTGTAGTATTTGAGGGGAAGATGTTTGTTTGTGTGTTGTTGTTTTACGACCTAGCAACATCGAAGGTCATATCAGGACGGATACCGACTTGTGACAGGACGCACTCATGGCAGTTTTACAGTGCTGCCCCACTGGGAAATAAGGTCACCGGCACAATTACCCAATATCCCACTCAGTCACATTATCCTGACACCGAGCTAACCAGTCCTTGCCGTATCCTAATAATGCCGAGGACCAGGCTAGGAAGCGACAAGTATAAATTTGTAAGTCATTGGTTTGACTCGACCGGGCACCGAACTCGTGAACTCCCGATCTTCCGCACACGAGGCCGGTGCTCTACCGATTCGGCCACCGCGCCCGGTTTGAGCGGAAGAAGCAGAGATGAAAGTGGTGTTGGAGGAAAAAAATCAGAAATCAGTGAGTGGTCATTTCTAATGACAGTGAGATGAGTGATAATACAGTTGCAAAAAATGACAGCAGAATGCTCTCCAAACACAGTTTCTAATGACTGGTAATAGTCACGGATGGGAAAACGTGTTTGGAAAGTATGTAGATAAAAGATTTACCCCATACAGGGTTGAACGACAACGTAATCTAAATACGGGAGAAAAAGCTTTAGTATGGAACAGGAAGTAGAATCCCTGGCTCCAGTATCAAATGGATACTTATATCAGCACAGAAAGTTGGTGAAATAAGCGAGAATGCAAAAAGACAAGATGACGATAAAACGCCGTCGATTTCACTTTTAAAGTGCGTTAAAGTACATGTTTTATTATATTTTTCCAATCAGAAGTAGCGGGGAAATTAGAAGATGTATGTGAAGAATATATTTTGCTTCTTAAATTAAGAATTTATCAGGTCAGTTCATTCCCCCAGCATGTCGAAATTCTTCGCCAGCTTTTATGAGCCTAATATATGTCCAAACACTAAAACAGTGAAACACATTTAAAACCATTTTCCTAGATAAAAGATTCACCCCGTACACGAAATAGCGAATGGTAGACAGGAAGTGTGAACACTTATTTGTCTCTCATTTTTGCTTGAGTGCAAGTAAATAAGCAACACAAGGAATAATTAGTAGCATGTGGTGAATAAGGGGTCAAATTTCCCTGGATCATCAGCCCATGCTTTTTCTAATCTATTCTTGAATGACTTTATTGACTCGGCATCAATAACATTTTGTGGGAGACTGTTCCATATATTTATGATACTGTTTGAGAAACTGTGTTACCTTAACTTTGAAAAGGCTCTGGGTTTTACTAGTTTGAGAGTATGGCCCTGACTGCCTTCTCTTTTATTCAAGGTGAAAAATTGGTCCATATCTATTTTATCAAAACCTTTCATATTTTTAAATACTTCAATTATATCACTTCTTTTCCTTCTGTAGGAAAGGGTAGGAAGTTTCAATTCCCTAAGCCTTTGTTCATAGGAGTGAAAAAAAACACCTTATTATTGATAAGCTTGTTTTAAATGTTTTTCAATGTTCCAGTGTTTGGAAAGTATGGTGTGAAACTAAGTACTAAGTAGGTGGTGAATCTTTTACCGGGTGTCTAGTTTAGTAGTTACGTAGACGAGTAGTCTATTCTAGAGACTAGACTAGGTCTAGTCAGAGATTGTATAGACAGATGAGAGGGACAACTCCTGCGAAAATCGGTAACACAGGCTACAGTGGCGCCTCTCGCGGTCATTGTTGAACAAGCCAAAACGAATGACATTGGTATTGTCAATGGCCAAGCAATCTTCTAACAGAAAAAGTTAAATATCTCTAAAACCACACCACCTAGAAGCAAACGAACAGATAACATGCTTAACAACCAGATTATATTAAAATAATAAGGTTAGGGTTCTGAATTTCTATTAATTTTGAATAAAACTGATGTTTTGCACTGCGCGTACCGGCAAACTCAATGCATTGTCAATGGCAGCGAGCAATCTTCATACAGAAAAAGTGAAATATCTTTAAAACCAAACAACCTAGAAACAAACCACTTGGTACACATATAGAAAACATCTTTGCCAAAAAGATTATATTAAATTGATATGGTTAGGGTTCTCGATTTCTCTTAATTTTGAATAAAGCTAATGTTTTGCACTGCGCGTACTGGCAAACTCAAGGCATTGTCAATGGTCGTGAGCAATCTTCATACAGAAAAGGTTAAATATCTCTAGAACCACAACACCTAGAAACAAACTGATTGGAATACACATAGAAAACATGCTTACCAACAAGATTATATTAAATTGATACGGTTAGGGTTCTGGATTTCTATTAATTTTGAATAAAACTGAAGTTTTGCCGGTATGCGTACAGCTGTGTCATAAACTGTTCAACAAGCAGCACTTGGAGCGCCACAGTCGGCAACTGTTACACGGTCTAGTATGAGAGTTGTCCCTATCATCTATACTATACTATACTAGTCTATACTATACTGTATTATGTATACACGCTGTCTGGTCTAGTGTGAAACTTGACTTCCGTGAATATTCCGTAATTTGGAAATTCCAGCATTTTCGCGGAAATCCAGTCCTTGCTTTTTGTTTATGTTGTTTACGTCCTAGCTTGCATATATGCAGAACCCTTTTATTTACTTCCACATCTTCTGCATCCAGATATCGCCGCGATAGCTTTTAATGTAATGTTGACATCGCCTGAGCGATAATACATCAACTGAATGTAATTTTGTTGATTTCCACTGCTTTGACGCATGACAATACACGAATATGCTACTGAATATATATATTTCATATTACTCAATGTTTTAAGTAATTAGATTACCTTTTGGTGTGAATTAAGCGGATTGAGAGCAATGATATTTCCTTGATGTTTTAGCGCGGGTCCCCTGACTGGAGTTCCAGAACTCGACACCAGGAGAATGGGTGTATTTTTGGCCTGGTCCCCTCGCTCTTTTTCACAGAGGTCGCCACTGTAGTGTGGTCCAGTACCCACAGTAGCCGCTAGGGGCCGTCTGAGTGAATCCACGTGGATTTGCAGAGGTCGCTAGCGGCGCATGGTGGCAAATTGCTGAATTACAACTTTTGGAAATAGAGCAGTGTAATTTACAGACTGATTTAAAGTTGCATAGTCCGATAAGAGCCTAACATTTTCAAAACCAAAATAATTGTCCAGATTTGATCCTATGTATTTAACTCAGATACTTATTCATATATTTACCATTTGTTGCCACATAGAAGGGAATGCTGGGTCAAGTTAATACAACTTGTTACTGCTGAAGCCTATATATATATGTGGTGTCATGCAGAGTCTTGGCTAGATAAAGGATTCACCCGATACTTGCAGTACACGGGTGAAAAACGGTCGAAAAAGCGGGTTAATGAAATGAGAGCCTAATTTCACAATCTAAGAAGCAACATTTATTCTTTGTAGGTGTCTTCATATTTACCCGCTACCTTTGAGTTGAAAAATAATATGAATAAGCAATGCTTAGAACCGACCCCCGATATAACTACAGCAAAGTATTTTATGATTGCGCATGTATTTCTTTACTCCACTCGCGGTGTTCAATTTGAAATTCTAGCAACTCGGGTGATCCGGAACATGGTCGTTCCGCGGTATAAACTATTAATATTTCATTTGTGCATCCATGTTTATGTCAAATTGTTCTTTATTTCTTTTAATTTTGAATAAAATCAAAGTTTTGAACTGCGCATATCGGCAAATTCTATGAAAGCGGGCATTTGTTTTGATATATTATTAACCAATCGCTGACTAGTTCAGTTGATATGCAGAGTAGCACAGAGGAACACGTACACTGGTCCCAGTGACATCATGCACCATATATGGAAGGTCTGTTGTGAGGGACCAGTGTAGTTGTTCTGCAACTTGGCTTGTGCTACTCTGCGGTGGCACATCATTAAGGCGTTAGGCCAATCGCTGTCGCCCACCCTGCTTGCTGCGTAGTGTAGTTCGATGATCTATTTCCGTTTCCGTTTGCTGGATTTTGATTTCTCGATTATTCAACATGAGTTTACAAATGGCGGCGCCCATAGAGGTCTATTTCCGTTTCCTGGATTTTGGTTATTTCATTGTCCACCGCTTTGAATACAGGTATTGTTTATGCATATATGTACACGTGTTAGTCCTTAGCCTCCCCAGTGGGTGGGTCGGTATAATAAAATATCTTGTTTAATAAGATTTAAAAGGGAAATCGATGGCGTTCTAGCGCCGCCATCTTGTCTTTTTGCATTCTCGCCAATTTCACCAACTCTGTGCCTATATGGGTAGCCATTTGATACTGAAGCCACAGTTTCTAGTTCATATTCCATACTAAACCTAATTTCGCCCGTATTTACACTACGTTGTCCTTCACCTGTGTACTACAAGTACAGGGTGAATCTTTTATCTAAGTCTTGGCGTCCTTGCCAAAATTATTTGAGTATATTTGAACGTCAAATATCTCCAAAGTTAGCCATTTAAAAAATCATTTACATCAAACTTGAGTAACGTAGATTATAACACTGCATATCATTTATTTATCTGACACTTTTTTATGGAGGAAGCCTGCTGCCACCACATAGGCTACTCTTTCCGATAAACAGCAATGGTCTTTTATATGCACTTTCCCAAACACAAGACAGCACATACCACAGCCTTTGATGAACCAGTTGTGGACCACCGGTTGGAAGGGAAAATAGCCCAAACTGCAAATGAGTCCACTGAGAAGGATCGATCGGATGACCGACAGTTTCAGAGGTGGACACTCTACCGCCTGAACTATGTCCCGCTCCCAAGCAGAACAGCAAGTGAGATGATTTTCGTTGCTACCATTGCTACCATTGCTACCATTGCTGCCGTGGACGCTTGTGTATGAGTGTAGGCCAAAAAGCGCCGTAATTGCCCACTGTCGGTTTGCGGAAGCACCTGTTTGCGAGCCTTGCGGACTTGATACCAGGGTGGCGCCGCCTGTAGGGAGGGCATACTCCCCGCGTCCCTGCTACGAGCCGCCACTCGCAGCTTCTACCGAAAAATAGACTCCTACCTGCCTTTCTGCTGGTGGCTATCTAATGCCCGGTCACATACACGTTAGTGGACGTAGTTGAACGTAGTGGAAGCTAGCATAGTTGTACCGGCATCAATACTTGTCTGTGATGTTAATTTGGTAATAACGTGGGTCAGCCATGATGTTCGATTACATTTTTGGACATGTTCAAAAGAGCGCTATGTTAGAAGAGGCTGAATTTGCATGCATGATGCTAACGTACTCTAGCATACTTGGACGAAGCCCTGGTCAAATAGCTGTTAGTGGACTTAGGTGAACATAGTGGAGGCTAATGTAGTTGAACGTACCGGCATCTGTACCGTAGCGTATTTATCAGTACCGTAACATATTTATCCATACCATATTTATCCATACCAAACCTGCCGTGCCTTAACATATTTCAACATAGTTTAACATACTTACACCACGTTTGACCCACGTTAGCCACCACTACGTTCAACTACGTCCACAAGCGTGTATGTGACCGGGGCATAGGCAGCTTAAATGTATTGCCCCTGGTCTGTTGGTATGAATCTAAAACGAATCATCGTTGCCTGTTACTTGTTTAATTGCATTATCGCTCAGGACGAGTTTCTCGAGTCCAGAAGATGCAGACGAGTAGACTCAGACGATTTTGAAAATTTTCTAGTAGAAACACTTTTCCACATCCCAGCTGCACATATCATGTACGTAGTCACTGTGTGTCACATGTGGACACTGTCACTGTGTGTTACATGTGGACACTGTCACTGTGTCAGTGTCTCTTGCCATTAAGAAAGGTTGGAAATGAGATAGATAAATAAATATGTACTAAGTAATAGATCAGGGATAAATAGTAGGTAAGCCAGAAAACAAAAAACGAATAAAACCACAAGCGCCCAGTTACCGCGACAGATGAGCAGTGCAAGCTTGCGCAAGACGACGAAACCATCCAAAAAGACGCAAACATGCTGGTAAATAAATACTATGATATCTTTGAAGGGCTAGCGAACATAAAAACTAACGCTAATATTTACATTGATAAAACTGTGACACCTTCTGTCGACCCACCAGGCCGCATTCCACATGCCATTTCGGGTAAAGTTAAAGATGAACTTGATAAAATGTTGAAGTTAGGTGTTATAGTACCACAGGTTGAACCTACTCCATGGGTTAGCTCAATAACCATAGTAAACAAAACAACCACAGTTAGAGTCTGTCTTGACCCGACGAGGGGGTTGAGTGACAGCTGCCCCCTATTAGGGCGTTGCCCACCCAGGCTGTAGAGGGTGTCTGATTGGCTGGCTGTGAGAGCCCAGTCACCTGCATTCCTTATACCTGACACACAGACCCCACATGAGGCACTCTTGGCTAGACTCTCTACCAAGACACACTCCACTGTCTACACTTGAACTAGCAACATCTATTCCCAAAGACACTGAGCTGTGTGCCCTTGGACCCAGGTTCATGGATTGTAGCCACTGATTCTGATATACACAAGTAGGAGTGATGAGGATCTTTGTGGGCAGTTGGTAAGGAGTGAGGGTGATAGGTCACCAATAGGTGACCAGGGGTTGATGCCAATAAAGCACAACCTCTTCACTGTCAATCTTGCGCGACTTGTCTTCCCTTATTCCTTATGAGTTGTTGAGAGCAACGACAGGTGGGAACTGAGACAGTTGCAAACCCCCATGCCATATATATAGGCATGGGGGGGTTTGCGATTTCCTAGGAAATGACATATCCCCCCTGGACATCGCAAACACCCCATTTTTGGCAGTCTTTATCCAATTGAAAACATCTTTGCGATAGTCCAGTTCGTAATTCCGACCGCACATGCTCTGAAAACAGCCATTATTCACAGATTTCGCCACTGTGGCCATTCTAAAGGCCAGGTAAACAGTAGTCGGGTTCCAGTTCCCATATTTTCCACTAGGTGATGACCTCTGTTGAAACAAAGGCCAGGGGACCAGGCTAGGTAAAGAGGTGCAGCAATATCCTGCTATTATCACTCAGTTTCAGGATCGGAAATGTAAACAATGTCAGTAGCAAAATGGCCTTTTTAGTTCTAACTTCAGTCACTGCATACAGTAAATAGAGCCATTTTAATATTCCAAATTCTTATTGTGCATGCACCAAATATCTCAATGAACCATTATTTTACTAGTGGTTTAGTTGAATACTACAAAATGCTACAAAGCATGGGGGGTTTGCGATTTCCTAGGAAATCGGAAACTCCAAGGTCTGCAATTTCCAGGGGTTTGCGATTTCCTGCTACACTGGGTTAAACCATGAAATAACATAACATGTTGACTATATTGCACAAATTGTGTGCTTACAAAAGTTTAATTGCTGCTAGCCCAACACATTTTAAACAGCTAGGAACAACAAAATCAGGGGCGGGCGGGGACAATCACCGTTTATTATTATTTGGCCTTCGTAGCACAAAAGAACAATGGGAACAAGGATTTGCATTGGCTCTTGGCCATTGAACAAAGCGCTGATGCATTCCAGACTGCCATTACTTGATGACTAGCGTGCCAACACTACTAATGATGAGGGGATATTTCAGACTGCCTATATTTGATATCTAGATAAAATATTCACTCCTATATCCAGTATAATATAATAATAATAATAATAGATAATGATGTAGCTTACAATAACAGAGAGCTTGTTTTATTTAACGACGCCTCTAAGAGCACATATCATAGGCTATTGGACGTCAATCATATTCTAATATTTCTGGATGCCCGGCCGCATGGACACCAGATAATATTAAAAACTCTCCCCCCTCATATCACCTGTGATGCTGTTATTCAAATACCGACTATCAACTCATTAACCCATACTAAGGAAGAATGACGACAAGTCACACAGATATACAGTGGAGAAGTTGTGCTTTATTGGCATCAACTCCTGTCCACCTACTAGTGACCTATCATCCACACTCCTTACCTTCTGGCCACACAGTATCTCATTACTACTTTAGCCTGTATAGAGAGGAGTGCCTACAACCCATGGGACAGGAGTCCTATGGCTGTGTATACACTCAATTGGAATATATGAATTTTGCTAGCATCAGACAGAGTGTCTGGGGTCCTGCTCTAAAACTCACTCAAGAGCCAGGAGTAGAGTGATCTCTCTTCAGTGTGTCTGAAGCAGATCCTTGAATAATTAATGAATCTCAGAATGAGGCTAGTGTGGTCAGAGAGCCAAGGTAGTGGAGGTGACTGGGCAGTCCCACAGTCAGCCAATCAGGCACACCCACAGCTGGGGTGGGAGCCACCCCTCAGTGGTGGTGGCTGTCACTCAACTCAGCTGCAGGTGGTGCTCTGGGTGCTTATGCAAATGAGGCTGTGGTGGACCTGCCCCATGGTCATGGGTGGGCAGGTAGTTGCAACAGTTACAATAGATCTCTGTTAATATGACTTTTTCTCCAATTGCACTCTTTATGGATGCATAGAGAAACATGTCAATAATCATGTACTGTCTTCTTATATAGAACATCTCTTCAGTACTCTTAGGCATCATATATAACATATTTCACATCACTTATTATCATGTACAATGGGAGTGGGATACTATTGCTTTTAGTTTACATAACATTGTCCCCACTCCGTCGCCCAAGAATAATAATGCTCTCTGCCAATATATAATTCCCAACCGAAAATCCATATATTTTTACAATATGGTCATTCTGACATATTTCTTTGTGGGAACTATGCTACTGCCACATAGGCTACTCTTTCCAATAAGCAGCAAGGGGTCTTTTATAAGCACATACCACAGCCTTTGATGAACCAGGTGTACCTCCCAATAACTGGTTTTCACTCCAAATAGTGTTTCTACTAATATATCAGTAATAAAAAGTGTCATGTCTATAGTAATATTATTCTAAGGAATAACTAAACAGTATATGTTGTCTTCAAATAAGTTTATTAAATACATCTGCAATGATATGTATATAAGATAGCCGGTTCACCCATATCCTTACTCGGAGCAGCGTTGTCTTCTAAGACCATACATGCTTACAATACTCTCACACCTTCTTCCTCAAACCAGCTTGTGCGACCACATGACTACCATGTGACCTACATCCAGACAGCTCAGCTCATTGGCTAGGTAAAAGATTCACCCCCTATGCAGAGTGGTGAATGCCAATGTAGTCTAAATACGGGCGGAGATTGCTTTCGTATGGAACAGGAAGTGGAATTCCTGGTTCCAGTATATAATGGCTACTTATATCGGCACGGAGTTGGCGAAATGGGAGAGAATGCAAAAAGGCACAATATCGACCACAGAATGCTGTCGATTTCACTATTAAAGTCCATAAAACTACATGTTTTATTATATTTTTTCAGTAAAAAGTAGCGGGTAAATATGAAGATATATATCAAAAATATCTTTTGCTTCTTAAATTAAAAATGTATCTGCTCATTTCATTGACCTAGCCTTTCACCATTTCTCCTAATGGGTTGTTTTTCACCCCCAATGCAACTACTGGGTGAATCTTTTATCTACTCCTTGGCATGCTCATCACAACTACAGTGCAACGCTACACAACAAATAATATACCAGAATCAGAATGATTTTTTTTTCAAAGAACAAAAATAGTTTTCTTTATAAATAATCACGGTCCAAAGAAAGGGTCGGCCAGGACAGCACACACGAAGCTCAACAGCCAACATGTCCATTAACCTGGCCACCACTTCGCGCTTCCGTCCTCTGCTCTTCTTAGCCAGGGGCTGGGCGCGCAGTCTTAGTCGTAGCTAGGCTGGGTTTGTTGGTCATTACTGGCAGCTGAAGGGTGAGAGAAAAGGACAATTCACAAATACTCAGTAATCAGGGATGAAAGTGTTCTCCGGGAAAAAAAGCGGAAATGCTGATATTCTCCCATAGGTTTAACATTGTCAGGGAATCGCGGAAAAATACCGGAAGTCAGGTCTGAACTAAGCCTTGTTGTGACTGAATTATCGCCCATATCTAACAATTTCTTGCTTAGATTTCATGTTCTAACTACATCTAAGGTCATAAGAATGGGATTCGAACCACCGAACTGTTGTCCTATATACATCCCATCTTTTGGAATTTTGTTTAACATTGATCGGTGGATATAAGAAATCCTGGAAATCCGCAAAACCGCGGAGGTCTTTCATCTCTGAGTAATGTGAACAAACACCGTGATGGCCACGGCACTGAGTGATAGTCAGATCAATTGTTTATGTCAGATTTCTTTGCTTCTACACAACCAACCAGAGGTTCAGATGGCTATTAAAGTTGCATAGTCCGATGGCTTTGAGTTTCTGTCATTTTCTGAGATAAATACATTAAATTGATCCTTATATGCTACTTTACTTTAGGTTGAAGTAACTTTTAGTTTAAATGGCTAACTTTGGAGATATTTGAAGTGACAACATGCCAAATTAATTTTGGCAAGCACGCCAAAACTCTGACTCCATAGGCTTATGCAGTAACAGGTTCTATTAAATTGACTCCCCATGCCCTTCTATGGGACAACAAATGCTTAATAATAACTGTACCAGTATCTACGATAAATGTGTAGAATCAAATCTAGGTCAGTGTTTTGGTTTTGAAAATGTGATGCTTCATCGGACTATGCAACTTTAAGGACTTCAGCAGTACGGTGAGTGGCGGTTACAGTTTGTAGGGGTGGTGGCGCCACCATCGGAGCTAGGTTTGGGGAGGCTGGAGCAGTAGATGACTAGGACAGACTCCCTCAGTCTATGGAACTGAGTATGCTGTACAACTGTGGAACTGAGCCATGATGCATAACGCATTATGCGAGTATAAAGGCGCGGAAGGGAATTATTTCCTTATTATTGTGTTTATTATTATTACACTATATACTGTACTGCCTCCTTCATGTTCATGACTGGTGGCGCCACCTCCGGCGCTCCTCGGTACCTGCATACCCTAAAAACATCACTTGTGTCGGAGGATTTTTTCTTTTATTAGGATAGGCTGATATTCCTAGCCAGAGAATATATAACTCATACCACTACTCTCCTTGTTCCGTGTTCTTTGTACTGTAGCCGGTCTTTATATATAATCTTCAATAGCCATATCGATATATATTATACATAATCTGTAATAGTCATATAGAAATAGATTATATAAATAATCTTCAATAGCCATATCAATATATATTATATATATCTTTAATAGCCATTTGGATATAGATTACATGTATGTTACCTTTAATAGCCATATGGATTTTGATTATATAAAATCCTTAATGCCGACATGAACATTTTTAATCTGCCAACTTGTGTGCTTCTATCACAAAATGAAAGATTTTTGAGCTATGCTGCCCCACTAATGTCTGTATGTGTGTATGTATATATACATAAATATAAAAAATGCTTCCGCGCGAGTGGCGAGTCCCGTCCTGCGCAGGAGGGGGGGTTAGAGCATGCTGGTACCCCCCCCCCCCCACCCCAACTGGAGGGGGGGGCGGAAGGACCACAACAGAGCTTATTACACGCGATAAAGGGTTTATCACTATCCATATATATAGATTAGTTAGACGAATCTTACCTGGGTATAGATGATGGATAACTATTGTTTTACCGAGGTAGGAGCCTCGGTTAGACGTGGGCGAGGGAGAAGGAAGCACATCCGGGTCCAGCAATCTTTACCTACTAATTCAGGATAAAAATGATTCTAAAAAACAAACCTAAGGTCATTTGACCCAATCCTAATATGAGTGATTGAATAGACGTGGCAGGGCGTGGTGGGTGGGCCCTCGCCCACGTCTAACCGAGGCTCCTACCTCGGTAAAACAATAGTTATCCATCATCTATACCCAGGTAAGATTCGTCTAACTAATCTATTTTACCTCGGTATGCCGCCTCTGGCTAGCCGCAGGCTAGGGAGATCTTTACGTAATAGCATTTTTATCCTGATATTCCTGTTTGTTATTATTATTTTGTGATCAAGTCTTATTTATGTAAATGGAAAAACGATTTGTATGACCAATAAAGAGAAAAAAGTTTTGATTTTTTCTTACCTCTTTCTTTTTAGTTGGCGAGTAGCCTCTGTGCTATCGGCTGAGGCTTCTCTAGTCGCTTGTGATAATGTCTAGCAAACGATCTAGCGGTCTTCCATCCGGCGTGAGCTAGGATCCGTTTAACGGAGATGCCTAGTAATCTTGCCTTGGAAACCATTGCACCCCGTGTAGAGTGCGATGAATATCTGTCTGTATTGACTCCAGATAGTTTTAACACATTCATGGTCCATCTGGCGAGGGTATCCCTGGAAATGGCCTTGTGTGGCTTAATAAAGCTCACCAAAAGCTGTCTTGAGTTTCTTATTAACCTTGTCTTGGATATATAATTCCGTATCGCGGAGACTACACATAATTTGCGATCCTGTGTGAAACTCGTGACACCGATTGTGGAAAGGGGGTCACCTAAACGATTTGATTTTAATAAAGTCGTTAAATCAAATGTTGCTTCCTTGTTATCAATTTCTAGACCATTGAGCGACAGGGCGACTATAGTTTGGCCCCTGTGTCCTGTAACGAGGAGAAGCAACACTGCTACTTTGAAACCTAATAGCTTAACGTCCAGAAATTTATTTTCTGGCCATTTCTTGAAGAGGTTGAACACAAGAGAAACATCCCAAAACCTATTATATTTGGGTTTAGGTGGATTCCTCTGATAAATTGATCGTACGATCCAACAAATAACATGGTGTTTACCCATTGTTTGTCCATTAACCCGAGGTAGGATTATTGACAGAGCACATCTGGCAGCATTGATAGCGCCATATCCTAGACCTTCGTCCTCTAAGAAACGTAGGAAGCGTCCTACCTGGGATACTGTGGGATTCATTGGCTTCACCTTCTTAAGCAAGCAATAAATACCCCATTTCTTTAAATAGGTAGTATACATTTTCACAGTTCCTTTCCTCCACGCATCATCAACCAAACGCTGTTGTGTAATCTTGTCCAAGCCGAATTGTTCCAAGTACTTATTTAAAAAAGGAATGCCACCAACGGAGTTGTCGACACGTTTCCGTGGCGTTCTAGTGGTCCCTGATGCTTCAGGTTTCCTCGGTATCTTGGGAAGCGTAGGCTGCTTTTGGCTGTGGCTAGTAATCTCGGTAGCCACGGTTGAGTGTGCCATTCGGGGACGATGAGGATGGCGTGTGTTCCCTCCATTTGTATCTTTCTGGCGACTTTGCTAATGATAGTAAAGGGGGGGAAAATGTAAAAGAAATGATGTTGCCACTTTAGCGAGAAGGCATCGATGTGCCAAGCATTTGGTTCGGGGTGCCACGAAACATATTTCTCGAGTTTAAAGTTATTACGCGAAGCAAATAAATCGATATGAGGCGAGCCCCAAGTGTGACAGATGTGTTTGAAAATGGATGGATTTAGTGACCACTCTAAGTGATCATGGAACTGGCGACTCATTCTGTCAGCAAGACAATTCTGCGTGCCTGGAATGTGTGTAACAGTTAACCAAACGTCAAAGGTTTGAGCCCAGTTCCAAATGAGTAGTGCCATTTCATTACACTTGATTGATTTTGTACCTCCCATATTCCTGACATAAGCCATTGCTGTGGTGTTATCCGTGAGGATACGTACATTATTTTTGGGGACTTTAACAAGGCTGGTTAAACCTAAATAAATGGCCCTCAATTCTAAAACGTTAATATGATCGGGTAGTTCCGATGCTAGCCATCTTCCGCCCGTTGCTACATCATTTCGATGTGCCCCCCACCCTTGGAGAGACGCGTCCGTGGTAACAGTAGTATCGGGCTCCCCCATTCTAATGGGGTTGGGAGATTGATCAAAGTGCTTTAGCCACCAATAAATGTCGGCAAGGCCGTTTTCAGAAATAAACATGGTCTTTTCAAAGTTTCCCTTTGCTCGGGCCAGAGCTAGATTCTTATCAATTTCAAGTGATTTAATGTGTGCCGCTCCGTATAGAATAGCCGGGCTATATGAAACCATGATACCGATAAGGACTGCGACCTGTCTAATCTTTGGCCTAGAAATGTCTAACAGCTGAATCGCTGTGCGGTAAAGCTTATCTTTCTTTTGGCGTGTAAGCGAAACGGTCATAGCCGTGGTGTTTAAAATGAAACCTAGACACTTAAGCTCCTTTGTAGGAGAAAAGACGGATTTCTTGTCATGTATGAAGAAACCCAAATTTGCAAAAATTTTACACAAATCTTGAACGGCGAGATCACATTGTGTGAAAGATTGGCCCATAATGAAAGAATCATCAATGTATGGAAACATACAATGACCCAGTTTTGCCATGTGTGAAAAAATTGGTTTCAACAGCTTAGTAAAAAGGCGTGGTGCACAGGCCAAACCATTTGGTAGGCAGGTAAATTCAAAAAGCTGGCCATTCCAGAGAAACCTTAAAAACTTGCGATCTATCTGGTGAATAGGAACCGTATAGTACGCATCTCTTAAATCCACACTCGCTAGCCAACAACCTGGGGTAATTAAATCACGAGCTGTTTCTAAGGAAAACATTTTGAAATGTTTGTATTCAATGATTTCATTTAATTGAGTTAAATCTAAAATCATTCGAATGGTGCCATCTGGTTTAGGAGTGGAGAAGATATTTGAAATAAATTCACCTTCCGTATGTTCAACTCTGTTGACAATGCCTTTAGCTTCAAAAAGTAAAACCTGTTGATCGAGCTGAAACTTTTCTAGCGAATTAAATTGATAAGGAAAAGGAGCTCTTTTCTGGACAGGCAATTGTGTGAAAGGAATGTGAATGCCTTTAACAATACTAAGAACCTCTGGGTTAGTGGTTAACTGTTGCCATTGATGTAAATAATTAACAATATTGCCCGCTTGAGACAAGCTTACTTCAGTTTGTGTTTCCTCCGTGACCATTTCAGGGTCAGGAGGCTGAACAGTTTGTGTGGCGTTCTCTACTTGTTCCCTGGTTTGGGGAACTGTGGTTTGGGAACGAAGTCCCTCTTGTAGCCGCGGTTGTCGTTCCAGTTTGAGGCTTGTCTGTCGCCTCGACCTCTTCCCCGCTGGCTGAACGCGAAGGACGGTCCGCCCCTGAACGGCCTTCCTCCTCTGCGGAAGCGAAAATCCGTCCTAGCACGTCTGAACCCGGCTGGGTTTTGGAATTTACGGCCCTTTGCTTCGGTGTTCTTAGCACTCTTGTAGTCCACCTCCACCTGCTTGTAAAGGTAAGCCAGCTGACCCCCAAACATCTTGGATTTATCCAGAGGTTTGCTTTTGATGGGGGTAGGTCCTGAATACACAGTGTATTCCTTGCCGTCATGATCTGTCACTTTCTTTGAGCGGGCGACTTCTTTGCCCGCATCGGTGGTGACCGATTTGAAAACATTTTCAAATCTGCGATGAGTCATGTAGTTACTCGCAGCTGCGAGTAAGGCAATGCCCCGGTCCATTACCCGAGCCAAAGACGAGAACTTGTTCTCGGTTTGCATTCTGTTAGCGACAGGGATAATGGACGTCAAGGCCCCCAAAACTGCCTTATGGATAACGCAGAGGGCAGTTTCGTACCGGCGACGCTCGTCAGACAAATGGATGCCCGCATCCATCTCCTTAGACACTGTAGCGGGGATACCCTTGACTCCAGAGATCTGTTCAGTCAATTTGTTGATGACTTCCACTGGCTTAAAGGTGGTGAAATGGCCATTCACCGTTTTGCGCATCATAGTCGTGGTACGCACCTTGTTAGCTTTCTTCTTGACAATTTTCTTGCCTACTTTGGCGCCTATTTTGGCGTAAACGCCTGCGCGTTCCGTATCCGAATCAGACTCCGTGGAAGAAGAGTCGTCTGACGAGTCCGAGGACGAGTCTTTCTTTTTCTTTTCTTTTTCTTGGACTTTTTGGAGCGCTTAGTGTTAGCCTTCTTGGTGAACTCGTCTCCCGAGCTGCTAACCGGGCGACGTTTCTTGCCGCGCGCTTTCGGTTTCGGAACCTCAGGTGCCGAAACCGTGTCTTCCTCGTCTTCCGAGAAGTCTTCCCAATCCTCATCAGGGATTTGGGAAGGGTCTGCAAAGGCATGAGCCTGGAATTGGCGCATTTTCTCCTCCACCATAGCCGCCATCTTAGCCTCCCAACCCACAGGTTGAGGGGGCTGATCACTGTCCTGATCAGACGCATGTGCCCCGGGCTGTGGGGACGGCGGAGCCGTAGCCGGTGGTGACGAATCGTAATCCGTAGGAGGGACGCCGACCGCTGCAGCGGGCGGCTTATTCCGGCGAGTGGCCATCGGTTCCTGTAACGAAGCAAAGCGTTACTAAACCGGAATCATCTCAACTACACAAGTGTAAGCCAGTAAACTGGGTTGAGGAACAAGGTACAGAGAACGTGTATTCCAACGTGTCAGTACAGGCGTGAAGCTAAATTTTGCCGTAGGTGTGTGGTAACGAAACCAACCAAACGGGGGGTATCGATCGTGAGATCGCCCACTCTCTCTGTTCCGTACACTTCTCCCACCCGTGGCTACAGCGCCAACAAGTTGGAGAAAATATTACGAAACTCGGAGGTTCGCCTTAAACCGGTCTGGGGTGTTTATAAAAAACACCCAGAAGCATCCCCAACATCATCCTCTATTAGGATCCGGGAGACTTTTCTTAGGAAATGAGCAACTCGGGTTGCCATTTCTCCCTGTCTGAAAAACAGGTGTCGATAGAACTGCAGTATCGGTTTCGTTAGTGCCAGCGGCACCCAATGTTCTATCCGTAAGTTAAAAACACGTACAAAGTCCAAAAGGGACGTGAGAAAGTTCTGAACTTTCATACGGTGATGCTATAAAGCATCATAAACAAGTAGGCTAAGAAAAAGTACTTACTTTTGAACAAAAGCAGTAGTAGTAGATAAATCCTGTTGGAGCAACTCACAAACGTCCTCCCGTTGTGAGTCACTTATGCTAATTGCTGGACCCGGATGTGCTTCCTTCTCCCTAGCCTGCGGCTAGCCAGAGGCGGCATACCGAGGTAAAAT
Organism: Branchipolynoe longqiensis; assembly: GCA_030323885.1. Lineage (NCBI taxonomy): Eukaryota > Metazoa > Annelida > Polychaeta > Phyllodocida > Polynoidae > Branchipolynoe > Branchipolynoe longqiensis. Next base: position 2,322,219 of record CM059196.1, read on the forward strand.
ATATATATATATATATATTATATATATATATATAATTTCCTCCAGTGTGTGGTGCAAGGGGGGGCCACCCATATACAAGTCCTTGACAGCTGGGGGGAGGGCACTCCACCAATGCGCTGATGGAGGAATAGTAGCGAAGTATATATGTTCCCCTATTTATACTCGTATAATGCACTATACATCACATATATACGTAGATAATCGTTAATATCCATATAAATGTATTTAATATCCATATACAGTACAACCCCGTTAAACCAAGCTCGGTTAACCAAACGATCGGATAATCCAAACTTTCTTCGGCGGCCCGGCAAAATACTACCATTTGTCATATAAAAAAGTTGGTTAAACCAAAGTCGGTTAATCCAAATTATCGGTTAATCCAAACAAAATTGTCGGACCCCAGGCCACTCTGGTATGGTTAAACCAAACTTCCATGTGGTTATAAGGTCATCTGAGACCCCACTGGCATTTTTATATGATAAATGGTAGTATTTTGCTGGGCCGCCGAAAAAAGTTTGAATTAATCGATCGTTTGGTTTAACCGAGCAGGGTTTAACGGGTTATATTGTACATACATAAAAAAACAATAATCAAAGTGACCACATACATTGCATAGTACATGTACTGCCTCCTTAATATATGAAGGAGGCAGTACACTTACTCAAATTCAAAGTTAAAGCCAACGCTCGGTTAAACCAATGATCGGTTAATCCAAGCAGATTTCTAGGGTCCCTTCATGTTTGGTTTAACGAGGTTATACTGTACTTCGAATTAAATAGTGCTGGGCTCACTGATCTCAACTTACTAAGTTCGAGCTCAAATAGCACATTCTAAGTGTGATCTTTAATTAGGATGTAATGAATATTCATTCATGTAACTGTGTAAGGAACAAAAGGTGTTTATCTATTAAAAACATAAGGCAAACATTGAAAAGTTATCGGACTGATCAATAGTGGATTATAATGGCCAACTTGATATGAGCCTGTCTCAAAAGGTGTTAGCTCTTATTTTTTTTTGTCCATTGTAATGATTGACACAAAACAGCACAGAAACGGTTACACTGAAAACACAAGGACATTTGCTTCAAATCAATATGTATTCTATTGGGATTATGAAACACCATGTAAAAAACAAATCAGTTTATCCTGAGCAAATGCATAATCAGATAGTATGTTGATCGTTACAATGGACAAAGTTTTGTCCCATATTGCTTAGCACCTTTTGAGACAGTCTCATATATTTATCTTAAAATATAACAATGCAAAAAATCAAAAGCCATCAGACTGATGAATACTAGATTATATTGGCTAACTTGACATATTTATCTAAAAATTGAATAACAAGGCAACAATTCAAATGCCATCAGGCTGGTGAATAGTAGATTATAATCGCCAACCTGATATATTTGTCTAAAAATATAATAATTATAATAATAAGGCAATAATTCAAAAGCTATCGGACTGATAGATAGTAGGCTTCAATGGCAAATCTGATATATTTACCTAAGAATATAATAATAATAATAATAATAAGGCAAGCATTCAAAAGCAATCAGACTGATGAATAGTAGGCTACAAAGGCCAGTTAATATATTTATCTAAAAAAATGTTTGTTTAATTCAAAAGCCATTGGACTATGGAACTGTGAGCGCTGTGTTCATTGCAGGCGGCCATCATGCTGGCGGTTGGGGTATGTGTTGAAGGGGGGGGGGGGGGTTAGGACCTACCTGGAAGTCCGCACGTGACCGACTCGACGGTGCAGGGCGCGTCGTCACCACCCCGGAAGTGACCTGCGACAGCCAGCCCGGGCGGACACTGCATGGCGACCGGAGTAACCAGCACCAAGCCGCCCGCCACCGAGGGGCCGCGGCCGAACGAGCACTGCGCGAAGGTGCAGGGGTCGGCGAGAGGCAGGAACATGCCCACCCTGGAACAGCCTGCACGTGGGGAGGAGGGGTGGGGGGGAAGAGTGACATGGTTAGGAAAGATAGGAATCATTAGGATGGGTGAGGTGGTGTTGCTGCGCTTTGTTTGCTTTTCTATTAAATTGTTTAAAACAATTATTAATAATTTAAGAAGTAACTGAATTTGTTCTAATTATTTGTTAATTTAGTTCTAAAATAATTTGGTTAATTATGTTAGACATAATTTTGCAGTTCATCTTTTAATAATTTGTTATATACATTTGAAAAATTATTTTTAAAAAGAGTTAATTAATCTTATTAATAAATCTTATGAAATTATTTTTTCAATTATTGTTTACATTAATTGAAAACAAAATTCTAATGTAATATTTTAAATTATTTTGTTTATTCTTATTTTAAATTAATTTTAAAACTTATTTTAATTAATTGTTTTAAATTAAAAGTGTATTCATTTTTTTAATTGAATAAAAAAAAAAAAAGTTATATTGATTTAATTAATAAGGCAGTGCTTATTTATCACACAACCTCGCTTGTCTGCCCTGAAGCTCTGATATCAAGAGAAGAAAAAAACCTACCACCATTTTAGGGGCCATCCAAATTTTCAACATTTTCACGGTTGTACAAAGGATGCTACTTTTCCAGACCCCCACCCCCCACCCCATGCAAAGTTGTACACATCAACGTTTAGATACTCGATTAAATACAAGTTTTAAATATCAACAGTTTGTTAAATGATAAAAATTGTAGTTGACTGACACCACCCTACCGCCATTGTACCTATGACCAAAAGAGTGCTGAAAGCTTTAGACGGCCCCTTAGTGAAAGAGAGTAAACAATCATGTGTACTACTGACACGATGTCCATCTACAAGTCATAAAGGCCTCATGGAAAATGAGTACATTATAAAAGTATAATCTACTATGTTAATATTAATTCTGCTCAGTCTTTACTGCTTAGCTGTAATTAACTCCCCCAGAAATACCCAATGAGTATAGCTCAAAGCCCTGGTCACATATACGTTAGTGAACGTAGTTGAATGTAGTTGAATGGAGGATAGATTAACGTGGGTCAAACATGGTGTAAGTACGTTAAACTATGCTGAAAAACGTTAAGGTATGGCAGGTTTTGGTATGGATAAATACGTTATGCCATGGATGCCGGTATGTTCAACTATGTTCAACATATGTTAGCCTCCTCTACGGTCAACTACATTCAACTACGTCCAAGTACGCTAAAGTATGCTAGAGTACATTAAGAGTATGGAGACTTCGCCACAGTATGTTAGCCTCTAACATAGCGCTCTTTTGAACATGTCCAAAGATTAAATCGGAACTCACGGACCACCCATTATTACCAAGTTAGCGTGATGGAGAAGTACGGATGCCGGTACGTCCAACTAGTTCAACTACGTCCACTAACGTGTATGTGACCGGGCGGGCCTTTAAGGGTTTTATTTAAAGTTCGGCTGAGCTTACCGCCAGTCATCATCATCTGGACAGCAGAATCCTGGGTGGCGTTTTTCCTGGGCTGCACCGCGTTGTCAGAAGGCGCCGTCGGGGCATAGCCTCCCTGCGTTATATAGGCAAAATACAAAATTTAAATTGGTTATCGTCTTTTCAAATAAAAATCAGGGTCGGGCGGGTGGTTTTTATTCATATTTTTTATGTAGATGTAATACGCAACCAGACGCAATGGCAGAATGAGTTAAGTGTCCGCCTCCCGTTCTGGTAGGTCGTGGGATTCAGACTCCTGGCTTTGAATCCCTGGCCGAGTCAAACCAATGACGTAAAATTTAGAAAGTTGAATTGCTGATAACCCGACGCATTTTGAACAGTTAACTTTTTTTTTTTTAAATCAGGCGCGGGCGATTTTTCAGGCACTGGCGGGGACGATCACCAAATGTTTTTTTTATTTGGCCTTAGGTCAAACAGATCCATTTGATGCAGGTTTAAAAATATAAAATGAGCATTTGAAATCATCAGAATTAAATTGGTTTTTGCACATATTGAAATTTCATGTGTCACATAATCCATTATGTGAATATAAATAAAGGAAATAATATATTTTTATTACTGATACATATTCTATTTCGCTTGTGTCTGTTCCTCCATTCATGCATTTTGCTGCCACCTGGTGTGAGTTGCACTGACCATCTTCAGCTCTCGAAACGCTCACCCCGTTACTTAAAACAACAACTTCTAACTCCAAATGAGGAGTTCAGGAGCAAAATCCCATAAACACCAATCCAAAAATTGAGATAAAGATTGGAATCAAACCTTCAAAAGTAATTTTTTTTTACATTCCTGTTAGTTGTTCATTGCTCCATAATCATATTTAATCACAAGAAAGGTGGAATTAGTGAGAATTAAAATCACCCATTTACATTTTTTTTAAATGGATTTTCGCTCATAGTGTTTTGTGCCTGAACTCTTCAAATGTAAAGTTATTACTTTATTTTATTGAGGGAGAGAGAAGCCTTGGATGGCCCTGAAACCATGTCTGTGATGAAAGCAAGTATAAATTCTTTGCTGTTTTCTTGAAGATGAATTAAAGTTACATAATCATATAAAAGCTTTAAATTGTATCAAGCAAAACAATTATTTAGATTTGATCGTACATGTCCAACTCAGATATTGGTGTTCATATTAAGAATGAGTTGCTACATTGACGGGCATGCTAACTCAATGTATTAGAACATATTACTGCTGAAGTCTACACAGATACTGGTGTTCTTATTAAGAATGAGTTGCTACATTAACGGGCATGCTAACTCAATGTATTAGAACATATTACTGCTGAAGTCTACACAGATACTGGTGTTCTTATTAAGAATGAGTTGCTACATTGACGGGCATGCTAACTCAATGTATTAGAACATATTACTGCTGAAGTCTACACAGATACTGGTGTTCTTATTAAGAATGAGTTGCTACATTGACGGGCATGCTAACTCAATGTATTAGAACATATTACTGCTGAAGTCTACACAGATACTGGTGTTCTTATTAAGAATGAGTTGCTACATTGACGGGCATGCTAACTCAATGTATTAGAACATATTACTGCTGAAGTCTACACAGATACTGGTGTTCTTATTAAGAATGAGTTGCTACATTGACGGGCATGCTAACTCAATGTATTAGAACATATTACTGCTGAAGTCTACACAGATACTGGTGTTCTTATTAAGAATGAGTTGCTACATTGACGGGCATGCTAACTCAATGTATTAGAACATATTACTGCTGAAGTCTACACAGATACTGGTGTTCTTATTAAGAATGAGTTGCTACACTGACGGGCATGCTAACTCAATGTATTAGAACATATTACTGCTGAAGTCTACACAGATACTGGTGTTCTTATTAAGAATGAGTTGCTACATTGACGGGCATGCTAACTCAATGTATTAGAACATATTACTGCTGAAGTCTACACAGATACTGGTGTTCTTATTAAGAATGAGTTGCTACATTGACGGGCATGCTAACTCAATGTATTAGAACATATTACTGCTGAAGTCTACACAGATACTGGTTGTTCTTATTAAGAATGAGTTGCTACATTGACGGGCATGCTAACTCAATGTATTAGAACATATTACTGCTGAAGTCTACACAGATACTGGTGTTCTTATTAAGAATGAGTTGCTACATTGACGGGCATGCTAACTCAATGTATTAGAACATATTACTGCTGAAGTCTACACAGATACTGGTGTTCTTATTAAGAATGAGTTGCTACATTGACGGGCATGCTAACTCAATGTATTAGAACATATTACTGCTGAAGTCTACACAGATACTGGTGTTCTTATTAAGAATGAGTTGCTACATTGACGGGCATGCTAACTCAATGTATTAGAACATATTACTGCTGAAGTCTACACAGATACTGGTGTTCTTATTAAGAATGAGTTGCTACATTGACGGGCATGCTAACTCAATGTATTAGAACATATTACTGCTGAAGTCTACACAGATACTGGTGTTCTTATTAAGAATGAGTTGCTACATTGACGGGCATGCTAACTCAATGTATTAGAACATATTACTGCTGAAGTCTACACAGATACTGGTGTTCTTATTAAGAATGAGTTGCTACATTGACGGGCATGCTAACTCAATGTATTAGAACATATTACTGCTGAAGTCTACACAGATACTGGTGTTCTTATTAAGAATGAGTTGCTACATTGACGGGCATGCTAACTCAATGTATTAGAACATATTACTGCTGAAGTCTACACAGATACTGGTGTTCTTATTAAGAATGAGTTGCTACATTGACGGGCATGCTAACTCAATGTATTAGAACATATTACTGCTGAAGTCTACACAGATACTGGTGTTCTTATTAAGAATGAGTTGCTACATTGACGGGCATGCTAACTCAATGTATTAGAACATATTACTGCTGAAGTCTACACAGATACTGGTGTTCTTATTAAGAATGAGTTGCTACATTGACGGGCATGCTAACTCAATGTATTAGAACATATTACTGCTGAAGTCTACACAGATACTGGTGTTCTTATTAAGAATGAGTTGCTACATTGACGGGCATGCTAACTCAATGTATTAGAACATATTACTGCTGAAGTCTACACAGATACTGGTGTTCTTATTAAGAATGAGTTGCTACATTGACGGGCATGCTAACTCAATGTATTAGAACATATTACTGCTGAAGTCTACACAGATACTGGTGTTCTTATTAAGAATGAGTTGCTACATTGACGGGCATGCTAACTCAATGTATTAGAACATATTACTGCTGAAGTCTACACAGATACTGGTGTTCTTATTAAGAATGAGTTGCTACATTGACGGGCATGCTAACTCAATGTATTAGAACATATTACTGCTGAAGTCTACACAGATACTGGTGTTCTTATTAAGAATGAGTTGCTACATTGACGGGCATGCTAACTCAATGTATTAGAACATATTACTGCTGAAGTCTACACAGATACTGGTGTTCTTATTAAGAATGAGTTGCTACATTGACGGGCATGCTAACTCAATGTATTAGAACATATTACTGCTGAAGTCTACACAGATACTGGTGTTCTTATTAAGAATGAGTTGCTACATTGACGGGCATGCTAACTCAATGTATTAGAACATATTACTGCTGAAGTCTACACAGATACTGGTGTTCTTATTAAGAATGAGTTGCTACATTGACGGGCATGCTAACTCAATGTATTAGAACATATTACTGCTGAAGTCTACACAGATACTGGTGTTCTTATTAAGAATGAGTTGCTACATTGACGGGGCATGCTAACTCAATGTATTAGAACATATTACTGCTGAAGTCTACACAGATACTGGTGTTCTTATTAAGAATGAGTTGCTACATTGACGGGCATGCTAACTCAATGTATTAGAACATATTACTGCTGAAGTCTACACAGATACTGGTGTTCTTATTAAGAATGAGTTGCTACATTGACGGGCATGCTAACTCAATGTATTAGAACATATTACTGCTGAAGTCTACACAGATACTGGTGTTCTTATTAAGAATGAGTTGCTACATTGACGGGCATGCTAACTCAATGTATTAGAACATATTACTGCTGAAGTCTACACAGATACTGGTGTTCTTATTAAGAATGAGTTGCTACATTGACGGGCATGCTAACTCAATGTATTAGAACATATTACTGCTGAAGTCTACACAGATACTGGTGTTCTTATTAAGAATGAGTTGCTACATTGACGGGCATGCTAACTCAATGTATTAGAACATATTACTGCTGAAGTCTACACAGATACTGGTGTTCTTATTAAGAATGAGTTGCTACATTGACGGGCATGCTAACTCAATGTATTAGAACATATTACTGCTGAAGTCTACACAGATACTGGTGTTCTTATTAAGAATGAGTTGCTACATTGACGGGCATGCTAACTCAATGTATTAGAACATATTACTGCTGAAGTCTACACAGATACTGGTGTTCTTATTAAGAATGAGTTGCTACATTGACGGGCATGCTAACTCAATGTATTAGAACATATTACTGCTGAAGTCTACACAGATACTGGTGTTCTTATTAAGAATGAGTTGCTACAATGACGGGCATGCTAACTCAATGTATTAGAACATATTACTGCTGAAGTCTACACAGATACTGGTGTTTCTTATTAAGAATGAGTTGCTACATTGACGGGCATGCTAACTCAATGTATTAGAACATATTACTGCTGAAGTCTACACAGATACTGGTGTTCTTATTAAGAATGAGTTGCTACATTGACGGGCATGCTAACTCAATGTATTGTAACATATTACTGCTGAAGTCTACACAGATACTGGTGTTCTTATTAAGAATGAGTTGCTACATTGACGGGCATGCTAACTCAATGTATTAGAACATATTACTGCTGAAGTCTACACAGATACTGGTGTTCTTATTAAGAATGAGTTGCTACATTGACGGGCATGCTAACTCAATGTATTAGAACATATTACTGCTGAAGTCTACACAGATACTGGTGTTCTTATTAAGAATGAGTTGCTACATTGACGGGCATGCTAACTCAATGTATTAGAACATATTACTGCTGAAGTCTACACAGATACTGGTGTTCTTATTAAGAATGAGTTGCTACATTGACGGGCATGCTAACTCAATGTATTAGAACATATTACTGCTGAAGTCTACACAGATACTGGTGTTCTTATTAAGAATGAGTTGCTACATTGACGGGCATGCTAACTCAATGTATTAGAACATATTAACTGGCTGAAAGTCTACACCAAGTCTTTAGTGCCAGCAGCTGCAACCTTGAAACCAAAAGGTCGCAACGGAGGTTGGGCGACCACTGAGGTCCACTTTGCGACACTTTAATGAGCACCTGCAACCTCTTTGCGAGCAAGCAGTAGTATAGAGAGGACCGATATAGGTCGTTCTTACGTACGATGACGTCATCAAACTAGTCAACAAAGGTCAAACAAGTGCAAAGAGGTCAATGTCCCGCCACAGACTCCTGAGGAACTCCAATTTACCTCCATGATAATTTGGAGTTGATTCAGTTGATACTGGCGATGGAGTCACATAAAGCAAGCAAGGACTCATTTATATGTATTATATATTATTCAACATAAAGCTTCAAAACCAAAACAATTATCTAGATTGTATTATGCATATGGGTCGTTCTCAGAAGCTGTGTACCACCACTTGAGGTAGTCTACTAGAAATGCATATTTCAAAGAAACCCTTTATTGGAGTGTCAATATTTAGATTTCATCAGTTAGCCAAATAATGGTGGGGAGATAGTTTAGATCACAAGGTAAATGTTAATATTGTGGCGTATTAATGTATCTTATTGGGATGGATGTAGCTAAAATACAATAGAAAATTTACATCACTAATTTGTGACAAATTTGTCCAACAGCATTGTAAAATAAAGTGTCACAAACTTAATATGAAAACCATCTGAACAACAGGCTCATATCAACTTCAAATGGTCATCATACAATGATCATCATATAAGTTGATGAAGACATTTAATTTCTAAAAAAAATAAACATAAAAATGAAAGACAATAGTTTAAACATTTATTCTCAGGAGTTCATAAAACCATCGTAACATTTCTCGATTCCACACTTGCAAATACTAAGAAACGAATCTGTATCAAACTACTAGATACAGATACAGCACTGGAATATATTTTCACCATTTGCGACACTAATGCCATGGTGACCCAGTATATGGGTATAGTAATTAAGGTATAAATCCTGAAATTGCACTCCTAAACATATGAAAAATTTTTTGAGCGAACACCTTTGTGTAAAAAATAGTTTGTTTCCCACTGTAGTGTACTCTGGCTAATTCCGTGTACGTCTGCTCACAAAATCTTCTTGCTTTTTACTCTTTAATAATTACACAAATAAAGGACACAAAACCATAAGCAATGGAGGTTTCAAATTATTATTACTGACTGTTTATAGAACAGCAAGTGGCGCAATGGTGAAAATGTACCTTAAAAATGCCAAGTTTTCTGTAAGTGGAAAAATTATCTTTTATTTTGGCAGTCAGATTGTGTTTACCATGCGCTATACATGCTATTTACAATTGGAGGTGTGAGCAACATTTGACCTACCTAAAAAATGCCAGAATATAGTTCTACTTTCAATTATTCAGAATGCAAAACGGACATAAACACATATGGAGGAAACTTGGCTTAAAGGACTTTGGCAGCATAGCATCTTTTGATTTATCCTGAGTACTGAGATGTCAACACTATTGCGAGTACATCAACTTCTGAGAGAACGAGCCCTATATCTAACTTTAGATACTCGCAAGCTGCGCACTACCTTAAATATGTGTCGAGCCACATAGAAGGGCATCACCGGACAGTTTTAATTAGAAGTCTACACCTGTCAGAAGCCTTTATTGGTATCACGCAGTATTAGGGCTGAGCTATGCCCAAAACTAATATTTGACATGATTTGTACAAGAATCATAATACGCCAAATAGTTCTAGACCATTAAAATAAACGCATTACTCTTCCAAATTACAAAGTAAAGGTAGTTTAATAGCCGATACAACCTAATAGATTACATATCTCACAACAAATGACAAAAACTCAAAATCATCAGACTATGCAACTTTAAACGACGCCTCAAGCACAAAAAGTAAACATCGGCTATTAGGGTCAGAACAGTGGAGAATAGTACAACAAATGGAGGAGTGCCCAGTTTGTGTCGAAAGTCACCTACCTCGTCATGTAACATAGTACCAACCACCTACTCCAACCGAATTACATCGCCAATGAGGAAACTCAAAACCATCGAGACTCTGCAACTTCTAAACAGGCCGAGTAGCGAGAACATCCACATGACTGAAAGCACACACCTACTGTGTGTGTGGTACTTTGTGTTGCTAGTGCTACTTTGTGTGTGCTACTTTGTGTGTGCTACTTTGGTTGCATGCTTCTACATGTGTGTGTAATACTTTGCGTGCGACTGCTACTTTGACCGGGTGCTACTACTTTGCGGGTGCTACTTATGTGTGCTACTTTTGTGTGCTACTTTTGCCGAGTGCTACTTTGCATGTGCTACTCTTGCATGTGCTACTTTGCGTGTGCTACTTTGCATGTGCTACATTGTGTATGCTACCTTGTGTGTGCTACTTGTGCGGTGCTATTTTGTTGTGCTATGTTGCGGGTGCTAGTTATGTGGGTGCTACTTTGGGTGTGCATCTCTGCGAGTGCTACTTCTCTGCACATAGCTACTTTGTGCGGCGCTACTTTGTGTGTGCTATTTTGTGTGTGCTATTTTGTGGGTGCTACTTTTTGTGTGCGCTACTTTGTGGGTGCTATGCTGTGGGTGCTAGTTCTGTGGGTGCTACTTTGTGGGTGCTGTTCTCTCTGGGTGCTATTTTGTCAGTGCTACTTTGTGTGTGCTACATTATGGGATCTATTTGTGTGTGTGCTATTTTGTGTGTGCTACTATTCGTGTGCTACTTTGTGAGTGCCCACATTGCGAGTGTCACTTTGTGTGCTACTTTTTGGGTGCTACTTTGTGAGTCCTACTTTGTGGGTGCTACTTTGTGGGTGCTACTTTGTGTGTGGTACTTTGTGTGTGCTACTTTGTGCATGCTACTTTGTGTGTGCTACTTTGTGTGTGCTACTTTGCATGTGTGTTACTTTGTGATGCTACTTTGTGGGTGCTACTTTGTGTGTGCTACTTTGTGCGTGCTACTTTGCGCATGCTACTTTGTGTGCTACTTTGCATGTGTTACTTTTGTGTGCTACTTTGTGCATGCTACTTTGTGGGTGCTACATTGTGTGCATGCTACTTTGAGTGCCATTTTATGGGTGCTTACTTTGGTGATTGTTAATTTGTGTGTGCTAACTTCGTGTGTGCTACTATTGTGGGTGCTACTTTGTGTGTGCTACTTTGTGTGTGCCACTTTGTGTGTGCCACTTTGTGGGTGCTAGCTTATGTGTGCTACTTTGTGTGTGGCTACTTTGTGTGTGCCACTTTTGTGTGTGCCACTTTGTGGTGTGCTACTTTGTGTGTGCTACTTTGTGTGTGCTACTTTGTGTGAGCTACCTTTTTGTGTGCTACTTTGTGTGTGCCACTTTTGTGTGTGCTACTTCATGTGTGTTAACTTTTGTGGGTGCTACTTTGTGTGTGCTACTTTGTATGTGCCACTTTGTGTGTGCACCACTTTGTGTGTGCTACTTTGTGTGAGCTACTTTGTGTGCACTACTTTGAATTTGCTACTTTGGTGCTACTTGTGTGCTACTTTGTGTGTGCTACTTTGCATGTGTTACTTTGTGTGTGCTACTTTGCATGTGTTACTTTGTGTGTGCTACTATGTGAGTGCTACTTAATGAGTGCTAGTTTGTGTGTGCTACTTTGTGTGCTACTTTGTGTGTACTACTTTGTGTGTGCTACTTTGTGCGCTACTTTGCGCATGCTACTTTGTGTGTGCTACTTTACCTGCATCATGGTGGTTCCTTGCATCACAACCGCCCCGTCCCTGCATCATCGAGTTGTCCACATTCATTGTCTGTCCAACCTGCATCCCTCCCATCATGTTGGCTGAAAGCGATATGTGTATATATACAGAAAAAAAACTCTTTAAATCGACCGACCATGGGACCGACTTTAGATGGTCCATTAATGGAGGTGATTTGGTTTAGGGAGTTATTTAATTCATCACAATGGTATTGTATCTGCGATCGTTTGGAACCTAAATAAAGTGATCGATATAGGGGAGTGGTCGATATGTGAAGGTGGTCGGTTAGAGAGGTTTTACTGTAGTTGGTTGGTTGTTGGAGTTTCATGTCCTGGCAATATCCAAGGTCATATCAGGAGGGCGGGAACTGACTTGTGACAGCGCGCACTCATGGTGACTTTATAGTGCTGCCCCACTGGGAAACCCAGAGCCATTTCAAAGTTAAGGCAACATAGTTTCTCAAACAGGATCATAAATATATGTAACAGTCAGTCTCCCACAAAATGTTATTGATGCGGAGTCAATTAATTCATTCAAGAATAGATTAGAAAAAGCATGGGCTGATGATCCAGGGAAATTTGACCCCTTATTCACCACATGCTACTAATTATTCCTTGAGTTGCATATTTACTTGCACTCAAGCAAAAATGAGAGACAAATAAGTGTTCACACTTCCTGTCTACCATTCGCTATATCGCTATATATATATATATGACCTGATTTCCCACTCAGTCACATTACTCTGACATTGAGCTAACAAGTCCTTACCCTATACTATTAATGCAAACTCACCACGAGTGCGCACTATCACAAGTCAGTGCCCACCTGATATGACCTTAGATGTTGCGAGGACGTATAACTCCAACAACCAACCCACATATTAAGCATGTGTTACTGCATAGAAGGGAACACTAAGTCAATTTAATAGAACCCGTTACTGCAGAAGCATATATGCTGCCAGAGTTTTAGCATGCTTGCCGAAATTAATTTTTGTTGTTTTCACTTTAAATATCTTCAAAGTTAGCCATTTAAAATAAAAGGTATTTGAACCTAATCTAAAGTACATAAACATCATCAATTTAATGTATTTATCTCCGAAAATGGCAGAGACTCAACACCATCAGACTATGCAACTCCCAACATCTCCCGACGCCACTGCAGCGACAAATAGTTTTGCGCCTGTCTTGACATGTTCTTGCCGGTGTGAAACCTCTATTTGCTCCCCGAGAGAGTGCCGCTGGTAACTTGCAAAAGCCAGCAGCACTTCAACACTTTTGCAGACAGCTTTCATGAAATGTTTCTCCGATGCATCAAAGAAGTTCGGCCTGAAGATTAACATCAAGAAGACGGAGGTGCTGTACCAAACTAACTCTACAAGAACCGAAGAAGAGGAGATCATGGTTGACGGAAACAAGCTGAACTCTGTTCCAGAATTCAGCTACCTCGGAAGCATTATATCAAGTGATGAACGCATTGATGCTGAAATACAGAGGAGGATGGCCAAGGCTAGCGCATCTTTCGGCCGACGACGCCAGAGACTCTGGAACAACCACCATGTGTTCATTCAGGTCAAAGGCAAGATCTACTGTGCAATCATGCTATCCACCCTACTATACAGAGCCGAGGCCTGGGCAGTGTACAGACGACAAGTGAAAAAGCTGCATGCCTTCATGATGCGACATCTGCGTTCAATCATGAGGCTAACCTGGAAGGACAAAGTGACAAATAAGGAAATACTCAATCGGACAGGCTGCCCTGTATGGAAGATCTTCTGATCAAAAAGAATCTCTGGTGGACTGGACACCTCATGAGGATGTCATCAGACAGGCTACCAAAGCAGATCCTCTATTCTCAACTGTCTTCTAGTTACAGAAAGAGAGGGTGCCCTCGTCTCCGGTTCAAGGATACCATCAAGAGAAACCTGAAGCTGAGAGACATTAAGACCGACTCATGGACGCAACTCTCACAGCAGAGAGCTAAATGGAGAGCAGCAGTCAAGTAATGAAAACAGTCTTTGTCGCATCGCGACCGACAGCATGGGGGTGTAGGCATGTGCTGGTGGTGTAGGTGTGTGGTGAGGGTGTAGGTGTGTGTGGTTGAGATGTAGGTGTGTGTGGTGAGGGTGTAGGTGTGTGTGTGGTGGTGTAGGTGTGGTGCCTGTGTGGTGGTGGTGTAAGTGTGTGGTTGGGGTGTAGGTGTGTGGTTGGGGTGTAGGTGTGTGGTGGGGGTGTACGGGGTACTGTGGGTATAGGTGTGTGTTGTGGGGTGCAGGGTATAGGTGTGTGTCGTGGGGGCTGTTGTGTAGGTGATGGGGTGTGGTGAGGATTTTGGTGAGTTTGGTGGGGGGTATGGGGGTTTAGGGGTGTGTGGTGGGGGTGTAGGGTGTGTGATGAGTGGGTATGGTGGGTGAGGTGTAGGTGTGTGGTGGGGGTTTAGGGATGCTAAAGATTGTGAGGTGCCGCTCTGCAAGACACCCCTACACCCCCACCACTAAATCCCTATACACTCCCACCACACACAGCAAAATCCTCACCACACCCCTACACTTCCACAACACCCCCACCACACAAACATACACCCCACCACACACCCACCATACACACCTACACCCCAACCACACCCACCACACCATAACCACTCACCACACCGCCACCACACATGCCTAAATCCCCACACACCCCCACCACACACACCAAAATCCTCGCCACACCCCTACACCTCCACCACACAAACATATGCCCCCATCACACACACACCATACACACCCCAACCACACCCACCCCTACACCCCCGATACCCCCCACCACACACACCAAAATCCTCACCACACCCTGCTTCTATCCAACTGCAGCATTCCATGGGACCGGCATGGTGTGCCATCTGACGAGAGAGTCATGCAAACTGAAAGGTCCCCATTGACAAACTAAATCTAAACTCATCTGCTCGACCCGATCGGTTCCCTGCCATCCTACTAAAACACTGTAAGCAATACCTTTCCTACCCACATTATATAATTTGGAGGGATTCCCTCGACCACCGTAACATTCCTGACATTGCAAAGGAAGGACATATCATTCCAATCCACAAAGGTGACAGTAAGATAGCGGCAATGCGCGAGTAAACACGTGCGCTATCAGCTAGAGTAAAAAAAACGGCAAAATAAATGTCTCAGACTTTAAAAAACGGATAAACACTGCTCAGGGAGGAACATTGGAAGTAAGAGAACATAAGGATATCAGTTTCAGGACTAATCTGGGATGAAAAGCATTGGATATCACTTAATGTGCTGGTGTTGTTGTTGGGTGAGTGAGTGATAATACCAGTAGATTGTGAGAGTGACTATAGGCTACAGCCAAACATCTGAATGTTACATACTGAGTGATACATACCGAATGTCACATACCGAGTGTCACATATTGAGTGCCACATACTGATTGTCGGATACTGAGTGCCACATACTGAGTGTCACATAACGGATGTCACATATACTGGGTGGCACATACCGAGTGTCAAACACTGAGTGTCACATACCGATTGTCGGATACTGAGTGTCATGTCCGGGGGTCGCGTGGTGGGTGTCGGGTACCG
>CM059196.1:2338723-2381797 GCA_030323885.1 Branchipolynoe longqiensis
TTCATGGAGATGTTTCAAAAATTGATAATGAATTCCATCAGGTCCAACTGCTGTGTCATGCGAGCTTTCCAAAGAACACCTCAACTCATCCATACTGAATGGGGAGTTGTAGTGCTCCTCGCCATAGGAAGAAAAGTCCAAGAGCTTTTGCTCTTTGGCGTTCCTTGACCACCCGAAATGTGCCCGGGAGGCAGTTTTGCCAAAGACAGTTTCCAGCAAAGGTGCAAGCCAATTCTTCTTTTATTTCGTCGAGTGATGTTGAGAATGGTGCCATTGTGGTTTTTCAAGTGCTGGACTACAGAAGAATCATCCTCCCTTCGTTTGATTCTTCTATCATTGTCCATACTTTGCCCAATGGCGTGTGCATGGTGATGCTAGAAACAAATTGTCTCCAAAACTGCCTCCGTGCTTCTTTGATTGTTCTGCGAGCGCGAGCGCGCAGAATTTTAAAGAGCGCCAGATTTTCAGCAGTCGGTCTCCTGTGGAATTTTACGCTAGCTTTTCTTTTTCGTTCTTTAATAGCCCTCCTACTGCCGTCATTTAACCATGGAGGCGTCAAACTCTTGGGATCGCCAGGTCTTCGGAACAGTTTTTTTTTTTTCTCCGCGATCAATCTATCATCTCAGTGGAAGGGCATCGATGTCACTGATGTCTGGATGATCTTCTAGCAACATAGGGTCTGGAAGGTGGGGGCCAGTCGGCTTTACAAAGCTCTGCCATGCTTCCTCTCTCGCTCTATGGGAGATGCCCCCCGACAATTAAGAATAATTGGGAAGTGGTCGCTTTGGTTCCCGCAGAGGTCATCCCAGACCCTCCACGAAAAGTCCAGCGCCAGTTGTGGTTCTACAATGCTGAGATCGATGGCGGAATATGTTCCGTAGCCGGGATGCAAATATGTGTATGAACCATCATTCAATACACACAGAGCATGAGCGGCCACAAGGTCCTCAATTCTCTTGCCTTTAGCGTTCCTATTGTCCCCCCCCCATAATGGGTTGTGGCCGTTAAAGTCACCCATAAGTAAATATGGGGACGGTAACTGGTCCACAAGGGCGTCCAGTTCTTGTAAAGTGAGAACGGAGCTCGGAGGAATGTAAATGGAACAGAGAGTTACAGTCTTATGCAGCGTCAGACGAACAGCTACAGCCTGTAGTGTTGTGTCTAACGCCACTGGTGTACATACCACATCACGTTTGACCAAGATGGAGGAGCCGCCAGTGACTCAGTCTCCATCTGGTGCGTGCTTGCTATGAATGGTGTAGCCTTTAAGACTACAACTCTCAGAAGCTTTTATATAAGTTTCTTGTAGGCAAACAGCGAGTGGATTGAGGTTGCAACAAAGAAGAGACAACTCTTCGATGTTGCTCCTAAAACCTTGGCAGTTCCATTGAATAAGAGATGCACCTGTCACTGTCATTTTGGAGCAGTGACAGGTGTTCTCCCCCTCGCCTTTGGTTTGAGGGAGAGACTTCGACTGCGGGTTTCCACAGTATCAGGCATCTCAATATCGGCCAGCGCCCGATATCTATTTGATGTTAAGTTTTTGGAGATCGATGACCCCCTGGACGTTTTGTCCGTAGGGGTCAAAGATCCCTTCGGAACTCGGTCCGACAAATTCTTCTTCTTTTTGGGCATTGCCGGCTCGGCCAGCGTCTGCACCGCAATACTAGTATTACTATTATTACTTTTGATCGAAACCGGCGTCAGATTTGGGACTGGGGTGAAGGCAGTGGGCTTCCGGTGTGGGTGGTCAGGTGGGTGGGTGGTGGTGTGGGTGGTGGGTGATGGTTGTGTGGTTGAGGGTGTGGGGAGGTGGGGCGGGGGTGGTGTGTGTGGAGAGGGTGGTGGTTGAGGTGGGTGGGTGGTTGGTTGGTGGGTGGTGTGAGTGGGGTGGTGGTGAGCGGTGGTTGGGTGGGTGGGTGGGGTGGTATGGTGTAAGGTGGTGCTGGTGTGGGTGGGTGGGTGGGGTGGTGATGTGGTGGGTGGTTGTGTAGGTGGTGGTGTGGTTGGTGTAGGGGGTGGTGGTGAGGTAGGTCAGTGGGTGGGGGTGGTGATGTGGATGTGGCGGTGGTGGTTGTGGGTGGTGAGTGGTGGTGGTGAGGTGGGAGGGTGTGTTGGATGTGTTCTGGTGTGTGGAGAGGGTGGTGGTGGCGGTGGGTGGGTGGTGGGTTTAGGTGGGATGTGTGTGTGTTGAGGTGGGTTGTGGTGTGGTGGGTGGTGGTGTGGGTGGGGGGCTGGTGGTGGTGTGGGTGGGGTGTGTGGGTGGTGAGGTTGTGTTGGTGAGGTGGGTGGGTGGTGGGTTTAGGTGGTGTTGTGGGTGGGTGGGGTGGGTGGGTGGTGGTTGGTGTTGATGGTGGATTGGTGTTATTGTTGAGGTGGTAGTGGTTGGTGTTGTAGGTGGATGGTGGTTAGGTAGGTGGGTGGAAGGGTTGGTGGTGAGTGTTGGGAACGAGGGGGTGTGGGTGGTGGTGTGGGTGGTGGGTGATGGCTCTCTGTGTGTGGTGTGGGTGGTGGTGTGATGGTGGGTTGGGAGTGTGTGGGTGGTGGTGTAGACAATGGTGGTGGTGAGTGTGGTAGTGGGTGGAGTATTTAGGTGGTGTTGTGGGTGGGTGTGCGGTGGTGAGTGGTTGGGGATGTGGTGGTGGGTTTATGTGTGGCTGTGGGTGGGTGGTTAGGTTGGTGGTGGTGTGGTGGGTGGGTGGTGATGTGGTATCGGTGTGGGGTGGTGAGGGGGTGTGTGGGTGTGTGGGTGGGTGAGGTTGTGGTTGGTGAGGTGGGTGGGGTGGTAGGTGAGGTGGGTGGGTGGTGGTGTGGGTGGTGTGGTGGTGTGGGTTTGTTGGTGGTGGTGAGGTGGGTGTGTGGTGGCTGAGGTGGGTGTGGTGGTGGTGTTTAGTTGGTGTTGTGGGTGTGGGTGTGGGTGGTGAGGTGGTGGGTGGTGTGGTTGGGTGGGTGGGTGGTGGTGATGTGGGTTGGTGTGGGTGGTGTGGTGTGTGTGGGTGGTGGTGAGGTGGGTGTTGGAGGTGGGGTGGTGGTGTGGGGTGGGAGGCTGGGTGGGTGGTGGTTGGTGGGGGGGGTCGGTGAGGGTGGGTGGTGAGGAGGGTGGGTGGGTGGGTGGTGGTGAGGTGGTATGGACTCGTGGTGAGGTGGGTGGTGGTTGTGGGTGGTGAGGGGGTGGTGTGGTGAGGTTGGGTGGGTGGGTGGTGGTGAGGTGGGTGGGTGGTGGTGAGTGTTGGGCTGGTGTTGTTGGTGTAAATGTAGGTTGTGGGTGTGGTTGTTGTAGGTGGGTGGTGGTGAGGTAGGTTGGTGGGTGTGGTGGTGGTGAGGTGGGTGGGGTGGTGGGTGTGGTGTGTGTGGTGTGGGTGGGGTGAGCAAGCACTTGACATTTCAGTGGTACCACGAAGAATGATGGTGTGGGTGGGTTGTAGGTGGAGTTGTGGGTGTGTGGGGTGGTGAGGGGTGTGTTGGGTTTAGGTGTTGATGTGGGTGTTGTGGGTGGTGAGGTGGGTGGTGTGGTGGTGTGGTTGGGTGGGTGGGTGGTGGTGGTGTGTTGTGTGGGTGTGGGTTGGAGGATGTGTGTTGTTGGGTGGTGGGTTTAGGTTGGTGTTGTGGGTGTGGGTGGTGAGAGTGGGTGGTAGGTGTGGTTGGTGGGGGTGGGTGATGGTGGTTGTGGTTGGGTGGGTGGGTGGTGGTTGGTGGAATGGGTGGTGGTGTGGGGGTAGATGAGTGTGGTTGTGGGTGGTGGAGTGGTGGGGTGGGGTTGGGTGGTGGTGAGGTGTGTGTGTGGGTGGTGGTGTGGGGGTGAGGAGGGTTGGGTGGTGGTGAGGTGGGTTGGTGGTGTGGGTGGTGAGGTGGGTGGGTTGGTGTGGTGAGATGGTGGGTGGTGGTGAGGTGGTTGTGGTGGTTGGGTGGTTGTGGTGGTGAGGTGGGTGGGGTGGTGTGGTGGTGGTGTGTTCGGTGGGTGCGTGGTGAGGGTGATTGGTGGTGTGGTTGGGTGGTTGTGGGTGGTTGTGGTGTGGGGTGGTGTGGTTGTGAGGTGGGTGGGTGGTCGTGTGGTTGGGTGGTTGGTGGTGAGGTGGGTGGGTGGGTGGTGGGTGAGTGGTGGTGTGTGTGGGTGGTGGTGTGGAGAAGGTGCTGGTGATGTGGGTGGGTGGGTGGGTGAGTGGATGGTGGTGAGGTGGGTGGGTGTGTGGGTGGTGGTGAGGTGGGTGGTGAGGTGGGTGGGTGGGTGGTGGTGATGTGGGTGGGTGGTGGTGAGGTGGGTGGTGGTGTGGGTGGGTGGTGGGTGTGGAGTGGCATGCTGCCGGGGGTGAGGACAGTGGAAGTGCGTCAGGCCTACGACAGGTCTCCAACGGAAACCAGAGGGGCGTCCTCTCATTAAGGCGCGCTGCCACAAGTCGGTACCCAGCCGGATATGACCTGAGATGATGTTAGGGCGTAAAACTCTTAAAAACCTTTTATATATTTTAAATCTATGTTATACATCTGCTATATATTATATATAGGTTGGTTGTTGGAATTTTACGTCCTGGCAACATCTAAGGTCATATTAGGACGGGTACCGACTTGTGACAGTGCGTGTTCATGGCGGCTTTATAGTAATCTATATGGAAGGGTGTGATAAATATGTACATGTGTAAGGTATGTAAACAAATATTTATCCCCAAATTGGTAATCTATGTCAAAGGGCCCATGTATATACACATGTAAGGTATGTATGAAAGCAAATATTTATCGCCAAATTGACAATCTGTATGGAAGGGCCCGTTAAATGTATAAACGTGTAAGTTATGTAAACAAATATTTATGGCAAAATGGGGCATCTGTCCCGACGTACCTGTTAACAAAAAATACATATACGATATGTAAAATGCATATTTATCGCAAAATGGGAGACTTGGAACTTTAGCTTCAGGTAGTATTATAACAATCAATCTAATGTACTTATCTCATAAGCAAACACATATTTATCGCAAAATGAGGAATCTGTCTGGAAATACCTGTTAAATAAAAATAGATGTACGATATGTAAATAAATATTTATCGTAAAAATGGCAGACTTGGAACATTAGCTTGAGGTAGCATTATAACGATCAATCTAATGTACTTATCGCATAAACAAACAAATTGTTATCGCAAAATGAGGAATCTGTTGGGAAATACCTGTTTAATAATGTACGATATGTAAAGCAATATTAATCGCAAAATGGGAGACTTGGAACTTTAGCTGTTCAATAAAAATATATGTATGATATGTAAACAAATATTTATCGCAAAATGGGCGACTTGTATGGCTGTACTTCTTAGATGATCAGACATGTTAGGATTTGTAGCGAAAAGCAAAATGACGTAGAAACTATTGACGGCCAGCCCTGACAGGCTCCGTAAGTGGCGTTGTAGCGGGTACGCCAGGAACCAGCAATCGAGCTGTAAACATGCCACATAAGGAGCCCGGAAGTGACGTGACCCGTTGACCCACACTGACCTCACAGCGACCTCACCCGCCGTGTGGCATGCTAAGTGCTAATAGATTCTGAGTGCTAATAATTCACATTGGATCCTCCTGCAGGGTGCGTCTTGTTAACACATAACACGCTGCTGTCTAAAGTCAATGCTAAAACAAAAAGATGCATAGTCCGCTAAGCGCGTCCAATTTTCAAAACCGAAGCTTCATGGTGGAGTGGAGGTGCTGCATCGTGCTGAGCAGAACCTGGAATCGGTTTGCCAGTACGCCAAAAGCATTCTCCACGACTCTCCTAGCTCGGGAAATCCTGTAGTTGAAGATGCGTTCCTCATGCGTAAACCCTTATGGCTGTATGGCTTCATCATTGTCGGGCATAGGGCGAAGGCATCATCACCGATCAGGAAGTAGGGTACAGCGTCCTGGCCGTTCACGATAGGCTCACTGGCAGGGAGACCGAAAGTACCATCTTCGATGCCCGCCTTCAGCTCAGAGTCATTGAAAACCTGCGCATCTGATGCCGAACCCGTTCTACCGACACCCACCCAGATGAACTTGTAGTCTGCTTCAACGAGCGCCAGGAGAACTATAGAGTAGAATCCCTTATAGTTGTAATAGAGGGATCTGCTCTTTGGGGGACACCGGCAGGCAATATGCTTCCCATCTAGTGCTCTGCATGTGTGGGGTTCTATGTCCCCATGAACTTTTCTGAGATGGCACGCCATCCATCAGGAGTCGTGGGGCAGGCCATCATCTCGTCAATGTATTCAGCGATGACTGCTTTACACACCTCTCTCACAATGATTGATTGGGTTGTGGTGGACCCTCCACCCAAACTTCATGGAGGCATACCTGCTCCCAGAGGCCAGGGGACGCAGAGTGAGGACAAGCTTCAGGCCAGGCTCGATCGGGTCTTGGAAGGTTGTGTACCATTTAGTAATCCAAGGACCCACTCTGGCTAGCATCTCGTCAACCATCTGGGGAGGCATCCGCATGAAGTTGATGAAAGAAGCTGTGTCCTCATTATGGAGTTCCACCACAAGCTGGTCATACAAACCGAACTGTTGCCGCCTCCGTATCCATGCTCTCATCCACATTCTCTTCAGTCAACATCGTCTCCTTCTTTTGAGATGATAAAGTATTTATTGGTTAACATTATGGTGATGTTGGAGAATGGCTAGCTGGTATTCCTGAGGAGCCTTGCATGGACATCCATCATCTCCGAAGAGCTGAGCTGTTCTGGTCAAACATGAAATCCGATCCCTTTATATACTCCAACCCAACACGCTCGCTATACTTTCGCTAAGCGCTCACGGGTCGTTCGCAGAACGCCAGCCAACGTTAAGCGACCGCCAGACGCGCGCCCTATGCGTCAAGAACGTCGAGACACGGTGGAGAAATTCCCTTTGAAATAATATATTAACATATATCCTAGTAGATACTGCATTAGTTGGTCCAGACAGACCTATGAGTATGCTGTTACACTGAAATCTTACACATAAACCGATGTGACTTACTAGGGTGACTATTTGGACATATTATCTAATCAGAAATCTATTGTTCGCTTTGTCCTAATAAGGTTTGTGTCCACTGTAGTTGCCTTGTCGTGTTGTGAATTATCCGGAAACCGATTATCTTTAGTCATGACACTTCACCTACTGAATGACACTGCTCCAGTCATCTACTGGTCAGGCCTTCTGCCTCGCCTGGTGTCGCCACGTGCCGCGTCCTCCTCGCCTGGCTATTCCTCATTATAGTAGCACCTGTTTTCGACCGAACGAGATGTTTTGTTTGTTTGTTGTTGTTTTACGTCCTAGCAACATCTAAGGTCATATCAGGACGAGAGATGGGCGAAGTGGTAATAGCGCTGGCTGGCTTCGTTATGTGAGAGCTCGTAGTTTCGAACCCTGACAGAGTCAAACGAATGACGTACACCATTGATCCTTATCACTAACTAACCTGGCACTCGGCATTACTAGGATAGGGCAAGGAATGAATTGAGCAGTTTCAGGATAATCTGACCGAGTTGGATATTGGGTTATGATGCCAGCAGAACAACACTATAAAGTCACCATGAGTGTGCACTGCTACAAGTCGGTACCAGTCCTGATATGACCTTAGATGTTCCCATGATGTAAAACCCCAATAAGCAATAACCAAAATAGTATATCGTTTTCAAAGGACAACTGTGCACACAACAGTGTTCTTGTGACACACACGTATATATATATATATATATATATATATATATATATTATATATAAATTATTAAAATATATATATATATATATATTATATATATATATATATATATATATATATAATAGTGACTGGGATTTGTTTCTTTGTTGTTGTTTTACCAACTAGCATCATCCAAGGTCATATCAGGATGGGTACCGACTTGTGACAGATCGCACCCATGGCAACTTTATAGTTCTGCACCATGACCCGATATCCGACACAGCCACATTTTCCTAATACTGCACAACACAGTCCTTGTCCTATCCTATTTTGCCGAGTGCCAGGCTAGGTAGGTAGCGAGAAGGTTACATTTTACAACAACTTTTGGCGGCCTATCCGTCACCGAATTTCCACCCAGGCCATGCAGGCAGTTTGCACATATCACACAAGGAGAATCAGCGCATGCCATCAACTGTCCACATTCTTGTCGTGTCTGCGCAAACTATTCTTTCTTTTCTTTTTTTGTGATGAATTTATTTACCCTGCTCATAACGGATAAGTGCGTTAATACTTGTTTTCACCGCTGGGCAGCACTAGTTCAATTTGATTCAAATGTTTTGATTTTGGTTTTATAGTGATAATTTTGGTTTTCTCCCAAAGGTTGCTGCAAAGTAAAAGCGGCAATCAAGCAATCAATCAATCAATCAATCAGACAAGCACGGTGTTGATCTGCCACAGGTGTCACCAGAGAAGGCGGGACGGGAAAGGTTCTACAGAATAGTCGTGTCGGGCGGAACACGTGACCATTCCAGATCACGTGATCATTGCTGATAATGCATTGCAGATTACGTGATCACCGCAGATCACTTGACCAGTGCAGACCACGTGACCAGTGCAGACCATATGGCCAGTGCAGATCACCTGACCAGTGCAGACCCCATGACCAGTGCAGATCACGTGACCAGTGCAGACCCCATCATCAGTGCAGATCACATTGTAAAATATTCCGATTTATGGCATCGGGGGAATGCAAATGTTCTATTACTAAACAGGCCAAGCGCATGTATGTATGTGTATATATGTCAGTGCTGGTGGTGCCTGAGTGGGATGTAAATAGACATAGTGGTGCTGGCAGGGCTGGGTGTAACCGCACTCAGGGCCTACCCCATCCCCCTCTGCTGGGTAGGATCACCACACTCAGGTTCAAGGTTGGTGGTGGCTATGGGGCCATACAGCTTGGTGGTGGTGGGCAGACCCCTGGTAACCATGGGGACCAGGAATGCTGGATCCCTATTGGTAGGGCCAAGAATGCTTGTTTCACATCATGGGAAAGGGGTGGGGTGATACTCTACAATGAACCCATGTAACCATATAAATAATAAACCAGAGGGCTGGACTCTCTCTCTCTCTCTCTTCCTTTACACTTTATACTCTTCCTTTCTCTTTGTCTGTATTGATTTCACTATAGCCTGCCTACACAACCACAGAGTCGAGTCCTAGTCTTTACATAATTGGTGACCACAACGAGTGGTAAATCTATTAGTTGAGTAGTGGATTCAACTTTACAGCGTGACCAGTGCAGATCACGTGCTCATTGCAGGTAATGCGTCGCAGATCATGTGACCAGTGCAGATCACATGATCATTGCAAGTAATGTGATCATTGCAGATCGCCTGCTCATTACGGATCAGGTGGTGGTTGGTATGCAGGTATAGCAATACCTCAGGGAGTTTGACGCCCCTGCCTTGCAGAGTTCTAAACCACTGCCTTGTGGTACAGGTCCTTGACAGAACCAAGGCTAAGGGAGCAAACCCTAAACAGAAAACCATGTCACTGTGGCAGCATTAAGGACGGTTGATGTATGGAGCTCCCAACATCTCCCGACCAGCCACTGCAGGGACAAATAGTTTTGCGCCTGTCTTGATATGTTCTTGCCGGTGTGAAACCTCTATTTGCTCCCCGAGAGAGTGCCGCTGGTAACTTGCAAAAGCCAGCAGCACTTCAACACTTTTGCAGGCAGCTTTCATGAAATGTACAACCGCACAAAACACCATACCGGCTCGGTCGTCGCCCGGGTTACCAAGGACCGCGCTGCTCGAGCTCATCTTCCGTCGACAGCGGAAAATCAGCTAGGAGGAACACAACGCTAACATCAAGAAGACGGAGGTGCTGTACCAACCCAACTCTACAAGAACCCGAGAGGAGGAGATCATGGTTGACGGAAACAAGCTGAACTCTGTTCCGGAATTCACCTATCTCGGAAGCACTATATCAAGTGATGGACGCATTGATGCTGAGATACAGAGGAGGATGGCCAAGGCTAGCGCATCTTTCGGCCGACTACGCCAGAGACTCTGGAACAACCACCATGTGCCCATTCGGGTCAAAGGTAAGATCTACCGCGCAATCGTGCTATCCACCCTACTATACGGAGCCGAGGCCTGGACAGTGTACAGACAGCAGGTGAAAAAGCTGCATGCCTTCATGACGCGACATCAACGTTCAATCATGAGGCTAACCTGGAAGGACAAAGTGACAAATAAGGAAATACTCAAACGGATGGGGCTGCCCTCTATGGAAGATCTTCTGATCAAAAAGAATCTCCGGTGGACTGGACACCTCATGAGGATGTCATCAGACAGGCTACCAAAGCAGATCCTCTATTCTCAACTGTCTTCTGGCTACAGAAAGAGAGGGCGCCCCCGTCTCCGGTTCAAAGATACCATCAAGAGAAACCTGAAGCTGAGAGACATTAAGACCGACTCATGGACGCAACTCTCACAGCAGAGAGCTAAATGGAGAGCTGCAGTCAAGTAATGAAAGCAGTCTTTGTCGCATCGCGACCGACAGCATGATGATGATGATGATGATGGTGGTTGCTGATCACGTGGTAGGTAACTCCAGTTGGCGTCTACGGAACAGAAAGGGCGGCTATAAATAACACTTGAGGTATCACCTGCTGCTGCCACCTTACAAGTTACATTAATGACCAGACGGGAAGGCCAAATGAGTTGAGCGTCTGTTTCCTTTTTGGGAGATGTCTCCTACTGTCATGCACAACCAGGTTTGCGCAATGCTGAAGTAGTTATGTACCGCACCAGGGGACTGCAGCTCCTGTACCAGTGCTGCATCATCATCATCATCATACTGTCGGTCGCGATGCAACAAAGACTGCTTTCTTTACTTGACTGCCGCTCTCCATTTAGCTCTCTGCTGTGAGAGTGATGTCGATGAGTCGGTCTTAATGTCTCTCAGCTTCAGTGCTGCAATGTATCCCATTACATCGTACTGCATTGGGTGGAGAGCATCAAAGTTAGTATCAGACGCATAAGTCATGTGACGCCATACTTGTAGGTGTATGTTGTGCCAGGAACCTGCCATGAGTCCAGCCATGAGAAGTGCCATAATTTGGAAGTGATGTTCCGCAGTTATATCTGGGAATGAAGAGGCAGTATGATTGAATTCCCAGATTCAATTGCATCAGTGAGTATGTTAGTCGTGAAGTAAGTCTTGACTGGTGCATATTATTACCCATGTTGGTAGTTAATGTTAATGCCACCTGATCAAAGCTTTGCTTGCTCAATGCAGCGGCTAACTGGAACGACTTGCCCGGCTTGTGCAGGATGGAAAGTTTACAATTATTAACAGCAGCAGAGTACCACAACTCCGTAGCACATGCACATAAAATACGGTCTCTACCAACACCAGTTGAAAGCACCATTTGCGATACTAGATTGTCAGTAAAGACTGTTATTTCGTACTGTTGTATGTTATTATTATTTCTTTATTTTTTATTTTTTATATTGACGAGGTATTTACTCTGCCCATAACATATAAGCTCCTGTCAGGGTGCTTGTTTTCAACGCTGGACAGCTGTGGTGCTGTCTTGATCTCTTCCTTTGCCTAGGACTGTTTACCTGTGTCTGCTCGGGTAAGCCTTCTGCAAATTTGGTTGTTAATAATAGCCTATGTTAGTTTTTTTGTAATTTTCCAGTTTGTTTGTTTAGTCTGAGTAATGATACCTTAGCCTACTATGTACATCTACTTGGGTGACATACAGGCTTGCGGGAGAGGATCCCGTTCCATTCAGATTTTGTGTTATTTGTTACAGCATCCTTTCACCTAAACCCTGTCCTTAGATAGTGCACTTGTGTGCTAGAACACACTCGGACCCTTTAGGACTGTGGCCAGGTGGGATGGCTGTGTTGTTTGCCCAGCCATTTTGTATTTCAGGGTGGATTAGTTGCATGACCGTGGCCTGTCCGGCTTTAAGTTGTGTACTGCCTGCACTAAGTTGTGTAATATGGAAATTATTGTTTTTCTATGTCTCAGAATATGATTCAGCAAAAAAATCTATATCTCGCAGCAGATCTATATTGACAGAGACCTTACCTTTGTAGGGGGCGCTTCTCAAAGCTTCAAGTATTCGATTCATGAAAACTCTTGAGGGCAATACACACCTGGCTATGAATTGTAACCCACCAACAAGTCTGTGAAGGTCCTTCCTGGTAACCAAACCTCCTATACTCCCAGGTGTTACATTCTTCTAAGAAATCAGACAGTTATTGAGTTGGAAATGTAATCGTCATATTCTTTGCACAGATGCTGTAACCCAGCCAATTCAAACTCTTCCTTCGTTAACACATTTTTTTTTAAGTGACAGCTCTAATCGTAGCAACTTGCACAGCCTGAATAACTCAATGTAGCCTTCGATGGCTTTATCTTCCGATTCCGTGTTACAGACAACGTCGTTTATACCCCTGTCACACTATTACATAACGAGCCAATGTAAGCCTGACGTGCTCACGTTTCGTCATTATGTTGATGTACATTGGGTTATGTTATGATGACATCAGAATGACGTTAGACTGACATCAAGCTACATCACATAATGTTGTATTACGTCGGCACGCGTCAAGGTTTTGAACCTGTTCAAAACTTTCGACGTAACTCCAATGTAAGGGTTTACGTTCGCCGTACGTTCTGTACACATTCAGCGAACGTCAATGACGTTAGACGGACTTTAGTCAAACGCTGCTCACTACGTTGCACTACATTGCACTACGTTGACCCACATTAAAGCCGGTGGAAATGTCCACGCGGCGTAATGGGAACATCAGGAGAATGTATGCCGAACATACGTCCAATATATGTTCAGCATTTCTCCACCGTGTCATGACGTATGTAACGTAGCTCTGGCGATGGAATAACGTACATAACGATCCGTGAGTGTAATTACGTTGTCCTCTCTCGTTGAATGACGCTATCACTACGCTTTACTGACGTTATAATCTCATCAACTACTCTGCATCCATGTTCAACTTGTGCCCAAATTTGCATACCACGCCGAGAAGTTCAACGTTTTTCACGTTCTCCCTACACTGACGTCGTTACGTCGTACTGTGACAGGGCCTTTAAGTAGCACCAAGGCAGGTGTCGCCTATACCTCAAAAGACTAACTACAGCCTCCGTTGTATGCGCACATGCCAGCGAGGAGGTATGGCATCCAAAAGGAAGTGAGATGTCAAAGTACATCTTCGAATCCACTTGAATACAGTATAATGACAGCGACAACGGACAATCCCTCTGGGGCCGTATGCACGAATCGGGGTTAGGGCCGTAACCGCGGCTAGGCTAGCTCCACAGGCTAAATGTCAGTAATTGCATACCGATTTCTCACATTTAGCCGTGTGGAGCTAGCCTAGCCGCCGTTACGGCCCTAACCCCGATTCGTGCATACGGCCCTAGATGTCTATATGTGTGTGCTAAATCAGCGGACCAGATATAACTATCACCTCCGCTAATCAATAGCTGTTTGGCTACATCATGTATTGTGGGAAAATTGTATTTGAACGGTAGACCCAGATATACACCACATACTATTCCCACACTTCCGATTTTTCCCTCCCAGGCTGCAGGGTGTATCTGATTGGCTGGCTGTGTGTGAGCCCAGACACCTTATACTCCTTGCACTTGCTATGCAGACACACTCACTTTTTAGAAGTACTGAAGTCCACAATAATGCGCGCGCTGGTGTGCTCAGTGTCAGGATAATGTGACTGAGTGGGATACCAGGTCATGGTTTCCCAGTGGGACAACACTATAAAGTCGCCATGAGTGCGCACTGTCACTAGTCGGCACCCGTCCTGATATGACCTTAGATGTTGCTAGGAGGTAAAACAACCACAAACAAATAAACAATAATGCGCCATTCATCAGTGTGTTTCTTGGTCCGAGTCATTATTGGGCTGATTTGGGCCTACGGTTCCAATGACAAATTAACAAATGGCCCAATTAGTGCATTATGAGCTAATTCAACAGGCACAAAATTATGAATGCATTTGTTATGCTCACTATGTACATTCTTTGTTGTTGTTGATGGTGTGTTTATGCTGTCCATAACATGTAAGCCTGGATGATCGGGCTTGTTTTCAATGCTGGGCAGTTTTCGGCTTTTTTCTTTTTCTTATAGTTGCTGTCTATGGTTAGTAAATCTATGTTAGTTTTTTTTGGTTTTTCTTGACAATTGTTTTCCTTCTACTCTTATCCGTAGACTAGCCTACTCTATTTACATATTATAGGCTTGTATGCAATAGATGGTTGGTATGTGTTTGGTGTGTGGTTTTGTTGATATCTGCTTAGTTTTTTGTCTTGGGCTCCTCCCAAGAGTGGTCCAGATGGCGGGCTGTGACATATCACCTGCCCCGCTGTGTCACAGTATGGGTGGTTTCCTGGTTTTACCTTGCACAGATATCTTTTGTATGTTTTTAGGTCAGGAATTTGCCTTTCCTTTACCGTTTGTGCATTCCAGACTTTGGCAGCCATTTCTAGTGTACTTCTTTCATGTGCTTTTGATGTGGCTTCTGGTTTGCGTTAGTATTGGAGCATTGTTTGCTCTGGTGTTCCTTTGTGGCTGGGTTAGATACCTTTTTTCTCGACTATACCCAAATGGCATGTTTCTACGTGTATTCCTCTTCTGTTCTCTAATGAGTTTTCATAGTAGCCACTGGAGGCGATAATCCAGTATAATCCGCTGGCCACCGAAATTCAAGAAAGTCTACCAATGATGAGTCCCAATAATCTTTTAACAACAATCTCCAGTTAGCTATATTCAGACCCGAGGACACTGGAATGTTTGCTTCAATATAATTAGGGTGACCTGTTCGTCTCACTTTTTGATAAATTAGAATATAATCCTCTAATAAGCAGTCATACCTCACCACCGATCATATGTTTAATCAAGTTTGTTTATAATCTGGAGGTGAGATACTAGCTGGATGGTCCCTATTTGATGTAAGTAGGTGTTAACTTACTTCAGCAGTGTTACCCGACCTGTCTTTACCCGACCTGACTTTACCCGACCTGACTTTGCACGACCTGGCTTTACCTGACTCTACTTTACCCAACTCTACTTTACCCAACTCTACTTTTCCCGACTCTACTTTACCCAACTCTACTTTTCCCGACTCTACTTTACCCGACTCTACTTTACCCAACTCTACTTTTCCCGACTCTACTTTACCCAACTCTACTTTTCCCGACTCTACTTTACCCGACTCTACGTTACCAAACTCTACTTTACCCAACTCTACTTTACCTGACTCTACATGACCCACTCTACTTTAATGGACACGACTTTACCCGACCTGACTTTACCCTACCTGACTTTACCCTACCTGACTTTACCCTACCTGACTTTATCCTACCTGACTTTACCCTACCTGACTTTACCCTACCTGACTTTACCCGACCTGACTTTACCCGACCTGACTTTACCCTACCTGACTTTACCCTACCTGACTTTACCCGACCTGACTTTACCCGACCTGACTTTACCCTACCTGACTTTACCCTTCCTGACTTTACCCGACCTGACTTTACCCTACCTGATTTTACCCTACCTGACTTTACCCTACCTGACTTTACCCTACCTGACTTTACCCGACCTGACTTTACCCTACCTGACTTTACCCTACCTGACTTTACCCGACCTGACTTTACCCGACCTGACTTTACCCTACCTGACTTTACCCGACCTGACTTTACCCTACCTGACTTTACCCTACCTGACTTTACCCTTCCTGACTTTACCCGACCTGACTTTACCCTACCTGACTTTACCCTTCCTGACTTTACCCGACCTGACTTTACCCTACCTCAGTGGATGACGCAGTCACAAGCTTAGTGTGACTGCGTTGTGAACAGTTCAGTGGATGACACAGTTGCAAGCTTAGTGTGACTGCGGTGTGAACAGTTCGGTGGACAACACAGTTGCAAGCTTAGTGTGACTGCGGTGTGAACAGTTCAGTGGACGACGCAGTTGCAAGCTTAGTGTGACTGCGTTGTGAACAGTTCAGTGGACGATGCAGTGGCAAGCTTAGTGTGACTGCGGTGTGAACAGTTCAGTGGACGACCAGTGGCAAGCTTAGTGTGACTGCCGTGTGAACAGTTTGGTGGATGATGCAGTCACAAGCTTAGTGTGACTGCGTTGTGAACAGTTCAGTGGCCGATGCAGTCACAATCTTAGTGTGACTGCGGTGTGAACAGTTCAGTGGATGACGCAGTCACAAGCTTAGTGTGACTGTGGTGTGAACAGTTCAGTGGACGACACAGTCACAAGCTTAGTGTGACTGCGGTGTGAACAGCTCGGTGGACGACGCAGTGGCAAGCTTAGTGTGACTGTGGCTGCTGGCTTTCCACTCATCTGGCTATATTGGGGCCTGCTCGGCGTAGAGGGGCGAACAAAAATATAAGAGGTGAACAAAGAAAAGAAGGGCGAGTGGAGAGGAAAAAAAGAGCATACTTCCTCTGACACGTCATTAGCCGCTTAGAGTGGCTTTTGTAGCCAGGCTGCTTTTTATCGGCGCCAAGGTAAGACCGGTATAACAGAGATGGCTCTTGACGTATCTCCTTGATTAGGGTTGTACATTGGTGGGGAGGTGTGGGGGTTGGGAGGGAGGCTGAGGGGGGAGGCTGCCTGATGGATGCCGGGCAGCGAGGGCTGTCAGCTTCCTATGCGCCACCTGAGTGTTCGATCCCTGGTACCAGACAAAGATGGCCGAATGAGTTGAGCATCCGTCTACTGTTTCGGTAGATCGTAGGATTCAAAGCTCACGGATTTGAATCCTTGTCAAGTTAAATCAATGACTTACAAAATTTAAACTTGTTTCTTCCTAACCAAGCGCTCGGCATTATTAGGATATTGCAAGGACTGGTTGGCTCAATATCCGGATAATGTGACTGAGTGGGATATTAGGTTATGGTGCTGCTGGCCTGGTCTCCCAGTGGGGCAGCACTATTAAATCGCCATGATTGTGCACTTTCACCTTCCGCATGGGAGGACTACGCTCCACCAATACGGCCACCGCGTCCGGTAACTGCAATTGTGTAGTAGTATATGCTTAAGGCCCTGTCCTACATCGAAAATGGGAAAAAAACTGTGCGGGACGATGTATCGTGACCTTTGGTGACCTCTCGGGTGTTTTTGAGCGTATGCGTAACCTATGAGGAGCGTACGAGGAGTGTATGAGAGTGTACTGTGACATTTTTTGACGGTTTTGATTGGCATGTGGAGTGTATGAGGAGTGTATGAGGAGCGTATGAGGAGCGTATGCAAAGCGTATGCGAAGCGTATGCGAGACCTATGGTATCTCTCCTCGGTCCGCCACCTGGTGGCTCCTGGGTATATAGTGCATCGCCTTTATATACCAAGACCATAGGTCAGGCATACGCCGCTATACGCTACTCATACGCTTTGCATACGCTACAAATATGCTCCCATACGCAACTCGTAGGTTCTGCGTACGGTTCATACACCAGAGATACGCCCGTGATGCAAGTTGAGCGTATGAGTAGCATACACCGGCATACCGCTAGCATATGCCGGCGTACTCCTAGCATACGAGGAGTGTATGCCAGCGTATGAGTAGCGTATGAGTAGTGTATGAACCATACGCTCCCGAGGTCGAGATTTTTTTAGCATGCACAACAAAATTTGGACGGACGGATGTGAGAAAGCGTATGGCGGCGTACGACAGCGTATGCTGGCATACGCCAGCACATGATGGCGTATGCATAGCGTATGCATAGCGTATGGCGGCATATGGCGGCATATGCCGACGTATATGACCTAACGCGCCTACGCCGCCGTACGCTCCCGCAAAATACCCTAATGTGACAGCCCCTTAAATGGTAACTGTAACACTTTGTTTGTTGTTGATTTACATCCTGGCAACATCTAATGTCATATCATGACGTGTACCGACTTGTTACACTGCACACTCATGGCGACTTTATAGTGCTACCCCACTGGGAAACAAGGCCGCTAGTACTGTCACATTATCCTAGTAATGCCGAGCGCCAGGATAGGTAGCGACATGTATCAATGTTGTATGTCATTGGTTTGACTCGGCAAGGATTCCAACTCCAGATCTTCCGCACGGGAAGCTTGCACTCTGCCGATCAGGCCACCACGTCTGGTGGTGTAACAGTACACGTCCCCTGACTGGCGTTCAGCGACTAGGAGGCCATTGCAATTCCAGACAGTCGTGTCTCGTAAGGCTATTCCTGGATCCACTCCGATTGTTCTGTCATGGGGTGATGAACATGGGAAATATTGCACCTGTAGTATGATTCGAACCCACATTGCCACCGCCCAATCAGTAAAGTACAGGCATCGCGAGGGCGAGATCGGCAGTTCGGTTCCAGGTCGAGTCAAGCAGAATGACTTATATGATTGATACTTGTCGCTTCCTAGCCTGACGCTCAGCATTAATACGATAGGGCAAGGACTGGTCAGCACAGTGTCAGGATAATGTGACTGAGGGGGATGTTGGGTCATGGTGCCATCAGCCTGATTTCCCAGTGTGGCAATACTATAAAGTTGCCATCAGGGCGCACTGTCATAAGTCGGCATCCATCCTGATATGACCTTTGATGTTTCCAGGAAGTAAAACTCCAACAACCAACCAGTTCATGTCATTCTCGGGCTAGCGTGCTGACCATTACACTAGCTAGGCTCCCTGATGCAATCACGCTATCCGCGCCTACCTGTCTATGGGGCGGGGCTCCTTGTCTGAGAGGTCAGTGCAGACTACTACACTCGTCCCCCCAGAATTGTGAAGGCCCTGTCACATTATGACGTTTCTCACCAACGCGCGCCGACGTGTTGCCTTTTTGGGCGAAACGTCGGGAAGCGTTATGCGCGCATTACCGGCGCGTTAATGGCGCGTCGGTACACGTCGGTACACGTTGAGCCTGAGCAACGTTTGGACCAACATGTTGACGCGCGTCGGGCCGCGTCGAGGTTTTGTGCTTGCACAAAACTGTTGACGCGCGCCGACGTGCACCAACGTGTTGGATCGCGTGTTACCGGCGCATTGGCAGTACGTGGACACACATTACCAGCGCGTTGCCGGCCCGCTCGAACCACGTTGAGCAATGTCCATCAACGCTGGGGATTTTTTGCCAAACTGCATTGGATGTGTTGCTGGCGTGTCCTGACGTGTTGCTGGCGCGTCTTGACGTGTTGCTGGCATGTCTTGACGTGTTGCTGGCACATCTGCCGCGCGCCTAACGTTACCCGGCGTTCTGTGAAACTTTAATGACGCGCTACCCCCACGCCGTCGGCGCGCCGACAACACGCCGATAACACGCCGATAACACGCTGATAGTATGCTGGGAACCCGCTGGCGGGACGTTGACACTTTGTTCCGCCGCACGTCGAACCCCACCAATACACGTTGACGGAGCGCTAATAACACGCTATTATCACGCTATTATCACGCTACCAGCACGCTGTGGCGCGTCCAACTAACCCCCGAAACGCCAACAAGTTTGACGTTTCTCGACGCGTTGATTAAATTTGGCGCATTGGTGGCACGCCCGAAGAAACGTTGTAATGTGACAGGGCCTTAAGTCTTTTAACTGGTTTATACCTATATGTCAATTTAATGCTTACAATTAAATACGTACAGGCAATGCACTTACACATCCATATCCAGATTCAGTTTCACTCAAAGACCATGACCAGACGGGAGGGCCGAATGAGTTAGAGCGCCCGTCTCCCGTGCTGGTAGATCGTGGGGTCGTGGGCTCAAACCCTGGTCGAGTCAAACAAATGACTTAAAAATTGATACTTGTCGCTTCCTAGCCAGACGCTCGGCATTATTAGGACAGGGCAAGGACAAGTGTGTTCAGTGTCAGGATAATGTGACTGAGTGGGATACCAGGTCATGGTGCTGGTGGCTTGGTTTCCCAGTGGGACAGCACTATGAAGTTGCCATGAGTGCACACTGTCACAAGTCGGTACCCATCCTGATATGACCTTAGAAGTTGCCAGTACGTAAAACAACAACAAACAAACAAACTCAACGAACATACAGCTTATACAGGATCCCAGAACTGGCAACCAATTGTAAAGTCGTCCTCTGGCAGCTGTAGCTGTGTACGCCGGCTAATATGAAACCAATACAGGCAAGGAGAGAAAGGAAGAGTATAAAGAGTGAAAGTAGAGTGAGAGCTTGCACCCTCAGGTTTATTATTATATAGTGGTACATGGATCTGATATGGCATACCACCTGACCATTATCTCCAATCAACAACAAGCATTTCTAGGTCCACCAATGAACAGCAAGCATTCTTGTGTCACCATGGCTACTGTGATAGATTCTACCCACCACTACCATGCCTTGTGGCTCTTGTCGTGCACCCGCCCTGTTGTGTGTGTGTGTGGTGATCCATGAATAACAGTTGGGGGTGGGGGTAGTGAGTGGAGCTCTTGAGCTCCTTACACACTAACAATAGTGACCCTCTCACACTATCTACACAATGACTATTGACTACAAGTAAAGAGTCACCAGCAACTACATAAATACATTCATGCACCTGGCCCTATAGATCATTCACCTTTATAGACCATTTGTACTCCTTTATAGACCATTTCACATTCCCCACCAATGCGTTTTATCAGAATATTTTACACAATGTCACATGGGTAATGAAATGGGAAAATGGTAATATACACCATGATTTGATTTCACTTGTTGCTATTCCGGGGCTAGGGTGCTAACCATTACACTACCTATGCTCCGTGAGGCAATCATCCAATATACGCCTACCTGTCTATGTGGCTTCTTGTCTGAGAGGTCAGTGCAGACTTCTACACTCCAGAAGTATTCATCAACCAGACCAATGTTGTCCTAACATAGCAGGTGTCCTGTCACTTGTATAGACGGACAGCTAAATTATACCCCAACTAAATGTACATTGACAAACACTACCATAACGTCATTGAAGATAAGCACAACTGAGTCAGATATGCCAACAGCTCCGATTTTGTAGGAAGACTTCCGTTATGGCTACTCTCTTCCGATATTACGATTCCATGTGCAAATCTCCCGATTTTCACTCTCACCGACCTAAAAAAAATCAGCTAATACAAAAGGCAAAATCAGCTACTTACAGCAGCTTAGAGACATCAGCAGCTCAAGGAGGTAAGCAGAGCCTAGAAAATGACACATAGACGCATGGTGGGATACATGGTGGGACACTTTATAATTAATTATATGTCATCATCATCATCATCATCATCGCGATGTGACAAAGACTGCTTTCATTACTTGACTGTCGCTCTCCATTTAGCTCTCTGCTGTGAGAGTTGCGTCCATGAGTTGGTCTTAATGTCTCTCAGCTTCAGATTTCTCTTGATGGTATCCTTGAACCGGCGACAAGGGCACCCTCTCTTTCTGTAACCAGAAGACAGTTGAAAGTAGAGGATCTGCTTTGGTAGCCTGTCTGATGACATCCTCATGAGGTGTCCAGTCTACCGGAGACTCTTTTTGATCAGAAGATCTTCCATAGAGGGCAGCCCCGTCCGTTCGAGTATTTCCTTATTTGTCACTTTGTCC
Organism: Branchipolynoe longqiensis; assembly: GCA_030323885.1. Classification (NCBI taxonomy): domain Eukaryota; kingdom Metazoa; phylum Annelida; class Polychaeta; order Phyllodocida; family Polynoidae; genus Branchipolynoe; species Branchipolynoe longqiensis. The sequence goes on from CM059196.1 coordinate 2,360,270, forward strand.
TTTGTCAATTATATGTACATATTATATATTACATGATTATACTATGGCATGATATATGTCCGATTGGCATGCGGCTGGTTTCCACACAAAATCTTATCTTCCTAATAAAATGTTAAAATCTTCCTATTTTGGGTCGCACAGTGTTGGCATCTATGTTGTGTATGTATATATTAGGCGGTAATTTTGGTACATTAGTTGATTTAGCAGGGGAAATTTCAATCGTGGACAATTGGTCTTCCTCATTCCACTGCTCCTTGCCCTATCTTAAGAATGTCAAGCGCCAGGCTAGGAAGCGACACATATCAATATTTATGTCATTGGTTTGACTCGAACAGGGTTCCAACCCACGATCTACCAAAACGGGAGACTGATGCTCTAACTCATTCGGCCATCCCGTCTGGTTGAATGAATGAATGAATGAATGAATGCAGAAGATAGCTCCTATGTACATCGAAATGCCCTGAAAATACTGATCCATTTAATATTGAGGTCATCATATTACACGAGTGTTATCGTGTTGTGGTACCTGTGGGCACATTTCAGTAATCCAATATGCTGTATGCTGCAAATGTTATTTAACACCACCCACCCCAAAGGGCCCCCGTCCCCTGCCACCACCCTTAACCATCATGAACAAACCATGAACACACCGAACATCCTACACAAGTATCAACCTGTTTAAACACATTGAACACTATATACGACAGAGAAAATGTCTTATCAACTAAACTTACCATGTTTTAGAAGAGAAAATATTAAACTCTCAACGATTGTTTGTGTTGCCCCGAGTATACACTTTCTACTCAGTGCTGCTCCCCATTTTTGCATGAACTACAGTGACTGGTGCTGTACATTATACAGCAGGAGCCACTTCCTTAATTCTACACGATCGGTGCTGTGACCAATACAGCACTGACCAAACTTAGATTATTTAGAATGTCAATTCCAATAGTAAGATGGCCGGAAGACCAGCGATCCGGCACTGACAAATGTCATCTTCAGATGAATAAAAACTTTACCCCCCCAAAAAGACCCCAAAACCTGTTATTCTCGTCTTACTTTAGTACTTATACTGAGACATAAATCTTTGTGTAAATAATCCTGACTTTAAGAAAGCCTGGAAAACCAATACTTCGTCACTGACAAAAGAATCTATTCAGCAGAATAAGCATATTTACCACACACAAACAACCACCAGCCCAACTAAATAACGATAGCAGCGGGAAAGAAAGCCAACAAAGGGTATTTGCTTCTTTAAAAAAAGATTGATACAGTATTTATTCAGCCCATAGCGTGTAAGCTCCCGTGAGGGTGCTTGTTTAAATGCTGGACAGCTGTGATGAATGTTATGGTGTATGTCCGGGTTCCGGTTCCGGGTTGGTATCCGGTACATCCACCAGCATTTATTTAAGTTGTTAGTATCTATGTTAGTTTTTTAGTTTTTTTGGTGGGGGGTATAACTTCCTATCATATAACTAATATCATAGCCTAGTATGTACATCTAGTGAGATGGTAATAGGCTTGTGGATGAGGATGTGCTCCCAGAATTTGTTTGTTTGTTTTGTTTGCAGCTTTCCTTTCACTTGTGCCCTGTCCCTAGTTAGTGCCTAGATGTGCCAGAACACATCCGTACTCTTCGGGACTCTGACCAGGTGGCTGGGCTGTGGTGTTAAATTGTTAACCATAATTCTAACAACATTATCCCTGACTTTTGGTTTTACCACCTTCCTTTCACCTGTCATCATCATCATCATCATGCTGTCGGTCGCGATGCGAAAAAGACTGCTTTCATTACTTGAATGCCGCTCTCCATTTAGCTCTCTGCTGTGAGAGTTGCGTCCATGAGTCGGTCTTAATGTCTCTCAGCTTCAGGTTTCTCTTGATGGTATCTTTGAACCGGAGACCGGGGCGCCCTCTCTTTCTGTAGCCAGAAGACAGTTGAGAATAGAGGATCTGCTTTGGTAGCCTGTCTGATGACATCCTCATGAGGTGTCCAGTCCACCGGAGATTCTTTTTGATCAGAAGATCTTCCATATAGGGCAGCCCCATCCGTTTGAGTATTTCCTTATTCGTCACTTTGCCCTTCCAGGTTAGCCTCATGATTGAACGCAGATGTCGCATCATGAAGGCATGCAGCTTTTTCACCTGCTGTCTGTACACTGTCCAGGCCTCGGCTCCGTATAGTAGGGTGGATAGCACGATTGCGCGGTAGATCTTACCTTTGACCCGAATGGACACATGGTGGTTGTTCCAGAGTCTCTGGCGTAGTCGGCCGAAAGATGCGCTAGCCTTGGCCATCCTCCTCTGTATCTCAGCATCAATGCGTCCATCACTTGATATAGTGCTTCCGAGATAGGTGAATTCCGGAACAGAGTTCAGCTTGTTTCCGTCAACCATGATCTCCTCCTCTCGGGTTCTTGTAGAGTTGGGTTGGTACAGCACCTCCGTCTTCTTGATGTTAATTTTCAGGCCAAACTTCTTTGATGCATCGGAGAAAGCATCCACTATTTTCTGGGTCTCTTCAGCAGAGTGGGCAACTTTCAGCTTTCACCTGTGCCCTGTCCCTAAAGCATGTGAAGAAAATAATCATTCTGATATTAATTATCGACTATATGTATGCATGTCACTGTGAGACATATCCTGACAGCGAGCTAACCAGTCCTTGCCCTATCCTATTAATGCCGAGTGCCAGGCTAGGATGCGACAAGTATCAATTTGATAAGTTATTGGTTTGACTCGAGTGGGAACAAAATAATTCCCGACCTTCTGCAAGCCAGGCCCGCGCTCTACTCATTCGGCTACCACGCCCGGTGATGGTTTTGTTTGTTTGTTTGTCTGATGTTGTTTTACGTCCTAGCCACATCTAAGGTCATATTATGAAGGATACCGACTTGTGACAGTGCACATTCATGGCAACTTTATAGTGCTGCTCCACTGGGAAACCAGGCCGCCAGCACCATGACCTGATATCCCACTCAGACACATTATCCTGACACTGAGCCAACCAGTCCTTGCCCTATACTAATAATGCCGAGCGCCAGACTAGGAAGCGGCATGTATCAATTTCTAAGTCATTGGTTTGACTCGACTGGGGTTCGAACCCCTGGTGATGGTGGCGCAGGTGATAAGTTACCATACCCTTCACTCGTTGTGTGCTGACCTTGGCTGTGCTGTATGACCTTGGCTGTGCTGTGCAGACCTTGGCTGTGCTGTGCTGACCTTGGCTGTGTTGTTTTGTCGTGTTCGTCTGTGAAGTGTGCTGACCTTGGCTGTGCTGTTCTGACCTTGGCTGTGCTGACCTTGGCTGTGCTGTGCTGACCTTGGCTGTGCTATGCTGACCTTGGCTGTGCTGACCTTGGCTGTGCTGTGCTGACCTTGGCTGTGTTGTTTTGTCATGTTTGTCTGTGAAGTGTGCTGGCCTTGGATGTGCTGTTTTGTCGTGTTTGTCTGTGAGCCTCGCATGTGCAGACCGTTCTGTCTGTCACGTGCGTCACGTGGGTCACGTGCACCTCGTCATCACGTCGGCCGGTGCATGCTGGATAGTGACATTCACAGCTGAGGGCATTGCGCCTGTGATGCTGTGATGGCTGCCATATTGAATGCGTATAGATGGTCTTCTGGTACTAACCAGTAACCTATGTAAGGGACCGGGCATCGTCGCTGAATCGGTAGAGCGCAAGCCTCAGGCCTCCCGTGCGCGAGATTGGGAGTTCAATTTCCCAGTCGAGTCAACCCGATGACTTGATAGTGATACTTGTCGCTTCATAGTCTGGCATTCGGCATTAATAGGATAGGGCAAGTCGTGGCTAGGTCAAGTGTCAGGATAATGGGACTGAGTGGAATATCGGGTCATGGTGCTGGTGGCCTGATTTCCCAGTGGGGCAGCACTATAAAGTTGCCATGAGTATGCACTATCACAAGTCTGTACCCGTCCTGATATGACCTTAGATGTTGCCAGGACGTAAAACTCTAACAACCAACATGTTCAGGTGAGGGGAGGGGTGAAATATTAGTAACACATTCTGGGCACTTAAACGCTACGAATAGTGGGTACTCACCTAGAAAAAGACCATATTCATGTAACACCGTAATGGATAGATAAAAGATTCCCCCTGTACTTGTAGTACACGGGTGAACGACAATGTAGTGTAAATACGGGCGAAAATAGCTTTAGTATAGAACAGGAAGTAGAATGCATGCCTCCAATATCAAATGGATACTTATATAGGCACAGAGTTGGTGAAATGGGAGAGAATGCAAAAAGACAAGATGGCGGCCATAGAATGCCATCGATTTCACTTTTAAATCTTATTAAACAAGATATTTTATTATATTTTTCAACTCAAAGGTAGCAGGGAAATATGAAGACATCTACAAAGAATAAATGTTGCTTCTTAGATTGTGAAATTAGGTTCTCAAATCATTTCCCTGCTTTTTCGACCGTTTTTATATAGGGCTGGTATTCACCCGTGTACTGCGAGTACCTGGTGAATCCTTTATCTAGGTAATGGATAGCACAGCACTGCCAGAGTTACCGTTACCCTGTAGTGTCCACCATCAAATATCTGCCTCTATTTGTAAGTATCTGTATGTTTTACAACTATTGACTACATGTGTAATTCTTGCTGCATCTCAACTGTAATTTTCAGCCGAGTAGGTGGGTGCGAAGTTAGTGCAGCGCGGAAGTAGTGTGATGGTGATTCTTTTCTCTGCCCCGCCAGGTGGCAGGTCAGATGTGTGCCGGTCTGATCACAGATATCTGTCATATATATATATATATATATATATATATATATATATATATATAATATATATATATGACAGATATCTGTGATCACATATGTATATACAGTAAAGCCTCTCTAACTGACCACCTCCACAGATCGACCACTCCCCTATATCGATCGCTTTATTTGGGTCCCAAACGATCGCCTATACAATACTATTGTAACGATAAAAAAAACTCCCTAATCCGACCACTCCCTAAATGGACCATTTAAAGTTGGTCCAATGGTCGGTCGATTTACAGAGGTTTTACTGTGTGTGTGTATATGTGCTCTATAATCTATTATGGGAATATAAACAAGGACACTACCCCCTAGCAGTTCTCTCCCTTACTTACTCTATACCCTAATGTCACTGAGCTATTACTACCATAGGACTAGGTTAGTTCCTTCATTCTCCACTGCACTGCCACCTGTGAGCAGCTCATGACCGCATGATACCAGCTGCGCCTGGTGACTACCACTACCGCTCCCTCTCAGCAGGACGGATTTTAAATTTTTAGGTGGGCAATAATATATTCCCGCCAGAGAATATATACTCTTTCTCAACCACTCCTGTCTTTTGTTATTCTGTTTCCAGGGGACTACTGTTTATATATATATATATATATATGTATATATATATATATCCAGTCTTCTCTGTCTATAACGGACACCCATGGGACTGGAGCAAGATGCCGTTGTAAAGAGAGATCCGTTATAAGGGAGAGACTGCCTAACGGAATGGGCTGAAACCAATATATTTCTTGTATATTTGACCGACTATTTCTTGTATATTTGACCTTACAAAGTAATTTCTGCAATTTGTCATTTCTACAATTTGTCATTTCTACAATTGGTCATTTGTACTATATTATAACTATATGTCATGTCGTTATTGACAGAGAATATTGATCAAATAGGTGAAAAAACGGCTTGTTGTACGCATACGACAGTTGTCCGTTAGACACAGAGGCAATGCTATTAAATTAAAGGGGTGACGTGATGGGACCAGCACTTTTTGCCATTATTGACAGAGATTCGTTATTGGCAGATCCCGTTATTGACAGAGTAGACTGTATATATATATATTCAGAAGCAAAACCACGTAAACAGCAATCCACAAATTTAGTTTAATTAAAAGATTTTTACCTGAAAATAAGTTTAAAGCTAATTAATTCCACTTTTCAGATGATCACATGGTTATGGAGCAATAAACAAAACAGTAGGAATATAAACATATAAACTCTTTGAAGGTTTAATTCCAATGTTTCTCTCCATTTTTGGGTTTGCGCCCGAACTCTTCTATTATATATATATAAGAATAGCACTAGAGGCAGAGTGGTGGGTACAATATTTATTAGGAATAACATCAAATGCACCTGGCTGGGCTCAAATGCCCTACCGATAGAAGAACAAAGTCAATGAGTAGGTAAAAGGAATAAAAATAAAAGGTAATGTAAAAGAGAAAAAGTAAATATAAAAATAAAATAAGTAGATAAATAGCATATCAAAATTGTTGTTGACCGTAGGGAGGCCTATAGTGACTGGCTAAAGGGAGGCTATAGCCCAAGGTATATATATAAAGCACCCGGCGTCGGGGCAGTGAACCAAGCTAGTTCCAGCCCAAGCCGCCAGGGGAAGCACCATGCATATTTGCTTACATCTGTATATACGTTGTATATACGTAGGTGTAAGAATAGCACTAGAAGCAGAGTGGTGGGTACAATATTTATTACGAATAACATCAAATGCACCTGGCTGGGCTTAAATGCCATAGTCGCAGACACACACAGACAGAAAAAGGAAGTTAATACATAGCATTGCTAAGGACCGAGGCCATTCTCAAGGTCGGCAACAATACGCTCTGAGAGGGGGCGAGAGATGTATCTATACACGCAATCAGATGACCAATCTCCACGCACCTTAATCTTGTCGATAGTAGCCCCTTGGAGGGCGAGAAATGTACATCCCCCCCTGCGAAGAGAGTGGCAAGAGACGGTGCTTGCATTGAGGCCGGCTTCAGAGGAAAAAATGTTAATCGTTGCCTGAAGAGTAGCATAGTCTAAAGGACGGAAGCCCCCAGCGGGGGAAGGAATTTGGAAGGCAGGAGAGTCTGCGCTAACCTTGACCTGCTCAAAGTGTCTCTGTACCGAGAACACTGCGCATAGCTCATGGTTTGGCACTCTGGCCACGGGAATGAGCAACTCTCGTTCAGAAAACTGAATGGTCTTGGATCTTCGTACGGAAATCACCATGCCCCACTTATAGAAAACAAATTCCGAATGTCTATGGACTGACTCAGAGTCAGTTAGTTGACATTTTCTAAGAAGAGCCCGGAACCCAGTTAAGATTGCAGCTCTAGTGCTCCCATGGCCCTCCCGGTCAGACATTAGGTTGAACATCATGAGCAACTCTCTAGGCAATAGTGGGGCAGCCAGCTTAACTGCGCATCCAAGAACCTGCTTAGCCCTGCCCAAAACAGTTCTAACTTGGTGAGAAGTGAAGTCGAATGGGGGGTAGCCTTCTGACTTCAGAAAGAAGTTTAGGGCGCTAACATAGTTAGTAATTGAGGAATACTTTAAGGTACCTGACAACCGTGTGACATACATAGCAACCTGGGGGGAGGGGCAGGGGAGAGGCGAGAGCAGGCCGCCAAACTCTTCAATGAAAGATAGGTACTTTCGGACCTGCATCGATCGTGTAGCTCTCGAGTTGGACGAGTAAAATTGGTCGCAAATCTCCCTGACCTCCCCCTCCAGCTCAGCTAAACCTGAAATAAAAAGAAAAGGGGGTTAAGTGAGAAGTTATGCAAAGATATGTGCGCAACACCTTCGCCGGGAGCTGTCAACTTGACTACACCGGTTCCTACTAGCCTCGAAAGCACCCTCACCAGCGCTAAAGGAGCCGACGAGCCAGTCATCCGAGTGGGTTGCTCCAAAGCCCCAATCAGAGGCATCGCTGTAGACAGAGCCAGCAGCCGCGTGAGAGCCGAGAAGCTTAGCATAACCATTGAAGGTTTCGACATAGTCGAGCCATCAGCGGAGCTCGGACTTAAACTCGTCATTCAGCCTGAACTTATGGTACAGCTTCTTCAGCTGCCGAATTGTGTCGTAGATCCTCATAGAGAAGGAGCGACCCCCGCGGACGACTGTCGCACAGTGGGCAAGATGACCGCCCAACCTCTCCAGGTCCTTCCGAGACGCTTTGCGTTTACCAATGAAGAGGGAGAGTTGTGTCTTTAGTTTATAAATCTTGTCAGGCGGGAGTCAAAGCTGCAGGTGAACACTGTCAATTTCAATGCCCAGGAAACGGGTACACTGTGCTGGCACTAGCAATTTAGGATAGCTTAAATAGAAGCCAATTCTGCGCAAAATAGCGGCAATTGTTAACTGACTCATTAGGCAATTATTGAAGGAAGAGCCAATTACAGCAAAGTCATCTAAGTAGTTAACTGCTCTATTGAGTTTTTGTTGACCGTAGGGAGGCCTATAGCGACTGGCTGAAGGGAGGCTATAGCCCAAGGTATATATGTAAAGCACCCGCCGTCGGGGCAGTGAACCAAGCTAGTTCCGGCCCAAGCCGCTGGGGGAAGCACTGTGCGTATTTGCTTACATCTGTATATACATTGTATATACGTACGTATATATATATATACATGTAAGAATACCACGGCAACACAGTATTGGTGGGTACATCGTTTATTTACAGGAAATGACAATAGTATGAAATAGTAATGCACCTGGCTGGGCCTCAAATGCCCTACCTGAATTAAATGAAGTATAAGAAAAAGGTTTTGAAGGCAGTGTGGATGCTCTGGGTGGATGTGACACACTGAGGCGAACACTAACAACAGGTGTAGGGAGGTCCTAGACCCACCTGGTGGGTGTGCAGGGTACTATCATGTGAGCCCCCCAGGAGCCCCTGGGTGGCAGCACTGTGCAATTCGGTTACATCCGCATATACGTTGTATATACGTGGGTGTAAGAATAGCACGGCAACACAGTATCGGTGGGTACATCGTTTATTTACAGGAAATGACAATAGTATGAAATAGTAATGCACCTGGCTGGGCCTCAGAGACACACCAGACAGAGAAGAATTATAGCAAGGCAGAAAGAGCTGTGCCGACCTTGATATCCGCAACGATCCTGTCGGCTAGAGGTCGAGCAATGTATTTATAGACGCAGTCTGAGGACCAGTCGCTGCGCACCTTAATCTCGTCAATGGCGGCCCCTTGTAGGGCGAGGAAGGTACACCCTCCCCTGCAGAGCGAGTGGCACGCGAAGGAGGAGGCTTCTAGACCGGCCTCTTCAGAGAAAATTGTTATGGTTGCCTGGAGGGTAACATAGTCTAAGGGCCTATAGCCCCCGCGAACAGAAGGAATTTGGAAAGCAGGGGCATCTTGGGCTACTTTAACCTGCTGGAAGTGTTTTTCGACCCAGAATACCATTAACAGCTCGGTATTTGGTACTCGGGCCACCGGGATTAAGAGCTCTTTCTCTTTGAACTGGATGGTCTTGGACCTGCGGACTGAGATCACCATCCCCCATTTAAAGAATTCAAAATCAGAGCGTCTTAGAACTGAGTCTGACTCCATAAGTTGGCACTTGCGGAGTAAAGCTCTGAAGCCTGTTAGGATAGCCGCGTGGGCGCAGACATGGCCCTCGCAGTCGGACATATGGTCAAACATCAGAGTCAGCTCCTTGGGAAACAGGGGGGTGGCCCGCTTGACCTGGCAACCCATGACCCACTTAGCCCCTTTTGAAGGCAGTGTGGATGCTCTGGGTTGCTGTGACACACTGAGGCGAACACTAACAACAGGTGTAGGGAGGTCCTGGACCCACCTGGTGGGTGTGCAGGGTACTATCCTGTGAGCCCCCCAGGAGCCCCTGGGTGGCAGCACTGTGCAATTCGGTTACATCTGCGTAACATTGACAGAGGCATTGACAGAGGTGTTGGAAAGTCCTTAAATTTATCCTGAATGTAAAGGTTGAGAAAATACAACAACCTTATTTGTTTCTAGGATAATGTAATATAGAACAAAGAAATGCAGTACACTTTAAGAATTGCGACGCCGACATCTGGGAAAGTTGTTGGCGTCGATCATTGGATGTCGGCGTCGATCGGTATAATTATAGTTTAGCATTGACAGAGGTGTTGGAAAGTCCTTAAATTTATCCTGAATGTAAATGTTGAGAAAATACAACAACCTTATTTGTTTCTAGGATAATTTAATATGAAACAAAGAAATGCACTACACTTTTAAGAATTGCGACACCGACATCTTCAATTGACCACTGATTGGCCCATTTTTGTGAGGCTGACTCATATATATATTATATATATTGTATATATTATATTATATAAGTTCAAAAGAAATATATGCATATATATATATATGCTGTATACTAATTATACGAGTATAATAACCTGGAATTCTCTACTCGCTAGTCAGCTCCACCCGCCAGTAATCGGGTGATGGAGCTTGGGGCTAGTCATCTACTGCTCCAACCTGCTCAACCTCTGCGATGGTGGCGCCACCTCCCACCGCTCATTATCTGCTCCTAACCTCATTCACTGTACCATATATATGTCCAAACTAATGTGCGTATAATATATATATATTCTCCAAAACCGGGCACCACATATTTGGTCTCCACATTACGATGCTGATAATTAAGTCTTTGTTTTATTGATAGCAAGTCAAATAATTATTGTAGCCTCTGTCTATTAGGTATGTTAGCAGTTCTACATGTATTGAATTTATCTCACAAAATATATCAAAATTATAATTGTATGATTTTGCGCTAGAGTGAAAATGTGAAAATTTACACATTGACACCATACATGTAGCCAAACTTGTTTTCAATTTATTTTTCAATTTTTTTCTTGTAAGTCATAACCTTGTCTGCTTAACAGTAATCAATCAAATCTTGCTTGCCTATGTTGTATACGTTAAACTGAGGTTCTGGATGTGCCTTTGATGTTCATGTTACACAAGTGATGTATTGCTCAATTTGTATAAGATCTAATTCAAAAAGTGAAACTCATTTTGTTCAACTCTGACATATGCACAACATGCAAACCTTCATAGGACATTGGATTAGGCTATTATTTTGAAGGATGTTTGGTATTATTTGGAAGATTTTCACTTTTGGTTTCCATGTCACACTTTTGTGCCCAGTTTTAGAGAATGACCCATATGTATATATATATATATTATATATAAATCCAGTGCATATATATATAGGCGATCACCAGCGTAACCTCCACCACCACCTTCACTGCCACCATATATGTGTCGTGTATAGAGCTTTATATGAGGATAAATAGTTGGGGAACATGTACTTTATCATTATTCCTCTATAGAAGCCTTGGTGGAGCGCCCCGCTCCACCTCCATCTGTCAGGGTAATGTGTTCGGGTGCCCCCCCCCCCTGCCCCCACGCGTCTCACACGAGGGAGGAATGTTTGTGAGGCGGGGGGGGGGGGTGGTCATTATACATCTGTGTGTGTGTGTATGTGTGTGTGTGTATTGTTGTTGAAGATTTATACTGCCTATCATGGATAAGCCTGAATAGGCTTGTCTTCACCATTAGACAGTTTGGCGATAGAAAGCCCAAGCCTACACTTTTGCCGACCCAAGGGATGTTTAACCTCCCACACCACATAGACATGGTATGAGAGCAACTGGCCTTTGATGACGCTGTAAGTTATACATAGCGGCCAAAATCCAAATTGGCAGAGGTGGGGGGGGGGGCACAGGGAATCGAACAACTGACCTTCAGATTAGGAGTCCGACCTAGAAAAAAGTCAGACACTCTAACCACTCCGCCACAGAGAACACAGAGTTTGTATGTGTGTGCTTGTATGTGTGTATAGGTGTGTATGTGTGTATTTGCAGTGTCGTCTTGTGGTGGGTTTGATCAGCCCGGCTGCTGGCTGGTGTTTCACATGTAAACACATAGGCCTACAAGGCAAGAGGGTGAGTTTAACATTTTTAAAAGAGAGATTGCCTGTCATTTGGATTTGGCCGATGTTGTGCCTACTGCCTCATTCCCCCGCCCTGCCCCGCTCTCTCCCCGTCCCTCCCACTCCCGCCCTCCACTCCCCCCTCTGTCCCACCCTCCCCCACTCTCACCACCCTTCCCCCTCCCATCCCCACCCTTCCCTCTCCCTATCTCCCTCCTCATCTACCTTACCCACATCTCCGTCCCCTTCCCCTTCCTTCCCCTTCCTCTCTGCCTCCCCCTCCCCCTCCCCCTCCCCCTCCCCCTTCCTCCCTAAACTCCCTCTCCCTTTCCTCTCCTCACCCCCTCATCGGCGCTCTCACACCACGCCTCCCTCCCCATCCCCATTCCTCCTCCACTCCCTCTTCCCCCCCCTTCCTCCCCCCTGCCCCCCTCCCATTCCTCACCCACCTCAGTCGGCGCTCTCACCCCACACCTCACAACCCCCCTCCCGCTCCCTGATGTAAGCGGGATGGGGGGGGGGGGGAGGGAGGTTACCACTGGTTGCGTGTTGCTACTCATATAGAACTACCACCACCATCATCCCTACCCCCACCATGCCCCTCCACCTCTCCACCGCACCCACCCCCACCACCATACACACATTCTGTGTCATGGGGGTTGATGGTGTGTGTGGTTGGGGTGAGGTGGGTATGGTGGGGGTGTAGGTGTGTAGGGTGTTTGTGGTGGAGGTGTAGGTGGTTTATGGTGGAGTTGTAGGGGTCTTGCACAGCGCATCTCACAATCTTTAGCATCCCTAAACGCCCACCACACACCTACACCCCCACCACAGCCCTAAACCTCCACCACACACACCTAAACCCGCCACCACACGCCTATACCCCCACCACATCCCTAAACCCCCATGACACCCCCACCACACACCTACACTCCAACCACACCTACACCACCGCCACACACCTACACCCTCACCACACACACCTACACCTCAACCACACACACTTACACCCCCACCACACACACCACACACTTACACCCCCACCACACATACCCACCACAGACGTACACCACAAACACACACATACCTACATCCCCACCGCATCCCTAACCCCCCACCACACACCTACCAAGTGACAGCAGGGTTTCTTCTGACACTCCAATGCTATCAAAATGATCAAACCCACCACCTGGTGCGCTGGCTGTTCTCTTGATTACACAGTACAGCCTGAGTGAGCCGTCTTAGTGTTATGGGGTCTTTGACGGAAAGTAGGCGCTCAACACATTCGGCAACCCCATCCAGTTGACACATTGAGTAGCATGTGTGCTGACACACGCAGTCATATTGGCAATAAGCGAGATTTGCCTACATATGGCTCACATGCTTTATGGCCCCTGTGTTTACACTCTCATATTCGAAGAACACATAAATCTACCCATGCGAAATACTGACATTGCTGGTCAAGGACTCTGTACTGCCTGAACTCCCATAGCTAGGAAAACTTCCATAATATTTGTCAAGTGCTGGTTGCAATTTATGGATTAGGCCTTTATAGAAAGGAAGCAATCCCTTTAAAGTTTAAGCCCCAGTCACACCTACCCGGATCAGGGGCCGGATGAGCCCCGAACCGTCATCGAGGGTGGTTCCTGATGATCCGGGGTGATCTGTGGCTCATCCGTGGCTGGGCTGGTCCGTGGTGATCCAGTGTGATCCGGCATGATCCCTGGCTGGTCCGGCCTCATCCGGGGTCTGCCCCAGATGTTTTTAAATGTTTAAAACATCCGGGGCAGTCCGGGGCATTTTACGATCTGGGGGCGATCCGGCGGTGGTCCGGGTAGGCCAGGGGTGGACCGGGGGTGAACCGGCGGCTGTCCGGGGTTGGTCCGGGCCTGTTTTGCAATGGATGAGCCATGTTTCAGCCACAGTTTAACTTGGACTAGACCCGGCGTAGCCAAGGACCACTCCCGGACTGCCCGGATAAGACCCGGACATGCCAGATCACCACGGATCAGCCACGGATCAGCCATGGATCAGCCACGGATCACCACCGACTGCCTGGTTTACCCCGGATCTCTCCCAGATCACTCCCGGATCAGCGGCGTTTGATATATATATATATCAGGTGCAAGTCCACTTCATGCATCACTTCCTGCCTGAATCTCACAGGGTGCACATCATGGATGCCTGCATGAGGCAGCACAGGCATCAACTTCAGCTGCTGAACTGGCAATTACAGCTACATCAATGACAGAATGTTAACAACATGTTGCATGTTGCAAGTTCTGCTAATCCAGAGAAGACTTAAAAGAAAACAGAGAAGAAGTGTGTGGGTTCGACCATGGTTGGAGAGAAGAATGCAGTTTGGGCAGTTTGCAAATCTAATGCAAGAGTTACGTATCGAAGATGTTCGAGCCTACAGAAACTTTATCCGCATGAATCCGGGTATGTTCGAGGAGGTTCTCCTTCGCATCCTTCCCAGAATCAAGAAAATGGACACGTTCTACAGAAAGGCGTTAACACCTGGATTGAAACTGTCATTCTCTCTGCGATACCTAGCCTCTGATGACAGCTATCATTCACTCATGTACGGTTTACGAGTTCCGCACAACACCATCTCGCTTGCCTTCGTGATGTATGTGAAGCTATAATTGCAGAGCATGCTGAGGAGGTCATCCAAGCTTCGTCTGCAGAACAGCAATGGAGGTATTGCTGAACAGTTCTCCACAAGATGGCAGTTTCACCATTGCCTGGGAGCCCTTGATGGGAAACATATCCCCATCCAATGCCCAGCCCATGGAGGGTCGGAGTACTACAACTACAAGGGATTCCACTCAGTCATATTGATGGCTTCATTGGATGGTGACTACAAATTCTCCTGGGTCGACGTTGGGAGCAATGGCTCTGCAGGCAACGCTCAAGTCTTCAACTGTTCGGAACTGAAGCAGTACATAGAAGAGGGACGACTTGGTATTCCCAGTGCCGAACCACTACCGAATGATGAGCGTGATATGCCTTTCTTCATAGTTGCTGATGATGCGTTCGCGCTGAGAACGTGGTTGATGAAACCGTTCTCCAAATGTTACCTAACAATTCCGGAAAGAATCTTCAACTACTGACTGTCCAGGGTGCGCCGCATCGTGGAAAATGCATTTGGGATTCTAGCTAATGTAGTGGTCTGCACTGACCTCTCAGGCAAGTAACCACATAGACAGGTAGGCGTGGGGAGTGTGTTGATATCAGGGAGCTTAGGTGGTGTAATGGTTAGCACACTGGCCCGGAGTGCAAAGAGATGTGGGTTCGAGTCCCGCTCTAGGCGCAATATTTCCCATTTTCATCACCCCCACGACACTGGTTGCCGTGATCAGGATCCTGTACAAGCTTTGCGCTGTATGGTTGTTGAACCTACCCTGTGTATTTATGTGTTAGTGCATTGCCTGTATGTATGTAATTGTAAGCATTACAAGACTTACAATTCCAGGGGGACGAGTGTAGTGGTCTGCACTGACCTCTCAGGCAAGTAACCACATAGACAGGTAGGCGTGGGGAGTGTGTTGATATCAGGGAGCTTAGGTGGTGTAATGGTTAGCACACTGGCCCGGAGTGCAAAGAGATGTGGGTTCGAGTCCCGCTCTAGGCGCAATATTTCCCATTTTCATCACCCCCACGACACTAACAACCATTCGACAGAAGCCAGCGACAGTTGTGTCGATAGCGTTGGCATGTATCTGCCTACATAATCTGATGTGGATGCGGTATGCAGCTCGTTACATCGCAGAGATGGACCAGGAGGACAGCAATCACAACATCGTTCCTGGAGTCTGGAGACTGAAGAATCCTCTAGCCGGCATCTACGTCGTGTTGGGAACAGACTGACAATGGCTGCGAAATACCAGAGACAATATCTTAGTGCCTATTACGTGTCCGAGGCTGGATCGGTGCCTTGGCAAGATGCTATGATATGAACTATTTCGAAGCGTGAACTGTTACCAATTGTGCCACGAGAACTGTATTTAATGTGCTATTATATGTCTTTGCCGACGAATGAAATATGTATCATTATTGTGAATGTCATATGAAAAGAAACTTAGGTAATAATAAAGATATCTTAATTACATTTAATTTGTTCGTTATTTCTTGTTGTTTTTGTTTTGTTGCTATAACAGCTTTTAGTTATAATGTTATATTAAAACCAAATAGCTCTTAATTAAATCTTAAAGTAATAACAAAAAATTATTTCTGTTTTAGAGCTTTTGTATTTATATTTATAATGTTTATGCAACAGTTAATACTGAAATCTTGAACTAAATAATTTTGTTTTCTTGTAGTTTATTGTTGCTATAAAAGCTTAACTTATTTCATTGCTATTTATCGAAAAGGAGTCTTAATACTGAAATCTTAAACTATTTAATGTATTTTTTATTTCTTGTAGTTCATTGTTGATATAAGAGCTTAACTTATTTCATGTGCTATTTATCGAAAAGGTTTTTTTTGGTGGGAAAAGGGGGGGAAATTTATTTGTTAAATAATTATTACTTAATTTCAGATAAGTTTTACCTTTATTACAAGTGACTCTCAGCTAAATGGACTAAAGCGTAAACATAGATTGTAACAAACACAATTTAGTTAACGTTTTATATTATTTTTATTTTTATTTTCAACAAGTGATAATAGTATATATACTATACACATCACAACTCTGGTCACGATCACCTTCACAATCACTCACGCATAATAATCCCATAAATACAATGTACAGAAGTTCATTTCACCGTTTCAACACAACTGAATTATCACAATGTTCGGTGCACAAACACAGAGGCTGCATATCTGGATTGTGTCGCATCCCAACTATCGTGGTACAGTTGAGATCCGAGAGTCCAGTTATGTTTCCCGCACTGGCGTGCTGGATGGCCATGGGCGACCCGTGGTTTTCCAGTCACTCGGGTCCCAATGTTCCCAATGTTCAGCAAGTCCACCTCACAGAGGCTGCTCCGGGTCGTGTCCCATCCCAGCCATTAATGTGGTAAAGCTGAGAACGGACAGAGACGTGATGTTCACCACACTGATTCCTGGCGTGCTGGATGGGCGTGCGGGAGCCGTGCTGCTCCAGTCTATCGGGTCACACACCTCGGAGCTGTGCTGTATTGCAGTGGTGGAAGGGCCCGGTCGGGGAGTCGTCCAGACAACTTCCGAGCCTCCCGGGACGGAAAGCCGGCAACGGGCTGGTAGTTGAGGCTCTGGGCAACATGCTTGTGGATGCTGTGGCTCCTTCTGGCGTGGCAGTTGTTGTGAGTGGGAGCGTGGCCGCATCGCCAAGGTGAAACTCTCTCAATAGAATTCCCCCAGAAGCGTCTGTATTTCTAGGTTACATTATTTGTTACTAGTTTCTTAAACACTGATATGTTTTCTGCATTTCGTGTTGCAGCTGGCAGTCTATTCCAAATATATGAGTCTCTCTCTTGCTTTCTTGCTCTCTTGCTCGCTCACTCTCTCACACTCTCTCGCTATCTCTCTATCTCTGTCGCTGTGTGTCTTTCTCTGTAATTTGCTCTTTCCGTTGCTCTCTCATAGCACATGGTTGCTAAATCCGCAGAGTGCAGGCTTCCCATGCAGAAGGTCGCAAGTTTGAATCACAGTCGAGTCAAACAAACGACTTACAAAATTGATACTGTGTGCCTGGTGCTCAGCATTAATAGGATACGACAAGGGACTGGTTAGCTCAGTGTCAGGATATTGTGGCTGAGTGCGAAATCGGGTCATGTTGGGGCAGCCTGGTCTCCCAGGGAGCCGGGACTTGTAAAGTCACCATGAGTGTGCACTGTCACAAGTTGGGACCCATCCTGATATGACCTTAGGTGTTGCCAGGATGTAAAACCCCAACAAAGAAAATCTCTATAAATACATAATTGGCTTTAAGTCCTAGCAACATCTAATGTCATATCATGACGGGTACCACCTTGTGACAGTGACTCATGGTGACTTAATAGTGCTTCCCTACTGCGATACCAGGCTCCTGGCACCATCGCTCAATATTCCACTCAATCAAATTATCCTGAAATTTGGCACACCAGCCATTGTCCTATCCTAGTGTCATGGGGGTGATGAAAATGGGAAATATTGTGCCTAGAGCAGAACTCAAACCCACATTGCTTTGCATTCCGGGCCAGTGTGCTAACCATTTCACCACCTAGGCTCCTTGATATCACCACACTACCCACTCCTACCTGTCTATGCGGCTCCTTGCCTGAGAGGTCAGTGCAGACTACTGCACTCATCCCGCTGGAATTGTAAGTCTTTTAATGCTTACAATTACATAGATACAGGCAGTGCAGTTACACATACACAGTGTAGGTTCAACAACCATACAGTGTGTCGCTTGTACACGATCATGGCCACGGCAACCAGTGTCATGAGGGTTATGAACATGGGAAATATTGCGCCTGGAGTGGGACTCGAACCTACATCTCTTTGTATTCTGGGCCAGTGCGCTAACCATTACACCACCTAGGCTCCCTAATGTCACCACACTATCCACGTCTACCTGTCTATGCGGCTCCTTGCCTGAGAGGTCAGTGCAGACCACTATACCAGTAATGCCCACCACCAGACTAGATCGCAAGGCGTTTTAATTGTATAAGTAATTGGTTTGGTTAAAAGTGCATAATTCGATGGGTTTGACTTTCTACCATCTTTTTTTGACATACCTTACATGGATAGTTAGCATCCACTTTATTTTACTTTGAAATCACTTTTATTTTCAGGGATTAGCTTTGGGGATATTTGAAGTGAAGGCATCCAAAATTAATGTTGGCGTGCACAACAAAATGACAACAAAATGACAACAAAATGACAACAAAACGACAACAAAACGACAACAAAACTACAACAAAATTACAACAAAATGACAACAAAATTACAACAAAAATGACAACAAAATGACAACAAATTGACAACAAAATGACATCAAAATTACAACAAAATGACAACAAAATTACAACAAAACGACAACAAAACGACAACAAAACGACAACAAAACGACAACAAAACGACAACAAAACGACAACACAACGACAACACAACGACAACACAACGACAACAAAACGACAACAAAATGACAACAAAATGACAACAGAGGAGTTGTATTAACCAGTTGTGCTAAATTGACTTAGTATATAGCCTGGATGCAGGAAGAACTTTAATGAACCCACTAGTGTATCTAAGTTGTAAATCTATGATCAAATCTAGACAACTATTTTGATTTAGAAAATTTGATGTCTTGTGGTGGTTGTTATGGTTGCTGTTTTGCTGGTATTATGGTGAGCATTATGGTATGTATTATGATGGATATTAAGATGGTTCTATCGGTGGCGTTCACTGTGGCGGAATGGTTAGAGTGTCTGACTTTTTTCTAGGTCAGACTCCTAATCTGAGGGTCGGCGGTTTGATTCCCTGTGCCCCCAGCTCTGCCAATTTGGATTTCCACCGCTGTGTATAACTTACAGCGTCATCAAAGGCTGGTTGCTCTCATACCATGTCTATGTGGTGTGGGAGGTTAAAAATCCCTTGGGTCGGTAAAAGTGTAGGCTTGGGCTTTCTATCGACCAGCAGTGGAGTGGGGAAGACGAGTCGTCTGTGACTGGGATTTCCCCTGCTTGGGACAACTAATGTACCAACAAAATAAATAAATAAATGAGACAAATAAGTGTTCACACTTCCTGTCTACCATTCGCTATATTGAGAATAATATGTGTTATGTATCGTATTATGTGTATATAAATAAAGAATAGTCACTAATCTTTTTCGGTGTGCCTGTCCGGGCACCTCACACTTCCCAATATCCGTTATTCTCAGCAAGCTCCCTCTGTAACCGCACACTCTCTGCTTCTCACCACCTCGGAACCGACTCCAACGGTCTCTCACCTCTCATTTCAAACTTTGCTCATAAATATATGCTGTATAATCCAGTATTCAAGTATAATAAGGCCGGAAGCTCCCGCCTGATCCTCAGCCCCATATCCCTCCTTAGTCATCTACTGGTGAAACCTACCTAATCTCAGGTCGCCTGTGGCGCCATCTTTTTCTCTTCACGCATCTAATTTTGTCACGACCCTCACT
Source organism: Branchipolynoe longqiensis (assembly GCA_030323885.1). NCBI lineage: Eukaryota > Metazoa > Annelida > Polychaeta > Phyllodocida > Polynoidae > Branchipolynoe > Branchipolynoe longqiensis. The sequence continues at coordinate 2,380,119 of CM059196.1, forward strand.
CTCTGTACCGCTAGGAATGGCCTGGAGTTTCCAGTATCGAACAACAGATTAATCATGTATAGATCTACATTGCTTGTGAATAGTATATGTCACGTGATTACACAGGATTGTATGTTACTCATACTACCTTTTCTTTGGCTTATTATAAATGGTACTTTGCAGGATTGCAACATAACATGACCGCCTCGGTGGTGGTTATTATGGTGGCTGTCACGGTGGTTGTTATGTTGGTTGATATGTTGGTTATTATGGTGGTTGTTAGGATGGTTGTTAGGGTGGTTATTAGAGTGGTTAATATGGTCGTTGCTATGGTGGTTATTAGGGTGATTGTTAGGGTGGTTGTTATGGTGGTGTTTATGGTGGTTGTTATGGTACTTGTCATGGTGGGTATTATGGTGGGTATTATGGAGATGGTATGATGGTTGTTAAGGTGATTGTTATGGTTGTCATTATGGTTGTTGTTATGGTGGTTGTTATGCTGATTGTTATGTTTGGCGTTATGGTTGGCATCATGGATGTTGTTATGGTGGTCATTATGGTGGTTGTGACGGTTCTTGTTATGGTTGTCATTATGGTTGTTGTTATGATTGTCAGTATGGTTGCCATTATGGTTGTTGGTGTGGTTGTTATGGTTGTTATTATGGTTGTTATGATATTTGTTATGGTGGTTGTTATGGTTGTTGTTATGGTAGTTGGCATGGTAGTTGGCATGGTAGTTATTATGTTGGTTGTTATGGTGGTTGTTATGGGGGTATTATTGTAGTATCATGGTAGTTGTTATGGTGGTTGTTATGGTGGATGTTATTGTGATTGTTTTGATGGTTGTTATGGTGGTTGTTATGGTGGTTGTTATGGTGGTTGTTATGGTGGTTGTTATGGTGATGGTGTGGTGTGTGTTATGGTGGTGTTATGGTGGGTGTTATGGTGGTTGTTATGGTGGTATTCTGGTGGTTGTTACAGTGGTTGTTATGATGGCTGTTATGGTGGTTGTTATGATGGCTGTTATGGTGATGTTATGAGGGTCGGTATGGTGGTTCTTATGGTTGTATTATGGTGGTTGTTATGGTGGTATTATGGTGGTTGTTATGATGGTTGTTATGGTGGTTATGATGGTTGTTATGATGGTTGTTATGGTGGTTGTTATGGTGGTTATTATGGTAGGTGTTATGGTGGTTGTTATGGTGGCTACGATGGTTGTTATGATGGTTGTTATGGTGGCATTGTGATGGTTATTATGGTGGCTATTATGATCGCTATTGTGGTGGCTGTTATGGTTGCTGTTTCACTGGTATTATGGTGAGCATTATAGTATGTATTATGATGGATAATAAGATGGTTCTATCGGTGGCATTCTGGTGGCTATTATAGTGGTTATTATGGTGGCTATTATAGTGGTTATTATGATGGTTATTATGACAGTCTTGATATGACCTTAGATGTTGCAAGGACGTAAACAACCAACAACAACAACATGGTTATTATGCGCTCATTGTATTGGTTATTATGGTGGTTATGATGATGGTTATTACATTGGCTATTGTGGTGATATTATGATGGCTGCTATCTGACTATTATGGTGGCTGCTATGTGACCATTTTGATGGAATTATGATGCTTATTATGGTGGTTAATATGGTTGCTATTATGGTTTACTGACCTCTGCACCCCCTTGCAGATCGT